>JBBBDQ010001194.1:95000-430000 GCA_037127315.1 Ascarosepion bandense
CCCATAGCTAGGGTGACTTCACTCGAATCTACTGACCACCAATACATATGTCTCCGCCTGTCTCTCCTCAGTTCGGTTAGTTACCTATTCTTTCTTTACCGTTCTCCCTCCTCTCCTGACTGCTCCCTACTAGATAGCATTGCTGACGACATAGATAAGGCTATTTCCTATCACACATTCGCCCACATATTTGTATTTGGAGACCTCAATGCCCATCACTCTGAGTGGCTTGAAAACGCCGTGACTGATCCAGCGGGCATTCACGCCATGAACTTCGCTATTTCCCAATCCCTTACGCAAGTGGTGGACTTCCCCACTCGCTTCCCAAGCACTCCCTCGGGTCATTCCTCACTGCTAGATATATGTTTCACCTCTGCGCCTGACGCCTGTCAAGTCTCGCAGCTTTGCCCTCTCGGCAACTCCGACCACGCTGTAGTCTCTCTCAGTATTTCTTTTCAATCTCACTCCCCCCCAGGAGCCCCCTACCTATAGGACCTCCTACCTCTACCAAAAAGCTGACTGGGATGCCTTTCGCTATTTCCTCTGCGACGTCCCTTGGGGAAAAGTGTTCGATCCATCAGCTGATGACTGTGCCTCTGAGGTCTCCTCATGGGTGAAAGCTGGCATTGATGCCTTCATACCCACCAGGAAGTATTGCTTAAAACCTCATTCCTCTCCGTGGTTCTCTCCGGCCTGCTCAGCCGCCATTGCCCACAGGAACCATTACTTTCGTCTATTCCGGAGACAGACAACTGATCACAATAGGCGCCTGTTCACATCTGCTCGCAATGAGTGCAAGAGAACCCTAAATGACGCCAAACAGTTGTTTACTGAGAGAATGCGACAGCACATAGCTGACCGCAAGTTCGGCTCCAAGGACTATTGGAGGATTTGTAAACGAGTGCTCAACAATAGGAAATCCTCAATACCTCCTTTAATCCACGGATCTGAGGTTCTCACGTCATCTGCAGACAAAGCTGAGTGCTTTGCCCACAGATTCTCATCCAACTCCACTTTCGACTCGTCCGGAGTACACCCACCCGACTTTCCTATTAGAACTGAGGCCAAACTGCACGACGTATATATTACCCCGACAGTAGTATCCAGAGTAATTTCAAAACTCGACCCCCATAAGGCGTGTGGAGACGATGGAATCCCAGTGATAGTCCTTAAGAGGTGTGCTCCTGAACTTTCCCCTGTCCTCTCTAAACTATTTAACTACTGCCTTTCTGCTTCCTGCTTTCCTGCATGCTGGAAGTTCTCTTCAGTCGTTCCTGTATTTAAGAATTGTGGTGAACCCTCGAACCCATCCAACTATCGCCCTATCAGTCTTCTACCGATATTCGGGAAAGTATTCGAGGCTATAATCAATGCTGAAATAGTTCATCATCTCACCGCCCACAAAAAGTTCTCCGACAGGCAATATGGATTCCGCTTTGCCAAGTCCACGGCCGACCTGCTAACAACCGTGACGGAATACATGCTACAGTCCCTTGATGAGTCTGACGAGGCTCGCGCGGTTGCTCTGGACATCTCCAAGGCTTTCGACAGGGTTTGGCACTCTGGCCTCCTATGCAAACTACGCGGTTATGGTATTACCTGTCGCCTGCTTGACCTAATCCAATCTTTCTTAAATAACCGCAAAATGAAGGTCGTTCTGAATGGGCGTGCCTCTTCGTCCTACAGCACGAATGCTGGTGTCCCACAGGGCTCTATGCTGTGCCCGACGCTCTTCCTTATTTTCATCAACGACCTCCCAGATGAGATCAAGTCCCAAGTAGGCATCTACGCAGATGACACTACAATATACTCCCGCACCAGTAAGAAATCTGTCGTGGCGGACAGACATAATCTCGCTGCTGACCTTGAACGGGATCTACACTCTGTGGTGAACTGGGGCAAGAAGTGGCTTGTCAATTTCAGTTCATCTAAGACCAAACTGGTATCTGTCAACCATTACAGGCAATCTCTCCTGCCTCCCATAAGCATGGACCAAGCGATTCTCCCGGAGAGTAATACACTACGCCTCCTCGGACTTACCCTGTCCTCAGACCTCAAATGGAACCACTATATTGAATCCATAGCAAAATCTACTGCTAAGAAGGTTGGATCACTATGTCGACCCAGGATGTTTTTTCCACCTGAATCCATCCTGCATATATACAAGTCAACCATCCGTCCGTGCATAGAGTACTGCTGCCATTTATGGTCAGGTGCCCCTGCCGTTCTTCTCAGTGTTCCTGACAGGCTCCAAAGGAGAGTCTGTAATGTGATAGATACTGATCTGGCGGCTTGACTGCAGCCACTTCCCCATCGTCGAAAGGTGGCCTCCCTTTCTCTGTTCTATAAATACTTTCATGGCTTCTGCTCAGACGAACTTAAGTCACTGATGCCTCCTCAACAGGTGTTTACTCGTGCAACGAGACTGGCATCTGGGTCCCACCCATTCACAGTCAGGTTAGCCAAATGCAGACGATAATTCTACTCCTGCAGCTTCTTCTCTCGCACTTCCCGCCTGTGGAACTCGCTCCCGTATTCTTGCTTTCCTGACGGCTACAACCTCCAGAAATTTAAATGCAAAGTCAATACTCATCTACTAACCACTGGACTCTAGCTCTCTCCCCACCCCTGTATAACCTTCCCTTTCTCTCCACCTATGTATCTGTCATCGCACCTGCTTTCTCAGCTTTCTATTGTTCCTTTCTAACTAGTTTGTACTCCTCACTCTTTTCTAATTAATCTTTTTGCATTTATGTAGCCCCCTGCACATCAGTGGCGTTTCCGCCTTGCTCGGGGTGAAATGATTAAAAAAAATGTCATTGTAGGTCATTCTAAGTAACTTGTGAATCTTCAATGGCATACTTTTGAGATGTAAAAGGAATCAGATTTCCGTTTTCTGTATTTGAACAGACACGTTTCATTGCGAGATTTTCAATCGACCGCGGACGAGTAAAGCAATAAACTTTAATCGCCCAATTAGGTTTTTAATCAACTGAGTCGATCAGGTGAGTAAAATCTCAAAGGCTGTATATAATTCAATAAACTGTGTTTTGTGGCAGGTGTTAAATAGCTTTTTCCAAATTTTATACGAGCATTCTTAAAATAAGGCGAGACTTCAAGTTGGAGGACAGAGACTGCAGGAGGAATAGTTTCCGTCAGACACGCTTCATATGAAAGAGTACGTCTTCGGCTTTCAACTCAGTAGAGATTCTTGATAAAATCCAAAGAATAATCAATATTATTGGCTCTGATCTGGTGTATCGGCTTCAGTCACCTTTCCACCGCCGTAAAGTGGTTTCCCTGTGTCATTTTTGTAAATACTTTCATGGTAATTGCTCGGATGAGCTATTCACTATCGGACCTAGACTTCATGAATTTAAGCGTAGCACTAGCGCTGTGGTTCACTAGATAAGGGATCCGAACGAAAAATTGGAGAGCCGAGTTCGAATTCCAGTTGAATATCGTTTCATTCACTTACGCACAAATACCCTTGGGAAAGGTATTAATCCATCACTTCTCCCTCCAGCTATAGATTAAATAGCAGGACAGATTAGATTCTGTAGTTTTAGTTGGAAACCAGTTTACCAAATAAAGTAATTGCAACCTACAACAAATCTTCTGTCCAGTCAGCCATGTCTCTTTTGAGACATGATCGCTCATACGTGATACAAGTACGCCGATTAAATGACTGACTGACAAAATTAGCAAAAAGATCTAATCAATTTACAGTTGAATTGGCAAGATGTAACCGTAAGGTCTACGCTCGGAGTTTCTTCTCTCAGATTTATTGCTTGTAAAAACAGTGCAGTTTCGTCAAAGACACTGGCTCAAGAAACGCGATATTTATGCTTAGAATGGCACCAGAAAAGGCAATACAAATGAAGAAAGATGTAATCAAGAACCTTTTTTGGCAACAAACTACCTGCATACGATCAGGAAATGGGTTCAGTAGATATACAAAAAAAAAAAGGGATATAAGACAAGGATGGGTCTTCTCTCCAGATCTATTCATCTTATACAGCGAGACAATTCTGAGAGCCCTAGAAGCCATGTCAGGATTCGACATTAGCGGCCGCAATCTGAACAATATAAAACACGCATATGATACAGTGGTGATAGCAGACACAGAAAGGAAACTACAAAACCTCTTACAGAAACTTGTTAAAGAAAACGGAAAAAAAAGGACTACATTTAAACTACAAAAAACAAAAACAAAAACTGAATGCATAGTCATCAGTGAAAAGAGGCCCCCGAAATGCTAACTACAGGTGTGGGATACTAAAATCAAGCAGGTACAGAAATTTAAATACCTGAGAAATGTTCTAACAGAGGATGGAAAGTGCGACACTGAGTTCCGAAGGCGAATTGCCATGGCCAAGAATGCATTCCAGAAGCTGAGTAAAAGACAGGAAAATTTTGCCGGAAACAAAGAAGAGAGTACTGGATTGTTATGTGATGTTTGTTTTTCAATATGGCAGTAAATTCTGGAAATCTCCTCAAAGATGTAGAAGAGAAGCAATCTAAATGTGGTTCTACAGAAGGATGCTGAGGATATCATGAACCGAACATGTGAGCAACGAATTTGTTCTGGAGAGGTTGGAAACAAAAAGGAAACTAATACTTAACACCAGGAAAAGATAACTGAATTTCCTGGTATATATAATTAGGAAAAGAGGCTTGGAGAATCTAATATTTACAGGTCAGACTTGATGGGCTTGAGCAAATGGATGGCAGAGTGAGGTTTGGGAAGGATAACAGAAAAAAGCCTGTTAAGAACTACTAGGCATAAGGAGATGTGGAAGGTCATGGTCGCCTACGTCTTGAAGGGACACGGCACAAGAAGATGAATAAGAAAAAGAAGATTCTTCCGGCTACATGCTTTCTTGCCAACGAGCTTTCTGTTTTCTCATTCTTTTAAACGCAGAAACTTCTTGTGTCTTAGAGGCTTTATTGACTTGCTTGGGGTGGATGTGATTTTTTTAATCGGTATCACCCGACGCAAACCAGTAAAACAACAAGGGGTTGCATGGTGTGGAAGAATTAGAAGTAGAAACATTAATAATGAGAGAGAAGTAAAAAAAGAATAATCAGGAGGACAGTCCCACAACCAAGAAGTGTGAGAAAACAAATTGTTAGAAGAGAAGATACGGTTACTTCTAGTCAACTCATGTGTAAATTGGTGATACATCGCCGCCAGTCTCGCACTGAGCTTAAATTCCTCGAATCGAAGTATCATGGCGAACAGGTTCTATGAAAGTATTTATAGAAGGAGCAAAACGAAACAACTTTACGACTGTAGGAAAATGACTAAATCCGAGATGTCAGATCATGACCAATAATATTGCATATTCCTCTTTAAATTATTGATATATTATTAATGATATGTTTGCGTAATCAATACGTTTTGTTCACACGTCTTGCTTTTCGTTACTGTATACCTACTGAAAAGCATGGAGATTATTAAATATAGTAGACACAAAACGGTTAATGTTTTTAACTATATATATAGCTTTCCTTGACGATCCGTTTACGAGAAATCTAGGGAGGTTTGTCTGGCTCATTAGGTGCTATTTAGTTCGCTCTACCTTTGTATTGAGCGCTTTCTGTTAGATGATTACTCGTGTCGTGTTTTTATCTTTGGGCTTCGTGCTGATTTCGGTCCGAACAATTTGACTGACTTTCATGCCCTACGCTCTTTCTTTTTTCTTCAACCAATTTTTCCTTCATTCGATAGTTTTCGAGGAAGGTTTTTGTATATATATATATATATACATATATATATATATATATATATATATTCTTTCACACACACACACACACACACACACACACACACACACACACACATATATATATATATACATATATATATAATAATAAAATCTACTCTGTACGTATCCAAATTTTAAAATCTTACACAAGTAATTTTTAAGGACCACGAATAACCGACAGAATCTAACTCCGTTATTGTCCGCCGCTATAAAGCTTTGGACAATGAGGGGGAAAAAAAAGAAAACTGCGGAGCACCGACAATACATACAGTACTTCACAGCAAAGAAAAAAAAACCCTCTAACGGAACGAACCACAAAGAAAGAAAAGTGCTCGATACAAAACTAACCAAAAAGGATTAACCAAGAGGCCGTGACGTAGAGCAAAAACACACGAGAAAAAATCGCAAGATCGCCAAGACCTACCGCGGTTTCGCTGACGAGCCGTTGTGCGAAACCGCGGTAGGTCTTGGCGATCTTGCGATTTTTTCTCGTACATATATATATATATATATATATATATATATATATATATATATATATATATACTAAACAAGAGATCAGAACTAATTTCCAAATGCAGACATGAAAATAAATACCTATTATCACAATTTATGCCAAACGGATAAAAAAAAAATCACACGTCTCTGCCATAGTAAAATTAATAATTAATAAACACTAACAAGCATTACAAATTAGAATTTCCACCATGTAAATATACACAACCACAAAAAATAATAAAACAAGCCAATAACTGACTTTAAAACAAAAAATAACAATACAGCCTTAAATAAAATAATAGCAATTCTTACCTACCATAGTTTCATACAGAACCCATCAAAAGTACATATGTACGTACGAGAAATCGACAACTATTCGCGCGTTGACATCGCTACACACCATTCGAATATGACAACCGAATGAGTGTGTATGTGTGCAACGGCACACATATACATATATATACCGAACCCCGCACGATTCGCATGTGTATGTTTATGCAAGCCTCAGTGACCGAACGCGCGTACGTGAGTGTGTGTGTGTGTGTCCTTGCGCGCGTTGATGGGTGTACAAATGAATATATATATATATATATATAGGTCTGCGTCTGTCGTGACGACAGATTTTTTCCCCCACTTTCACAAAAATACACGAATATAACCAATTTTTTTAAAAAAATTAATCAGTTTGTCTGACGATCGCAAAAGCGTGAAACCCAGGGTTACAAACTCACACCTATCTATATGAATATGTCTGCTCTGTCACTGATATTGAGCGCTCTTAAACAAGTACCACGCATATATAATATGTAAACAATATAATATATATAACAAATTGCATATTTATATATATATGTATTGATATTTATAATTATATACATACACTTTTCACACACACACACACATCTATATATATATATATATATATATATATATATTCTTTCACATCCACTAAGATGCAAGCGGTAACTTGATGTGAAAGAATTAGAAAATGAAAATATTATTAAAGAGCGAGAACAATAGAAAAATAATCAGGATATTAGTAGAAAGTGGTTGGCACTGCATTTATATTTTTGAAGATTGAATTTTACAGGAAAATCATGGAGCCAGAAGAGAGTTCATAAAGCGAGAAGTGTGAGAAAATAAATTGTTATCAGAGTCAGCTCAGGTGTAAATTGGTGATACCTCGCCGCCAGTCGCATAAATTCATCGAATCAAAGTGTCATGGCGAAGAGCTCATACGAACAGATTCCACGAAATTATTTATAGAAAGGGCAAAGCGAGGCAACTTTTCGGCTGTAGAAAAATGACTAAAGCCGAGATTCCAGATCATGACCAATAATATTGCAGATTCTTCTTTGGATTGTAATCAATAAATGCAAAGTAAATGCAATCTCAATAGTAGGGACACTGTCCATAGGTGACAGCAATATTCTAATCATGGACAAATTGTAGACTTATACAGATTTATCCAACATTCACTGCCATATTGAAGAACCGACATCACATAGCAATTCAGTAATCTCCTCTTTGTCTCTAGTGAAATGTTGGACAATTTCTTCGAAGATGAAGGAAAACTTGTAGCAGCTGAAATGTGGTTCTACAGAAGGATGCTGCGGATATCATGGACCAAGCATGTGAGCAATGATGATGTTTTGGTAAGGATGGAAACGAACAGGAAATTAATATTGAGCATCAGGAAGAGACAACTAAAGTACCTGGGACATGCAATGAGGAAGGAGGGTTTGGAGAATCTGATACTAACAGGCCAGATATAGAGAAAAAGAGACAGAGGAAAGCAGCGGATAACATATTTGAAGGACCTGATCAGGTGAATGACGGAACGAGGGTTGCATGGTGTAACACGAGAAAGCGTGCTAAGAGCCACCAGGGAAAGGGAGCTGTGGAAAGCCATGATCGCCTACATCCTAAAAAGACATGGCATATAGAAAAAGAAGAGACATATTTCAGAGAGGAAAACTTGTCTCATACGATACAGTGGCACACCTTACTTAGCAGCGTAAAAAATAAAATAAAAATATTTAAAAAAATGTACAAGGAACTGGTCATAGGTCAGTTTGAATCCATTTTTGTCATCGGGTAAGAGCGAAACCATATCATTTACTGCCCTCCTTAATATTTGTTTCTTTAGTTTAGATTTGCAACTTTCTACTTTTAAGTCTACTGGCATTCTAAAACACACTTGGATACGCATGCCGTAACGCATCGTAGAACAGGAAGAAACAAATACCTCGACACCAATACATGTTTATACAGAAATAAAACTCTGTAGTCTTATAAGATGCTATTTGGCTAATTCCATGAATTTTTCGGGCTATTATCTTTGTTATACGTCGTTTTGAGCACAATGTTCAGGCCTTCAATACATGTCTCTGGCATCCGGTAATCACTGGGTGTTAGCCAATCCGACAAGCATTTTCACATAAACACACACATAAACTATTAGAGATCTTAGCGTCCAAAACATGCCTTACAAATATATTTAAACATTATCTATTACTTTAATACAAGTGACACATATATTAATATACACACACATATATTAACGAACTTTACCGTCCAACATTCACTTAAACAGACATCATATGCATACACTATTATACAATTTATCTTATTCATACACTATCATGCAATTTATCTTATTCATACACTATCATACAATTTATCTTAGTCATACACTATTATACAATTTATCTTATTCATACACTATTATACAATTTATCTTAGTCATACACTATTATACAATTTATCTTATTCATACACTATTATACAATTTATCTTAGTCATACACTATTATACAATTTATCTTATTCATACACTATTATACAATTTATCTTATTCATACACTATTATACAATTTATCTTAGTCATACACTATTATACAATTTATCTTATTCATACACTATTATACAATTTATCTTAGTCATACACTATTATACAATTTATCTTATTCATACACTATTATACAATTTATCTTAGTCATACACTATTATACAATTTATCTTAGTCATACACTATTATACAATTTATCTTAGTCATACACTATTATACAATTTATCTTATTCATACACTATTATACAATTTATCTTAGTCATACACTATTATACAATTTATCTTAGTCATACACTATTATACAATTTATCTTATTCATACACTATTATACAATTTATCTTATTCATACACTATTATACAATTTATCTTATTCATACACTATTATACAATTTATCTTATTCAGCAATACCTATTATACAATTTATCTTAGTCATACACTATTATACAATTTATCTTATTCATACACTATTATACAATTTATCTTAGTCATACACTATTATACAATTTATCTTATTCATACACTATTATACAATTTATCTTAGTCATACACTATTATACAATTTATCTTATTCATACACTATTATACAATTTATCTTATTCATACACTATTATACAATTTATCTTAGTCATACACTATTATACAATTTATCTTAGTCATACACTATTATACAATTTATCTTATTCATACACTATTATACAATTTATCTTAGTCATACACTATTATACAATTTATCTTATTCATACACTATCATACAATTTATCTTATTCATACACTATCATACAATTTATCTTATTCATACACTATTATACAATTTATCTTAGTCATACACTATTATACAATTTATCTTAGTCATACACTATTATACAATTTATCTTATTCATACACTATTATACAATTTATCATGCAAAATATTCCACGCACATGCATTTAAACATTATTTATTGCTTTCATACACATGACACATTTCTGATCAATGAAAACAAACTTTATTAATGTACATGTATAATCCCTCTTATTTTTTTTTTTTTTCATTTTTTTCTCCATCTCTGGAGAGGTTTTAATAAAAGTTGCACACGTTACCTTGAGACATGTTTCCTAATTGTTCTTTTTTTAAAATTTTATCATTTTGTCAGATTCCGATCCATATACTCATAAAATAGAAAATGGTTGGGAATGGCGGATAGTTTAAAAACATATTTGGCAGGGGTGAAGAAAGAGGAGGAAAAAAGTGAATAAATAAACGCTTTTTCTTTTATGAGGAGGGTTGTGGAAGAGACAAGGGTATCCGATTACTGTTTTAGATCCTACCACTCTTCCGGTAAATATTTGACTCAGTGATTTAATGAGATAAAGAGATGGGATCAGGAGGTGGGTTTTCGAGTGACCAGGTCAAAGGCTGTCTTTTTCTGTATCTTGACTACACATTGAGAATTTTCCGGCGGAAGCATTATTAAGATAAAAAAAAAAGATAACTGAAATTTCAGACTTACAGTCGCCAATGTTTATCACCGGTGGTCTAAAGCATTTCCGGATTTCCGGATCAATTTTAAATAAATTCAGGTAATTTTTCCGAGTCAGATCAGTAGGGTAGAGTAGAGTAGCAGTGAGAGAGTCAGTTAAGTGAGTCAGTCAGTTGAGTGAAGTGAACCTCCGTTTGTCTTGTTTCGGTCGGTTCGGATTTGTTGATCTCCATTAATTAGAGTTAGAGCTGAGTGTCACATTCGCCTGCCCCAACCGAAAAGGCTAGCTCTAAACGAAATAAAGCATCCTTTCAACTCATCCAAGTTGTGGAAGTTCGTTCCTTATAGTTTAATCTTGTACCCCCAGCTTGAGGCTCCGACTTTTTCAACAAACTCCCGGCAAACATCACAGCGTGGAGAACGGCCGCCGGAGAAATTGTTAGGACGGTCCGCTGGGGTGTTACACTCAGCTGATAGAACACTTTTAATCGGAGATGGTGTTTGCATTTAACTTCCTTAAAAATAACACGCGCCGAAATCATACATCTTTTTCTGCGTATTTTTTGCAGTTAAAAGATATAAATAAAACCCCAAAGTAACATGGAAATTCTGGAAAAAAAAAAAAAAGAATCTAAATCATTGAATAACATTTGCCCCCTGTACCTGAATGAAAAGATGCAGATTATAAAGTTCCCTAAAAATAAACTATTACTAAATCGTAGAGATGCATTGACGGTTTTATGTAAACACCGAAAATATTCTTCTCTAAAATTTAATTAAATATAGTTTTATTTATAACATGCTCTATTATTACTTAAAATTTATTTTACTAAAATAAATGACCCACACAATACTTATTTGTTTTTCGAAACTTTAATATACCTTACAGGTGGGGGATAACAGAATCAAACAAGTCCAAGAATTTAAGTACCTAGGAAGTGTTCTAACAGGAGATGGAAAGTGCGACACGGAGATCCGAAGGCGAATTGGCATGGCAAAGGACGCGTTCCAGAAGATGAGCAAAATACTAACACACAGGAAGATCTCAATAGAAACGAAGAAAAGAGTGCTAGACTGCTACGTGATGTCAGTTCTTCAGTACGGCTGTGAATGCTGGACAATATCATCGAAAATGAGGAAAAAACTGGAAGCGGCCGAAATGTGGTTCTACAGAAGGATGCTACGGATATCGTGGACTGAGCATACAAGCAACGACGAAGTGTTAGAAAGAATGGCAACAAAAAGGAAATTGATGCTGAGCATCAGGAAGAGACAACTGAAGTTCCTGGGACATGCAATGAGGAAGGAGAGCCTGGAGAACCTGATACTGACTGGTCAGATAGAAGGAAGGAGAGACAGAGGAAGGCAGCGGATAACATATCTGCAGAGTCTGATCAGGTGGATGACGGAACGGGGGTTGCCAGGAGCAAACATACTAAGAGCCACAAGGGATAGGGAGACGTGGAGATCCAGGATCGCCTACGTCCTGAAGGGACAGGGCACATAGAAGAAGAAGAAGAAGTTATAGCATAATTACATAATTCTAATTATAACCTAAACAATCCAGCCTCTTTAACAGATAAGGTAGTACAAAATCAAATTAAAAATCAAGAATAAAAGAAAAGAAAATCAAAGCTGCTGTTAAAAATTATTGTCCACCCATTTAAATAATGTGTTTCTAGTATGCATATTCAGCCAGTAAGTGCCATAGGCGATACACGCTTGGGCGATCATGCCTCTTTCGAGACATGACTAACTGGGCAGAAGATTATCCCGCACTAGGTTGCCATTGCTCTCGGCGGTAGACTGTTTGCCATCCAAGGCTATAGAACCCAATCCGTCCTATTATTTAACCCATAACTTGTTAGAAGAGACGGATTTATACCTTTCCCAATGGTGTTTGTGCGTATGTGAATACAAAGAATTCAACTGAAATTCGAACTCGGCATATATGTATATTACCCAGACTAAATTAAAAAGTGTCATGTTTTGACATTATGCCACATTGTTCTCTTTCGCGACCCAAATATTGAACTTCATAGTTCTATTAATTTTCTCTTGGATTGAACAATAGTGACACACCTACAATCATTGAGCTTTTAAATAATTATGAATTCATCTAATATTTTCTGAATTAATCATTTTCACCTTTTATTTTAAAATAGCACCTGAAGAAGAACAGTGTTGTTTTGAAACATGATATTTTTTGTTTACTGATATAATGCGTTTATAAAACATTGTAATAACAAAATTGCATTCTGATTTGTTTTAAACGTTATTTTTAATGGAGGCTCACACTTGAATAGATGTTCTGTTTTTATTATTAAACGGTATATTTATTTATTTGCATCTACTTGCCTGAATATTCGAGAAATCTTCTTAGATAAATATACGTCCTACTCGTCAAGGCACATCAGAACTAATGACGTTTTACCCTATATATATATATATATATATATATATATATATATATATATATATATGTCCATTTAGAGAATGTATCTCTAACAACCTCAATAATATCTACATCGGTCACACCACAAATTCGCTCTCACGGCGTCTGACGTTGCACTTAAATGAAAATTCAAATATATTCCGTCATTTAGAACAACACGGTTATCAACGCACACTTCTGAGAAAAACGCTTGTTGATAACACGTACATACTTAAACAAGAAAATAATAAACAGAAACTAAAAATCCTCGAAGCACTCTACATTAAACAATTTAAACCTGGTTTGAATACAATCAATTTCGATATTTCCAATAACGTACTCAAATGTCTGTAATCAGACCAGGGACCACAACACCACTATTTTGTCACTGTCTTCGGCCATCCGCCAAGGTAGGGATGGACTTATATTTTCAATTCAATTATCTTTATTGTTAATAGCTTAAATGTTCTATGTTTACTGTGTGTTAATATTTACTCTTTGATAATGGCTTATGTGAGCCGAAAGCTTAGACCCGATAAAAAATTCAACAAATACTGTGATTTTTTGTTGTCTTTCAACGACATCACCATCAAGTATATCAGACGGTATGAACGGATCCTACACAAAATTAATAGACAAAACTTGTCTATATTATTCAATGAGACCTGCATTAATGAAAAAATGCTGCCAAAATATATATATATATATATATATATATATATATATATATATATATATATATATATATATTGGATTAATTTGGAGAAGTTTGTCACGCTGGTTTCGAAGTTTCGTGAAGGCACCGTTATGATGCCATTCCCTCGTCAAAGTTTTTTTTATCAAGTTGTTGTGTCCAGTTACTTTTTATTTATATGGAGTTTACTGTAATTGAATATTTTGTTATATGACTGGTTCTACTGGTGGTTAATTGTTTCTGATTGCTTTTGTTGTGTTGACTTTATTTTAATGTTGTATTATTTGCAGGTGGTCGATCTCTGTGTTATTGCTTTCTATTGCGCAGGTGATTGATTTCTTATTATTGAATTTTATTGTGTTGGTTTCCTTTTAGAGCGCGTGAATGGGTGTCTGCATAATTGCCTTATAATGAGTTTCTTCTAGTCATTTTGGTTGAACTCTTTTCATTGTGTTGTGCTGAATTTTTCCTACCGTGTTAGTATATGTGACGGCTTAAAAGATCTTTTGATGCCATAGTTGAGTGTTTGTGTTCTTGTGTGCATTTATATTTGTGGGCATTATGTGTGATTTTTTTCCCGTTTAGAAGTTGTTATGTTATCTTCTGTTTTTTGTCGTGATTGAGTGATTACATATTTATATTTTTTGTTGTGATTATATATATATTTATATATATTTCATTTGGAAATGAGTTCATGAAAAATATTAAAAACCTCCAAAATATAAATGTATTGAACACTTTTTAATACAACTGGGCACTGGTCTAATTTAATTATAACCAAAAGATATATATATATATATATATATATATATATATATATATATAAGAAAAATTAAGACAGACGCATCATGGTAATTCGGAAGTATAGGCCTATTTCAGGTGAGCCATCTTCAGCTTCCGTCTTTATTCAACGAAGGATTCTACACGAATCTACATATATATATATATATATATATATATATATATATATATATATATATATATATATTATAAATATAGTCTAGAACATCTACAAATTATCATCTACTACAAGGTGTACATTTTGTTTCGAAATTGAAAGGCCAATGTCTCATCTTCGTTCCTATTTCACTATATATATATGGTAATTTTGAGTTAGCATTTTGTGTTATGCTTATTTGCTTTTGTTGTTATTTGCAAAATAGATACTTGTTCGAATATCTACATTTTTTCATTATTTCGTTTTTTTTTGTTTTAGTATTTTACTTTGGTTTTTAAAGGTCATGAAAGCTACATTTCCCACGAAACATAATTTGTAGTTTCTGCTATTTCTGTTGTGTGGTGGTGCTCTTTTTACAATTTTCCATTTGATTTTGGTGGTAAGTTATTTTCTTTTTGCTTCCATATGTATTTTGATAGTGTTGTATTGTTTTTGTATCATGCTGTATTGAGTGATGTTTTGTGATTGTTGACTCTTTCTTTGAAGGTTGTTTCTGTTTTATGTTTCTTTTTCTTTCTGCTAATGTTATTTTTCATTGTGGCTTTATATATTATGTTGCCGATTAGACTTTTATTGTTAAGTAGACAGTTGTCTTCCTTTCGGCACTTGTTTTTTCGTATTGTATTGTTGGTTGATATTGTTATTGCTTATGTTGGGTATTTTTTATTGCATTTGGTTGTTATCACCTCCATGTTTTTAATGCAGCTCTAACTGATTTCAAACGTGTTTTGTTGACGATTTTTGTTAGTTTGTTGTATTTGGAGAAATGCTTTTTTTTATTATACTGAAAAATATTTTCCTTTGATATAAAAGTACGTTTACTCGACAATCGACAAAGTTTATGGCCGATATATTTGAATATTCTTGTCTACTTCTTTTCCCTCCCACAACAATATACAACTATAATAACCTTTATACATATGTACATACCAGTTCCCTCCCATATATATATATATATATATATATATATATATATATATAGCAAACAACTGATGTTAACATCCTGTGCAGAAATATATATATATAGCTTTCAGCCATATCACATTGAAACCCCGGTTCCCGTACAATCAGTGCCTACATGCGAGACCGTTTGAAAAGACCAGGTGTTGTTAGCTTGAATGTTAAAGCGATATAACATTGGTTTGTTCAGAAAGTTCATGGCAATCTTTAGTTGTTTTTGTTACAACACATGCCAAACTCATCGATAGATATAATATGCTTACATTTCCGGTTAGAGCACACTTCAAACTATCACTTGAAAAAGAAAGTTTAAAATTAGTTAATTCGTGTTAGTTTTGCATCTCTAGCAAAATGGAACGTTATACGATGCCTTTTAGATACTTGATGCTTTTTTATGACTGTAAAGTTAAAAATACCTCGCAAACAACAAGCAACACATGCGCTGTGTACCATGAAGGTGCGTTAGCTAACAAAACTGTACGGAAGTGGTTCGCTAACTTTAGAGTTGGTGATTGCAAACTTATTGTTGGAGTACTCTCAGGCAGACCCCCCACGACAGATGACGAGTTAATCAAGACATTAACTGAGAATAACCACATTACACAACGCGAGAATTGGCATAAACACAAAGTTTATCAATATCCACCATCTATGAGCACTTAGTGAATAACCAACGGGTTATTTAAATCGCTACGATGTTTGTCTACCATATGATCAGAATGAAAATAATCTTTTGGATTGCATTTCTATCTGTGATTTGCTAACTTAAGAAGACAGTGGATGAAGATCAAAGTTAGCAGGAAAGTATGGAATCGGCAGAGTGATGTGTGAGAGAAGAAACAGTTAGCCTAGAACTTACGGTTTCGCCTAGTCATGTCATTTGTAAAATGATAAGAATTATGGTCAGTCAGTCAGTCAGTTAAGTGCCATACGTGATACACGGTTGGGTGATCATGTTTCGAAAGAGACATGACTGGTTAGGCAGAAAATTTTTTCGCAATAGATTGCCATTTCTTTCTGTGGTAGGTTGGTTGCCAACCAAGGTTATAGAGCCCAATCTGTCCTGGTTTTCAACCCATAGCTGGAAGGAGAAAAGACGGATTCATATCTTTTTCAATGGTATTTGTGCGTAAGTAAATGTAACGAATTCAATTGAAATATATATATATTGAAATTCAGTTATAGGAGACGCAGATTTGCAACAGCAATGACGTGCTTTTCGAAGCTTCTGAAAATTTAACGTTTTTTTTTTAATGTAAATATGAAGTTTGTTATTTTAAATATTATTTTAACCAAAATATGAATTTTCTTCTTATTATTAGTTAATTTATCTGTTTTTCTTTTTATGATCCTAATTGTTTAATCAACTAGGTTTTATTTACATTAATTCTTAAGGGCTACAGTATTAGTTGTAGATAACAGTAAATATTTTCGTTTAGTTCAGTGAATATCATTGAATATTTGAATAAGATATAGATGTATTATTTTGAAAGTAAAGGTTTTATTTTTTTTATTAATTATCTTCTTAAATATATTGTTCGTTGTTTAAATAATATTTTTCATTGTTAAGTTTTAAAATGTTAATTATATTATTACTCATTTATAATCTTCCAGCCATCGTCTTAAAAAATGTACCTCTGAGCACGCTCCTGTCCTCTCCAATATCTGTAACTATTGTCTCAATTCTTCCTGCTTTTCTGCTTGTTGGAAGTCCTCCATTGTAGTTCCTGTTTTTAAGAACTTTGGGAAGACCTCTGATCCCTCTAATTATCGACCTATTAGCCTCTTCACTCGATCTGGCCAGGTATTTGAGGTTGTTGGGGCCTCTTATGCAAGGTTAATTTAGGTTTGAATTCACATGGCACAAGGCCATTTTCCAAGAACTTCCTAACTAAATTCCTGCATACCAACAATTATTTTTATACGTTGAAATCATTCATTAAATTAGCAAATGGAAAATTTATAGAAATGGTCAAAGCATTAATTGTAATTATATAAAGTGTATTAACAATAACAAGAAATGCATACTTTGTACAGACGTTGAAAGTGTCTTATTAACATGTCTTCCATTTTCTGCATAAGATTGTGTTAAAGCTTTTGAGGTAAGTTGCAATGTTCTTTGTCGCTGGAAGATTTATCAGTGTCATATGTAATTTGTGTGAGAAATAATATTGATAAAAGATTGGTGAAAATGTCTGAGTTCGTGAATACGTTCATCTTTGTAGAGTTCAGAAGAATGATTTAGTAAGAAAAGGTGTGTTGGTTTTAATGTCTTACATGTTGTGCGTGTTAAGATTCTTGTGCCAACTGTAGTAATTTTTACAAGTGTTATTTAAAGAAATAAAAGCATCTACTTGCGTCTTGCAATTAGTGCGAGTGTGTGAGAGAATTGCTTGATATTGAAGAACGCAAACCCCGCAATAGCATGCGGGAAGCTGTGACTGCCTTGCTTAGTGTTGCTCGTGAACTGCTGCCAACTGTGTCTGTGTGTGTCACGTGTCTGCTTTATATATATCCCGTGAAAAAGCGCGAAAGCAAGATTATCACGTGATTGTCGCGTGTGTATATGTGAAATGAGTGAATGTAGATGTGTGTAAATACACGTGATTCACAAGGCTATTATCAATCCTTAAGTAATTAGGCATCTCACATCTCATAACATTCTCTCTGACAAACAATATTTCTTCCGTTTCACCAGGTCTACCACTGATGTGTGCTAACGACCATCGCTGAATATATACACCAGGCTCTAGATAAGAACGGCGAGGCTCGAGCTGTTGCCCTTGATATCTCGAAAACATTTGACAGGGTTTGGCATGCTGGCCTTATGTGCAAGCTTCAGAGTTATGCTATTTCTAGACAATTATTTGATTTAATCCAATCGTTCCAATCAAATCGTGAAATGAAGGTTGTTCTGAATGGGTAAGCTTCCAGATTCTTTCAGCCAAAAGCGGGCGTCTTTCAAACTCTTCCTACTCTTTTTTGATTTTCATTAATAATCTTTCTGATGCAATCAGTTCCCAAGTTAGCATCTATGCAGATGACACCACCATTTACGACCGTCTCTGTTAGAAGTTTGCCAAGGCTGATAAAAGAAACCTGGTTGCTGTACTTGAAAAAGGACATCCAATCTATGATTGAATGGGATAGGAAATAGCTAGTAAATTTTAATGTCTTCAAAACGAGGCTGCTCTCTTTTAACCACCATAGAGAATCATTCCTGCTTACCATCATAATGGTTAACGTTAATCTATGTCTCCTTAACCCCACTCTCTAAAATGAACTCAAATCGAATGACTACCTTGAATCTATAGCTGTATCTACTGCTAGGAAGGTTGTGTCACTGTGTCGGACCAAGTAGTTTTCTTCATCAGAATCCAGTGTCACATTAATACATCTACCATTCGTCCGTGCACTAAATACTGTTGCCATATCTGGTCGGGTGCTCCTGTTATTCATCCTGAAGTTCTCGGAAAAGATTTGCAATATAATCGATCTTGACTTGGCAGCCGGCCTTCAATCACTTTCTCACAGACATGAAGTGGCTTCCCTCTGCCTATTTACAAGAATTTTCATAGAAACTGCTCTGACGAGCTTTTTTTCTCTGGTACCCCGATTACGTGTATTTACTCATGCGACTAAGTCCCATGTGCGTTGTGGTACAGTGGATATCGGCTTGGAACGAGAAACCGGGGAACCGAGTTCGAATTCCAGTTGAATCCATTGTATTCACTTACGCGTAAATACCATTGGGAAAGGTATTAATCCGTCTCTTCCTTCCAGTTATGGGTTAAATAGCAGGACAGATTGGGTTCTATAGCCTTGGTCGGCAACCAGTCTACCGCAGAAAGCAATGGCAACCTACTGCGGGATAATCTTCTGCCCAGTCAGTCATGTCTCTTTCGAGACATGATCGCCCAAGCGTGTATCACGTATGGCACTTAACTGACTGACTAAGTCCCACCCTTTTACCCACGAAATAGTTAAATGTAACCATCTCTTCAACCTTAAGAGTTTCTTTTCTCTGACTTCCCGTTTGTGGAACTCACTTCCATTCTTTTCTGTGATAGCTAGAATCTCTAAAAGTTTAAATGCAACGTCAATTGTCATCTTTTATCTGCTTGATTCCCATCCATCTTTTATCTTTTATTCTACATCCCCTGTACTTTTTTCTCTCACTAACTTCCTGCGCACCAGTGGCATTTCTCCCTTGCTTGGGGTGAAATGATTATTAAAAATAATTAGAACTCGGCTCTCCGATTTCTCATTCCGAGCCGATATCCATTACACTTTAATGTACATTCTTCTTCTTCTTTTATGTGCCATGTCCTTTCAGGACGTAGACGATCATAGCTTTCTACATCTCCCTGTCCCTGGTGCCTTTTAGCACGCTTTCTCCTGTTGCATCATGCATCCCTCGTTCCGTCATCAACCTAATTAGGTCCTTCAAATATGTTATCTTTTGCTTTCCTTTGTCTCTTTTCCCCTCTATCTGGCCTGTTAGTAACAGGTTCTCCAAGCCCTTCTTCCTCAGTGCATGTCCCAGGAAATTTAGTTGTCTCTTCCTTAGTATTAATTTCCTTTTCGTCTCCATCCTTTCCAAAATGTCATTGCTTACATGCTCAGTTCATGATATCCGCAGCATCCTTCTGTAGAACCACATTTCAGCTGTTTTAAATTTTTCCTTTATCTTCGAAGATATTGTCCAGTATTCACTACTATATTGAAGAACCGACATCACATAGCAATCCAGTACTCTCCTCTTTGTTTCTAGTGAAATTGTTCTGTTTCTTAATACTTTACTTAACTTCTGGAATGCTTCTTTCGCCATGCTAATGTTCGTTAAATTTCGGTAGCAACGAAGAAAGTTAATTAGAACAATTACCATTGCGTTATTGCGATGAGAAAGTAAATGAAGTGGAGATGCCAAGTCGGGACAGGTAATATGGCTAAGTTTTCTTGGGATTTTATAAAATATTCTTAAATATATAACAACAGGAGCAAAATGTCTCGTTCGATCCATGACTAAGTAGAATATTTTCCTGTAGTAGGTTACCATTTCTTCCTGCGGTAAACTAGTTGCAAACCAAGGCCAAAGAACAAAATCTGTCCTGTTATTTAACCCATAGCTGAAGGGAGAAAAGATAGATTCCTAATTTCTTAAGGATATTTGCGTGAATGCAACAAATTCAACTGGAATTCGCACTCGGCTCTACCGATTCCCAATTTCAAACCGATATCCATTGCCTCACAGCGCATTTCTGAAAATTTAAAATTCAAACGCTTCCTACATATTCATAAATGCAACCAAAGTTTGCATTATTTTTTTATAATATACCTTGCCAGTCAGTGGTTCCATATGTGATACACACTTGGGCGATCATGTCTCTCTCGAGACCTGACTAACTGAACAGAACTTTTTTCCCGCAGTTGGTTGCCATTACTTTCTGCGGTAGCATGGTTGTCAACCAAGGCTATAGAACCCAATCTGTCTTGCTATTTTATCCACAACTAGTGGGAGAATGACGGAATAATACCATTCCCAAGGGTATTTGCGCGTAAGTGAATGCAACGAAATTTAACTGAAATTCGAACTCGGCTCTTCGATTTCTTATTCCGAGCCGTTATCCATTGCACCACAGCGCACATGAATGCCCCTTATACATATGTATCTAAACATATTCATAAATGGAACTTTGTCTGTGTGTGTGTGTGAGTCTGTGTGTGTGTGTGTGTGTGTGTGTGTGTGTGTGTGTGTGTGTGTGTCCGTTACCTATAGACTCCGAAACGGCTGAACCAATTTTCTTGAAAATTTACACAGTTGTACTATAAGCGTCTGCGAGTGTTCTTAGCTAGATTTTGTGTCGAGGTACATCCGATAAATATCAAAAATCGATAATCGAAAAAATCGGGTTATAGAAGGGGTGGTCCGATTTTAATCAAATTTGATACACTCATAGACAAAGACATAAGAAACGATATTCAGAAGTTTCAAGGTTGCAGTTTTTACAATAGTGCAGAAAATTGATAATATATATATATAAAAGGCGAGATGTTTGTGTGCGTGTGTCTGTTTATCTGTCTGTATATCCTTTATAAAAATCCACAATTTTTATCCAATTCTCACCAAACTTCGCACGAATATTCTTTAGGCCGAGTCTGAGCTCCAGGACCATGGATTAGTTTTAAAGCTTTCATTCTACCCGAGCAACGCCGGGCTATACTGCTAGTAATTAGATAAACAAAAATGTATGTTCTTTTCGATGAAGTCCTAAAAGACTTCGATGATCGTACGAGAACCGGTGTTTCAATGTGATATGGTTGTAAACCGAGACATATAGAAAATAATTGGCCTCAGCAAAATGAATGAATTAAACATTGGAATCCCACTGTTGTCATATTCCAGGCTAGTATATTATGCAGTTACGCAGACTGAAACCCACACGCTCTTACTCGCGTAGTGATATAGATGCAGATATAATTATCTATTGCGAAAGGCCATTCCTAAATCATTTTGCTGCTTCTTTACTGTTCGTTTTTTTTTACATAGTTTTGGTTTTAAACTTATTATTCTGTCACATAAAAATATTTCTCATTTCCGCTCTGATATTTTCCGTTTCTTTTTTCAAAATACGTTCCTTTTTCATTTTTTTTTTAAATGTTTTTTCTTTCTCATTTAAAAAATATTTTCATTATTTCAGTATTTCCATTTTACACCATTGCTAATATTCTTGATTTATTCCTTGGATAACTTGTTATTTTATTCTTCCTTCCTCTCCTTATCTAAACTTTTGTTTTCTTTTTTCTCTTCTATCTTTTTATTTCATATAAAAAGACATTTTGTTATTTTTTTCTATCTTTTCTTCAGACTTGTTCGCATCTTTTACGCTTAGATCAACGAAATGCAGGCGAATTTTTTCCAATCTTCTCACTTTTTTTTTTTTTTTTTCAATTGGAGTATATAGATCTATCTGTCGCCCGGTTCACACTCCACCCACGTCTATTGAACAGGTGTAAAGGCTCATCCCTTGTTCCCTGTTTAGAATGTGGTTTCCGGCTTTCTCTTTTCCAATCTTTTTACTCTTTTCTTTTCTTTTTTTTCAATTGGAGTAGATAGACTGAACTATCGCCCGGTTCACACTCCACCCACGTCTATTGAACAGGTGAAGAGGCTCATCCCTTGTTCCCTGTTTAGAATGTGGTTTCCGGCTTTCTCTTTTCCATTCTTTTTACTCTACTCCTTTCTTTTTTTTTTCAATTGGAGTAGATAGATCTATCTATCGCCCTGTTCACACTCCACCCACGTCTATTGAACAGGTTAAGAGGCTTGTCCCTTGTTCCCTGTTTAGGATGTGGTTTCCGGCTTTTTCTTTTCCAATCTACTCACTTAGTGTTTTTTTTTTTCAATTGGAGTAGATAGATCTATCTATCGCCCGGTTCACACTCCACCCACGTTTATTGAACAGGTAAAGAGACTCATCCCTTGTTCCCTGTTTAGGATGTGGTTTCCGGCTTTATCTTTTCCAATCTTTTCACTATTACGTAGCCCCCTGCACATCAGTGGCGTTACCGCCTTGCTCGGGTTGATACGATTAAAAAAAAAATTATATTCCAGCAGCTTCTTTTCTCGCGCTTTCCGCCTGTGGAACTCCTTTCCATATACTTGCTTTCCTGATGGCCATAAACTCCAGGAATTTAAATGCAAAATCAATTTCCATGTCTTATCCACTTAACTCCAGCCCTTTCTACATCCACCCCGTGTATCTTAGTCTTTTCCTTTCTCTCTACTATCGCAACTGTCTTCACTACTGTGTTCACGTCCTTCTCTTTGCTGATCTCTTTCACTGCTTTTAACTGGTTCCTCTTTGTTTTCACTCTGCTCCTGCTTAATACTTCAACTCTCTTATGTAACCCACTGCACATCAGTGGCGTTAACGCCTTACTTGGGGTGAAATGATTATAAAAAAACAACCTTACTCACTCTGTCTCTCTCCCTTTTATTCTATCTTCCTCATTGTTTTCATTTCTTCGTTCCCTGTTGATAATTTGAGGTTTTTGCATTTTATTTGCTTAAACTTATTTTCATTTAATTGTTCTCCTTCATTCTTCTTGTTTTTCTTTCTTTCTTACTTTCTTTCTTTTTTCTTTTGTTTTTCTTTTTTGATTTTGGTTTGTTGTTTTTTCTGTTTCTTTTTTGATTTTGTTTTGTTGTTTTTTCTGTTTCTTTTTTTATTTTGTTTTGTTGTTTTTTCTGTTTCTTTTTTCTTTTTTCTTTTTTTTCTGTTTCTTTTTTAAATTTTTTTTTTTTCTGTTTCTTTTTTCTTTTTTGATTTTGGTTTGTTGTTTTTTCTGTTTCTTTTTTCTTTTTTGATTTTGGTTTGTTGTTTTGTTCTGTTTCTTTTCTCATGTTTTGTTACCATTCTTTCTTTTCTTCATTTTTCTTTCAAAACGTCTTCATTCTTTTCTTTCTTCATATGGGGGGATATTTTACCTTTCTTTTTCCTTTTTTTTCTCGATACTTTTCTATATTCTTTTTTAAATGCATATCTTACAGTTCGATGAATTATCTATTTTTCTCCCCTTCTCCTCCCCCCTCTCTCTCTTGTTGCTCTTTTTTTGATCTTCGGCCCTGTTGAAATATTCATCATTCCCTCTTGATAATTTTATAGATTTCTTCTTTCGTTCATTTTTTAAACTTTTCTTTTACCATCATTTTCTTTTCGATTCCTCATATAATACTAGTTTCCTTTCTTTCTATTTTTCACTCTTTCTTTTTATCACACTTCTGTAGTTTGCGGCAGAAATAATTCCTACATGATGATAAGATATGAGTGACAACCATGTCTTTATTTAGCTAATCTCTCATCATTATGTGGGAGGTATTTCTAGGAGGTATATGTGGGAGGTATTTCTGTCACACCCTGTATATAATTTCAAGTTTTATTTGTTAGCCTTTTCTTTATTTGAACATTTTTCTTTCTTTCTTTCTTTCTTTCTTTCTTTCTTTCTTTCTTTCTTTCTTTCTTTGTAACAGCTTCCATTACCGTAACATCGCTATCTTTCCGAACAGTGAACAACCTCAATAATTTTTCGATCTCGCAAGCAACTTTCTCATTTTGTTGATCCTCGACATTTTTCTCCCACTCTTTCTTTCTTTCTTTCTTTCTTTCTTTCTTTCTTTTAACAGCTTCCATTACCGTAACATCGCTATCTTTCCGAACAGTGAACAACCTCAATTATTTTTCGATCTCGCAAGCAACTTTCTCATTTTGTTGATCCTCGACATTTTTCTCCCACTTTCTTTCTTTCTTTCTTTCTTTCTTTCTTTCTTTCTTTCTTTCTTTCTTTCTTTGTAACAGCTTCCATTACCGTAACATCGCTATCTTTCCGAACAGTGAACAACCTCAATAATTTTTCAATCTCGCAATCAACTTTCTCATTTTGTTGATCCTCGACATTTTTCTCCCACTCTTTCTTTCTTTCTTTCTTTCTTTCTTTCTTTCTTTCTTTCTTTGTAACAGCTTCCATTACCGTAACATCGCTATCTTTCCGAACAGTGAACAACCTCAATAATTTTTCAATCTCGCAATCAACTTTCTCATTTTGTTGATCCTCGACATTTTTCTCCCACTTTCTTTCTTTCTTTCTTTCTTTCTTTCTTTCTTTCTTTCTTTGTAACAGCTTCCATTACCGTAACATCGCTATCTTTCCGAACAGTGAACAACCTCAATAATTTTTCAATCTCGCAATCAACTTTCTCATTTTGTTGATCCTCGACATTTTTCTCCCACTTTCTTTCTTTCTTTCTTTCTTTCTTTCTTTCTTTCTTTCTTTCTTTCTTTCTTTCTTTCTTTGTAACAGCTTCCATTACCGTAACATCGCTATCTTTCCGAACAGTGAACAACCTCAATAATTTTTCAATCTCGCAAGCAACTTTCTCATTTTGTTGATCCTCGACATTTTTCTCCCACTCTTTCTTTCTTTCTTTCTTTCTTTCTTTCTTTCTTTCTTTCTTTCTTTCTTTCTTTGTAACAGCTTCCATTACCGTAACATCGCTATCTTTCCGAACAGTGAACAACCTCAATAATTTTTCGATCTCGCAAGCAACTTTCTCATTTTGTTGATCCTCGACATTTTTCTCCCACTCTTTCTTTCTTTCTTTCTTTCTTTCTTTCTTTCTTTGTAACAGCTTCCATTACCGTAACATCGCTATCTTTCCGAACAGTGAACAACCTCAATAATTTTTCGATCTCGCCAGCAACTTTCTCATTTTGTTGATCCTCGACATTTTTCTCCCACTCTTTCTTTCTTTCTTTCTTTCTTTCTTTCTTTCTTTCTTTCTTTCTTTGTAACAGCTTCCATTACCGTAACATCGCTATCTTTCCGAACAGTGAACAACCTCAATAATTTTTCGATCTCGCAAGCAACTTTCTCATTTTGTTGATCCTCGACATTTTTCTTTTTCTCTTTCTTTCTTTCTTTCTTTCTTTCTTTCTTTCTTTCTTTCTTTCTTTCTTTCTTTGTAACAGCTTCCATTACCGTAACATCGCTATCTTTCCGAACAGTGAACAACCTCAATAATTTTTCGATCTCGCAAGCAACTTTCTCATTTTGTAGATCCTCCACATTTTCCTCCCACTCTTTCTTTCTTTCTTTCTTTCTTTTTTCTTTTAATGATGTTGTTTTTTTCTTTCTTGCCATGTCTTTCTATCATTCTTTCTTTCTCAACGTTTTTTCCTCCTTTTTTACGTGGCATATTTTTCTTTCTTTCTCATAACGTTTGTTCTTCTTTACTTTCTTGAGATATCTTTCTTTCATTCTTTGTTTGTTTGTTTGTTTCTTTCTTTTTATGAAAACATTAAACCTAAAACTGTTGTTTGTTAAAACAGTCTATAGGATACAAATCCTATATCATCCAACAATTAACTGAAGCGTAAAAAGTAAAATTGCACACTCGAAAAAATGGATCCGAATGACTGAAAACATTTTGGATTTTTCCAAGTGCAAGGCAAAAATTCACAACCAACTGTGAAATTTAATTCTGACAATTAGAAAAAGGATTGACTCCATACTGAAGCCCAATTTCGCGATCTAATGTTAAATTTATTTTCTAACCAACGAAAAGAACCGATTTGCAAAACTTAGCAAAACTTAACAAACAAGTGAGAAAAAAGGAATCGGTATAAAGTCGAACCAGTTACAGAGAGACGACACGCAAGATGTAACTAAAGAAATTTTAATTTGCCGATCCGGACGTAAAGTCGCGTCACCCATTCATTCTCCTTCTTCACTCGTGCTCATTTCTTTTACCACTTCTCCGTCCTCAACGTTCTCGCGATCAACAAAGAAGAAAACGGGAACAACAACAACAACAACAACAAAACAACAAGATACTTCAACTAACTCCTAAAAACTAAAGTCCGATAAGTACAATTTCCTTTATTGCTTCACCTTCCTTTTCACTTTCTCGCCGGCCATAAAAAAGGAATGGAACACGGACTTTATTAATAACCTGTTAATCTTTCTACATACACACATTCTACTGCTAGCAACTATAAGCTTTTTAATCATTAAATCCTTACTACTATTTCTTTAAAACATTTAACTTCGTATATTTTTATATTTGACGATTTTCTTCTTACAAATTTCTTATTCTGTTTAGTTAATAAAATTTTCTTTTAACATACAAAACGAAATATTTTATTCTTCCACATTTCAACATCCAGCCTCCCACCATCTGATATCTTAAATTGTGGAGATTTCGGTTGTGCTTGGCACTAGGCCAATTTGATAAACATCACCGAGGCTTCTACAAGCCTTTCCCACTAAATATAACTTTTAGTTTAATACGAAATAAAATTGGTAGAAAGAGGGCAACGGCCGAAATGCGTAAGATTTGATAATTAAGGTTTTCATTCAATGACATACTCTGGTGGAAGTTTTGACCTGTGTCGAGACATTTTCGGATATCACAGTCGCATTGTCATGTAAGATGTCACAGACAAGTTGCGTTGTCTTTCATGTTTGTTTGTTTCATTGCAAGGTTCTATAAGATCATGTTGTCTTCTGATTTCTATGTGGGATCTACATACATGTCAGTTATAATCTATGCTATGTTAAAAGGTCAAGGAATAAACTCAACAAAATTTCCTGAAAATCAGAAAGAAGCACTAGGAATAAGAGACACTATCTCTTATAACAGAAAATAAATCCGAGATTTAGTAATATCTTCCAAAATTAGAAAGGAAAGGCAATCGGAATGTTTTCAATAACTCGTAAAATACATAAATAGTACATAAGGTGCATTGCTAAAGATGCAGGTAAAATAGTTGACTTCCCGTACCTGACTCCACATGCTATCATTTACGGTTACAAGACCCAGATCAAGCCTAAAAAAGGACGGTTCCTTGTAACGCTTTACAAAGTAATAGATTCCTCGTGATATTCCGTACCTTTAAAAGAGCCATATCAGGCTAAGAAAATTGTCGCTTCTCTTTACCGCTCGAGCAAGTACCTGATTCCTAGAGATATCCTCTACCTTTACAAGAGCCATATTAGGCTGAAAAAATTGTCGCTTGTCTTTACCGCTCCAGCAAGTACCTGATTCCTCGAGATATCCTCTACCTTTACAAGACCCATATTAGGCTAAAGAAATTGTCGCTTCTCTTTACCGCTCCAGCGAGTACCTGATTCCTCGAGATATCCTCTACCTTTACAAGAGCCATATTAGGCTAAAAAAATTGTCGCTTCTCTTTACCGCTCCAGCAAGTACCAGATTCCTCGAGATATACTCTACCTTTACAAGAGACATATGAGACTTAAAAATTGTCGCTTCGCTTTACTGCTCCAGCAAGTACCTAATTCCTCGAGATATCCTCTACCTTTACAAGAGCCATATTAGGCTAAAAAATTGTCGCTTCTCTTTACCGCTCCACCAAGTACCTAATTCATCGAGATATCCTCTACCTTTACAAGAGCCATATCAGGATAAAAAATGGTCGGTTCTCTTTACCGCTCCAGCAAGTAACTAATTCCTCGAGATATCCTCTACCTTTACAAGAGCCATATCAGGATAAAAAAATTCTCGCTTCTCTTTACCGCTCCAGCAAGTACCTGATTCCCCGAGATATCCTCTACCTTTACAAGACCCATATTAGGCTAAAAAAATTGTCGCTTCTCTTTACCGCTCCACCAAGTACCTAATTCCTCGAGATATCCTCTACCTTTACAAGAGCCATATCAGGATAAAAAAATTCTCGCTTCTCTTTACCGCTCCAGCAAGTACCTAATTCCTCGAGATATCCTCTACCTTTACAAGAGCCATATCAGGATAAAAAAATTCTCGCTTCTCTTTACCGCTCCAGCAAGTACCTGATTCCCCGAGATATCCTCTACCTTTACAAGACCCATATTAGGCTAAAAAAATTGTCGCTTCTCTTTACCGCTCTAGCAAGTAGTAGATTCCTCGAGATATACTCTACCTTTACAAGAGACATATGAGACTTAAAAATTGTCGCTTCGCTTTACTGCTCCAGCAAGTACCTAATTCCTCGAGATATCCTCTACCTTTACAAGAGCCATATTAGGCTAAAAAATTGTCGCTTCTCTTTACCGCTCCGGCAAGTACCTGATTCCTCGAGATATCCTCTACCTTTACAAGAGCAATATTAGGCTAAAAAAATTGTCGCTTCTCTTTACCGTTCCAGCAAGTACCTGATTCCTCGAGATATCCTCTACCTTTACAAGACCCATATTAGGCTAAAAAAATTGTCGCTTGTCTTTACCGCTCCAGCAAGTACCTGATTCCTCGAGATATCCTCTACCTTTACAAGACCCATATTAGGCTAAAAAAATTGTCGCTTGTCTTTACCGCTCCAGCAAGTACCAGATTCCTCGAGATATCCTCTACCTTTACAAGAGCCATATGAGACTTAAAAATTGTCGCTTGTCTTTACCGCTCCAGCAAGTACCAGATTCCTCGAGATATCCTCCACCTTTACAAGAGCCATATTAGGCTAAAAAAATTGTCGCTTCTCTTTACCGCTCCAGCAAGTACCTGATTCCTCGAGATATCCTCTACCTTTACAAGAGCCATGTTAGGCTAAAAAAATTGTCGCTTCTCTTTACCGCTCCAGCAAGTACCTGATTCCTCGAGATATCCTCTACCTTTACAAGAGCCATATTAGGCTAAAAAAATTGTCACTTCTCTTTACTGCTCCAACAAGTACCTAATTCCTCGAGATATCCTCTACCTTTACGAGAACCATATAATGCTAAAAAAATTGTCGCTTCTCTTTACCGCTCTAGCAAGTAGTAGATTCCTCGAAATATCCTCTACCTTTACAAGAGCCATATTAGCTAAAAAAATTGTCACTTCTCTTTACCGCTCCAGCAAGTACCAGATTCCTCGAGATATCCTCTACCTTTACAAGAGCCATATGAGACTTAAAAATTGTCGCTTCTCTTTACTGCTCCAGCAAGTACCAGATTCCTCGAGATATCCTCTACCTTTACAAGAGCCATATGAGACTTAAAAATTGTCGCTTCTCTTTACTGCTCCAGCAAGTACCTAATTCCTCGAGATATCCTCTACCTTTACAAGAGCCATATTAGGCTAAAAAAAGTGTCGCTTCTCTTTACCGCTCCAGCAAGTACCTAATTCCCCGAGATATCCTCTACATTTACAAGACCCATATTAGGCTAAAAAAATTGTCACTTCTCTTTACCGCTCCAGCAAGTACCTAATTCCTCGAGATATCCTCTACCTTTACAAGAGCCATATTATGCTAAAAAAATTGTCGCTTGTCTTTACCGCTCTAGCAAGTAGCAGATTCCTCGAAATATCCTCTACCTTTACAAGAGCCATATTAGCTAAAAAAATTGTCGCTTCTCTTTAACGCTCCAGCAAGTACCAGATTCCTCGAGATATCCTCTACCTTTAAAAGAGCCATATTAGGCTAAAAAAAATGGTCGCTTCTCTTTACCGCTCCAGCAAGTAACTAATTCCTCGAGATATCCTCTACCTTTACAAGAGCCATATCAGGATAAAAAAATTCTCGCTTCTCTTTACCGCTCCAGCAAGTACCTGATTCCCCGAGATATCCTCTACCTTTACAAGACCCATATTAGGCTAAAAAAATTGTCGCTTCTCTTTACCGCTCCACCAAGTACCTAATTCCTCGAGATATCCTCTACCTTTACAAGAGCCATATCAGGATAAAAAAATTCTCGCTTCTCTTTACCGCTCCAGCAAGTACCTGAACCTTCCCCGAGATATCCTCTACCTTTACAAGACCCATATTAGGCTAAAAAAATTGTCGCTTCTCTTTACCGCTCCTAGCAAGTAGTAGATTCCTTCCCCGAGATATACCTCTACCTTTACAAGAAGACCCATATTGAGGACTTAAAAAAATTGTCACTTCTCTTTACCTGCTCCAGCAAGTACCTAGAATTCCTCGAGATATACCTCTACCTTTACAAGAGCCATATTAGGCTTAAAAAATTGTCGCTTCGCTTTACCGCTCCGGCAAGTACCTGAATTCCTCGAGATATCCTCTACCTTTACAAGAGCCAATATTAGGCTAAAAAAAATTGTCGCTTCTCTTTACCGTTCCAGGCAAGTACCTGATTCCTCGAGATATCCTCTACCTTTACAAGACCCAATATTAGGCTAAAAAAATTGTCGCTTGTCTTTACCGCTTCCAGCAAGTACCTGATTCCTCGAGATATCCTCTACCTTTACAAGACCCATATTAGGCTAAAAAAATTGTCGCTTGTCTTTACCGCTCCAGCAAGTACCAGATTCCTCGAGATATCCTCTACCTTTACAAGAGCCATATGAGACTTAAAAATTGTCGCTTGTCTTTACCGCTCCAGCAAGTACCAGATTCCTCGAGATATCCTCCACCTTTACAAGAGCCATATTAGGCTAAAAAAATTGTCGCTTCTCTTTACCGCTCCAGCAAGTACCTGATTCCTCGAGATATCATCTACCTTTACAAGAGCCATATTGGGCTAAAAAAATTGTCGCTTCTCTTTACCGCTCCAGAAAGTACCTGATTCCTCGAGATATCCTCTACCTTTACAAGAGCCATATTAGGCTAAAAAAATTGTCACTTCTCTTTACTGCTCCACCAAGTACCTAATTCCTCGAGATAACCTCTACCTTTACGAGAACCATATAATGCTAAAAAAATTGTCGCTTCTCTTTACCGCTCTAGCAAGTAGTAGATTCCTCCAAATATCCTCTACCTTTACAAGAGCCATATTAGCTAAAAAAATTGTCACTTCTCTTTACCGCTCCAGCAAGTACCAGATTCCTCGAGATATCCTCTACCTTTACAAGAGCCATATGAGACTTAAAAATTGTCGCTTCTCTTTACTGCTCCAGCAAGTACCAGATTCCTCGAGATATCCTCTACCTTTACAAGAGCCATATTAGGCTAAAAAAAGTGTCGCTTCTCTTTACCGCTCCAGCAAGTACCTAATTCCCCGAGATATCCTCTACATTTACAAGACCCATATTAGGCTAAAAAAATTGTCGCTTCTCTTTACCGCTCCAGCAAGTACCTGATTCCTCGAGATATCCTCTACCTTTACAAGAGCCATATTAGGCTAAAAAAATTGTCACTTCTCTTTACTGCTCCACCAAGTACCTAATTCCTCGAGATAACCTCTACCTTTACGAGAACCATATAATGCTAAAAAAATTGTCGCTTCTCTTTACCGCTCTAGCAAGTAGTAGATTCCTCGAAATATCCTCTACCTTTACAAGAGCCATATTAGCTAAAAAAATTGTCACTTCTCTTTACCGCTCCAGCAAGTACCAGATTCCTCGAGATATCCTCTACCTTTACAAGAGCCATATGAGACTTAAAAATTGTCGCTTCTCTTTACTGCTCCAGCAAGTACCTAATTCCTCGAGATATCCTCTACCTTTACAAGAGCCATATTAGGCTAAAAAAAGTGTCGCTTCTCTTTACCGCTCCAGCAAGTACCTAATTCCCCGAGATATCCTCTACATTTACAAGACCCATATTAGGCTAAAAAAATTGTCACTTCTCTTTACCGCTCCAGCAAGTACCTAATTCCTCGAGATATCCTCTACCTTTACAAGAGCCATATTATGCTAAAAAAATTGTCGCTTCTCTTTACCGCTCTAGCAAGTAGCAGATTCCTCGAGATATCCTCTACCTTTACAAGAGCCATATTAGCTAAAAAAATTGTCGCTTCTCTTTAACGCTCCAGCAAGTACCAGATTCCTCGAGATATCCTCTACCTTTAAAAGAGCCATATTAGGCTAAAAAAAATGGTCGCTTCCCTTTAGCGCTCCAGCAAGTACCTGATTCCTCGAGATATCCTCTACCTTTACAAGAGCCATATTAGGCTAAAAAAATTGTCGCTTCTCTTTACCGTTCCAGCAAGTACCTGATTCCTCGAGATATCCTCCACCTTTACAAGAGCCATATTAGGCTAAAAAAATTGTCGCTTCTCTTTACCGTACCAGCAAGTACCCAATTCCTCGAGATATCCTCCACCTTTACAAGAGCCATATCAGGATAAAAAAATTGTCGCTTCTCTTTACCGCTCCAGCAAGTAGCAGATTCCTCGAGATATCCTCTACCTTTACAATAGCCATATTAGGCTAAAAAAATTGTTGCTTCTCTTTACCGCTCCAGCAAGTAGCAGATTCCTCGAGATATCCTCTACCTTTACAAGACCCATATTAGGCTAAAAAAATTGTCGCTTCTCTTTACCGCTCCAGCGAGTACCTGATTCTTCGAGATATCCTCTACCTTTACAAGAGCCATATTAGGCTAAAAAAATTGTCGCTTGTCTTTACCGCTCCAGCAAGTACCAGATTCCTCGAGATATACTCTACCTTTACAAGAGACATATGAGACTTAAAAATTGTCGCTTCGCTTTACTGCTCCAGCAAGTACCTAATTCCTCGAGATATCCTCTACCTTTACAAGAGCCATATTAGGCTAAAAAATTGTCGCTTCTCTTTACCGCTCCACCAAGTACCTAATTCATCGAGATATCCTCTACCTTTACAAGAGCCATATCAGGATAAAAAATTGTCGGTTCTCTTTACCGCTCCACCAAGTACCTGATTCCCCGAGATATCCTCTACCTTTACAAGACCCATATTAGGCTAAAAAAATTGTCGCTTCTCTTTACCGCTCTAGCAAGTAGTAGATTCCTCGAGATATACTCTACCTTTACAAGAGACATATGAGACTTAAAAATTGTCACTTCGCTTTACTGCTCCAGCAAGTACCTAATTCCTCGAGATATCCTCTACCTTTACAAGAGCCATATTAGGCTAAAAAATTGTCGCTTCTCTTTACCGCTCCGGCAAGTACCTGATTCCTCGAGATATCCTCTACCTTTACAAGAGCCATATGAGACTTAAAAATTGTCGCTTGTCTTTACCGCTCCAGCAAGTACCAGATTCCTCGAGATATCCTCTACCTTTACAAGAGCCATATTAGGCTAAAAAAAGTGTCGCTTCTCTTTACCGCTCCAGCAAGTACCTAATTCCCCGAGATATCCTCTACATTTACAAGACCCATATTAGGCTAAAAAAATTGTCGCTTCTCTTTACCGCTCCAGCAAGTACCTGATTCCTCGAGATATCCTCTACCTTTACAAGAGACATATTAGCTAAAAAAATTGTCACTTTCTTACTGCTCCACCGTTACCTAATTCCTCGAGATAATCTTTACCTCTGCACAGAACTATATAATGCTAAAAAAATTGTCGTCTTCTTTACCGCTTCTAGTAAGTAGTAGATTCCTCGAAATATCCTCTACCTTTACAAGAGCCATATTAGCTAAAAATTGTCACTTCTCTTTACCGCTCCAGTACCAGATTCCTCGAGATATTTTCTTACCTTACAAGAGCCATATGAGACTTAAAATTGTCGCTTTCTTTACTGCTTCCAGCAAGTGCTCCAATTCTAGATATTCCTCTACCTCACAAGAGTCATATTAGGCTAAAAAAAGTGTCGCTTCTTCTTTACCGTCCATACCTAATTCCCCGAGACATTCCCCTCTACATTTACAAGACCTATATTAGGCTAAAAAAAAATTGTCACTTCTCTTCTTACCGCTCCAGCAAGTACCTAATTCCTCGAGAGATATCTCTACCTTTACAAGAGCCATTATGCTAAAAATTGTCGCTTTCATCATTTAGCAGCAGCAGATTCCTCGCAGATATCCTTCACCTTTACAAGAGCCATATTAGCTATAAAAAATTGTCGCTTTCTTTACCGCTTCAGCACCAGATTCCTCGAGATATCCTTCACTTTAAAAGAGCCATATTAGTTTAAAAAATGGTCGCTTCCTCAGCGCTCCAGCAAGTACTCATTCCTCGAGATATTCCTTTCATTTTTACAAGAGCCATAAATAGCCAAAAAATTGTCACTTTCATTGCCCACCAAGTACCTAATTCCTCGAGATAAATCTTCACTCTTACGAGAACCATATAATGCTAAAAATTGTCGCTTCTTTTACCGTCTACAAAAGTAGTAGATTCCTTTAAATATCCTCTACCTTTTATACAAGAGCCATATTAGCTAAAAAAATTGTCACTTTCTTACCGCTCCAGCAAGTACCAGATTCCTCGAGATATCTCACCTTTACAAGAGCCATATGAGACTTAAAATTGTCGCTTCTTCATTGCTCCAGCAAGTACCTAATTCTCGAGATATCTCTTCATTTTACAAGAGCCATATTAGGCTAAAAAAGTGTCGCTTCTCTTTACCGCTCCAGCAAGTACCTAATTCCCCGAGATATCTCCTCATATTTACAAGACCCATATTAGCTAAAAATTGTCACTTCTCTTTACCGCTCCAGCAAGTACCTAATTCCCTCGAGATATCTCATTCCCTTATGAAGAATGTATTATGCTAAAAAAATTGTCGCTTCTTTACCGCTCTATGCAAGTAGCAGATTCCTCGAGATATCCTCTACCTTTACAAGAGCCATATTAGCTTTAAAAAAATTGTCGCTTCTTTAACGCTCCAGTAAGTACCAGATTCCTCGAGATATCTCATTTTTAAAAGAGCCATATTAGGTTAAAAATGGTCGCTTTCCCTTTAGCGCTCCAGCAAGTGCTCTGATTCCTAGGATATCTCATCTACAAGAGCCATATTAGGCTAAAAATTGTCGCCTTCTTACTGCTCAGCAAGTACCTGATTCCTCGAGATATCCTCCACCTTTACAAGAGCCATATTAGGCTAAAAAATTGTTTGCTTCTTTACCGTACCAGCAAGTACCCAAATTCCTCTAGATATCCTCCACCTTTACAAGAGCCATATCAGGACAAAAATTGTCGTCTTCACCGCTCCAGCAAGTAGCAGATTCCTCGAGATATCCTCTACCTTACAATAGAAATACATTAGGCTGAAAAAATTGTTGCTTCTCTTTACCGCTCAGCAAGCAGCAGATTCCCCGAGATATCTCACCTTACAAGAGCCATATTAGGCTAAAATTGTCGCTCACCGCTCCAGCGAGTACCTGATTCTTCGAGATATCCTCTACCTTTACAAGAGCCATATTAGGCTAAAAAAATTGTCGCTTGTCTTTACCGCTCCAGCAAGTACCAGATTCCTCGAGATATACTCTACCTTTACAAGAGACATATGAGACTTAAAAATTGTCGCTTCGCTTTACTGCTCCAGCAAGTACCTAATTCCTCGAGATATCCTCTACCTTTACAAGAGCCATATTAGGCTAAAAAATTGTCGCTTCTCTTTACCGCTCCACCAAGTACCTAATTCATCGAGATATCCTCTACCTTTACAAGAGCCATATCAGGATAAAAAATTGTCGGTTCTCTTTACCGCTCCACCAAGTACCTGATTCCCCGAGATATCCTCTACCTTTACAAGACCCATATTAGGCTAAAAAAATTGTCGCTTCTCTTTACCGCTCTAGCAAGTAGTAGATTCCTCGAGATATACTCTACCTTTACAAGAGACATATGAGACTTAAAAATTGTCGCTTCGCTTTACTGCTCCAGCAAGTACCTAATTCCTCGAGATATCCTCTACCTTTACAAGAGCCATATTAGGCTAAAAAATTGTCGCTTCTCTTTACCGCTCCGGCAAGTACCTGATTCCTCGAGATATCCTCTACCTTTACAAGAGCAATATTAGGCTAAAAAAATTGTCGCTTCTCTTTACCGTTCCAGCAAGTACCTGATTCCTCGAGATATCCTCTACCTTTACAAGAGCCATATTAGGCTAAAAAAATTGTCGCTTGTCTTTACCGCTCCAGCAAGTACCTGATTCCTCGAGATATCCTCTACCTTTACAAGACCCATATTAGGCTAAAAAAATTGTCGCTTGTCTTTACCGCTCCAGCAATTACCAGATTCCTCGAGATATCCTCTACCTTTACAAGAGCCATATGAGACTTAAAAATTGTCGCTTGTCTTTACCGCTCCAGCAAGTACCAGATTCCTCGAGATATCCTCCACCTTTACAAGAGCCATATTAGGCTAAAAAAATTGTCGCTTCTCTTTACCGCTCCAGCAAGTACCTGATTCCTCGAGATATCCTCTACCTTTACAAGAGCCATATTAGGCTAAAAAAATTGTCACTTCTCTTTACTGCTCCACCAAGTACCTAATTCCTCGAGATATCCTCTACCTTTACGAGAACCATATAATGCTAAAAAAATTGTCGCTTCTCTTTACCGCTCTAGCAAGTAGTAGATTCCTCGAAATATCCTCTACCTTTACAAGAGCCATATTAGCTAAAAAAATTGTCACTTCTCTTTACCGCTCCAGCAAGTACCAGATTCCTCGAGATATCCTCTACCTTTACAAGAGCCATATGAGACTTAAAAATTGTCGCTTCTCTTTACTGCTCCAGCAAGTACCAGATTCCTCGAGATATCCTCTACCTTTACAAGAGCCATATGAGACTTAAAAATTGTCGTTCTCTTTACTGCTCCAGCAAGTACCTAATTCCTCGAGATATCCTCTACCTTTACAAGAGCCATATTAGGCTAAAAAAGTGTCGCTTCTCTTTACCGCTCCAGCAAGTACCTAATTCCCCGATATATCCTCTACATTTACAAGACCCATATTAGGCTAAAAAAATTGTCACTTCTCTTTACCGCTCCAGCAAGTACCTAATTCCTCGAGATATCCTCTACCTTTACAAGAGCCATATTATGCTAAAAAAATTGTCGCTTCTCTTTACCGCTCTAGCAAGTAGCAGATTCCTCGAAATATCCTCTACCTTTACAAGAGCCATATTAGCTAAAAAAATTGTCGCTTCTCTTTACCGCTCCAGCAAGTACCAGATTCCTCGAGATATCCTCTACCTTTAAAAGAGCCATATTAGGCTAAAAAAATGGTCGCTTCCCTTTAGCGCTCCAGCAAGTACCTGATTCCTCGAGATATCCTCTACCTTTACAAGAGCCATATTAGGCTAAAAAAATTGTCGCTTCTCTTTACCGTTCCAGCAAGTACCTGATTCCTCGAGATATCCTCCACCTTTACAAGAGCCATATTAGGCTACAAAAATTGTCACTTCTTCTTTACTACTCCACCAAGTACCTAATTCCTCGAGATATCCTCTACCTTTACAAGAACCATATTATGCTAAAAAAATTGTCGCTTCTCTTTACCGCTCTAGCAAGTAGTAGATTCCTCGAAATATCCTCTACCTTTACAAGAGCCATATTAGCTAAAAAAATTCTCGCTTCTCTTTACCGCTCCAGCAAGTACCTGATTCCTCGAGATATCCTCTACCTTTACAAGAGCCATATGAGACTTAAAAATTGTCACTTCTCTTTACTGCTCCAGCAAGTACCTAATTCCTCGAGATATCCTCTACCTTTACAAGAGCCATATTAGGCTAAAAAAAGTGTCGCTTCTCTTTACCGCTCCAGCAAGTACCTAATTCCCCGAGATATCCTCTACATTTACAAGACCCATATTAGGCTAAAAAAATTGTCACTTCTCTTTACCGCTCCAATAAGTACCTAATTCCTCGAGATATCCTCTACCTTTACAAGAGCCATATTAGGCTAAAAAAATTGTCGCTTCTCTTTACCGCTCTAGCAAATAGCAGATTCCTCGAAATATCCTCTACCTTTACAAGAGCCATATTAGCTAAAAAAATTGTCGCTTCTCTTTACCGCTCCAGCAAGTACCAGATTCCTCGAGATATCCTCTACCTTTAAAAGAGCCATATTAGGCTAAAAAAAATGGTCGCTTCCCTTTAGCGCTCCAGCAAATACCTGATTCCTCGAGATATCCTCTACCTTTACAAGAGCCATATTAGGCTAAAAAAATTGTCGCTTCTCTTTACCGTTCCAGCCAGTACCTGATTCCTCGAGATATCCTCCACCTTTACAAGAGCCATATTAGCTAAAAAAATTCTCGCTTCTCTTTACCGCTCCAGCAAGTACCTGATTCCTCGAGATATCCTCTACCTTTACAAGAGCCATATGAGACTTAAAAATTGTCACTTCTCTTTACTGCTCCAGCAAGTACCTAATTCCTCGAGATATCCTCTACCTTTACAAGAGCCATATTAGGCTAAAAAAAGTGTCGCTTCTCTTTACCGCTCCAGCAAGTACCTAATTCCCCGAGATATCCTCTACATTTACAAGACCCATATTAGGCTAAAAAAATTGTCACTTCTCTTTACCGCTCCAATAAGTACCTAATTCCTCGAGATATCCTCTACCTTTACAAGAGCCATATTAGGCTAAAAAAATTGTCGCTTCTCTTTACCGTTCCAGCAAGTACCTGATTCCTCGAGATATCCTCCACCTTTACAAGAGCCATATTAGGCTACAAAAATTGTCACTTCTCTTTACTACTCCACCAAGTACCTAATTCCTCGAGATATCCTCTACCTTTACAAGAACCATATTATGCTAAAAAAATTGTCGCTTCTCTTTACCGCTCTAGCAAGTAGTAGATTCCTCGAAATATCCTCTACCTTTACAAGAGCCATATTAGCTAAAAAAATTCTCGCTTCTCTTTACCGCTCCAGCAAGTACCTGGTTCCTCGAGATATCCTCTACCTTTACAAGAGCCATATGAGACTTAAAAATTGTCACTTCTCTTTACTGCTCCAGCAAGTACCTAATTCCTCGAGATATCCTCTACCTTTACAAGAGCCATATTAGGCTAAAAAAAGTGTCGCTTCTCTTTACCGCTCCAGCAAGTACCTAATTCCCCGAGATATCCTCTACATTTACAAGACCCATATTAGGCTAAAAAAATTGTCACTTCTCTTTACCGCTCCAATAAGTACCTAATTCCTCGAGATATCCTCTACCTTTACAAGAGCCATATTAGGCTAAAAAATTGTCGCTCCTCTTTACCGCTCTAGCAAATAGCAGATTCCTCGAAATATCCTCTACCTTTACAAGAGCCATATTAGCTAAAAAAATTGTCGCTTCTCTTTACCGCTCCAGCAAGTACCAGATTCCTCGAGATATCCTCTACCTTTAAAAGAGCCATATTAGGCTAAAAAAAATGGTCGCTTCCCTTTAGCGCTCCAGCAAATACCTGATTCCTCGAGATATCCTCTACCTTTACAAGAGCCATATTAGGCTAAAAAAATTGTCGCTTCTCTTTACCGTTCCAGCAAGTACCTGATTCCTCGAGATATCCTCCACCTTTACAAGAGCCATATTAGCTAAAAAAATTCTCGCTTCTCTTTACCGCTCCAGCAAGTACCTGATTCCTCGAGATATCCTCTACCTTTACAAGAGCCATATGAGACTTAAAAATTGTCACTTCTCTTTACTGCTCCAGCAAGTACCTAATTCCTCGAGATATCCTCTACCTTTACAAGAGCCATATTAGGCTAAAAAAAGTGTCGCTTCTCTTTACCGCTCCAGCAAGTACCTAATTCCCCGAGATATCCTCTACATTTACAAGACCCATATTAGGCTAAAAAAATTGTCACTTCTCTTTACCGCTCCAATAAGTACCTAATTCCTCGAGATATCCTCTACCTTTACAAGAGCCATATTAGGCTAAAAAAATTGTCGCTTCTCTTTACCGCTCTAGCAAATAGCAGATTCCTCGAAATATCCTCTACCTTTACAAGAGCCATATTAGCTAAAAAAATTGTCGCTTCTCTTTACCGCTCCAGCAAGTACCAGATTCCTCGAGATATCCTCTACCTTTAAAAGAGCCATATTAGGCTAAAAAAAATGGTCGCTTCCCTTTAGCGCTCCAGCAAGTACCTGATTCCTCGAGATATCCTCTACCTTTACAAGAGCCATATTAGGCTAAAAAAATTGTCGCTTCTCTTTACCGTTCCAGCAAGTACCTGATTCCTCGAGATATCCTCCACCTTTACAAGAGCCATATTAGGCTAAAAAAATTGTCGCTTCTCTTTACCGTTCCAGCAAGTACCCAATTCCTCGAGATATCCTCCACCTTTACAAGAGCCATATTAGGCTAAAAAAATTGTCGCTTCTCTTTACCACTCCAGCAAGTACCTAATTCCTCGAGATATCATCTACCTTTACAAGAGCCATATCAGGATAAAAAAATTGTCGCTTCTCTTTACCGCTCCAGCAAGTAGCAGATTCCTCGAGATATCCTCTACCTTTACAATAGCCATATTAGGCTAAAAAAATTGTCGCTTGTCTTTACCGCTCCAGCAAGTACCAGATTCTTCGAGATATCGTCTACATTTACAAGAGCCATATTAGGCTAAAAAAAAATTGTCGCTTCTCTTTATCGCCCCAGCAAGTACACGAGCCATATCAGGCCTGAAAAAGGACGGTTCCTTTTACTGCGTCACTAAGTACCTGATTCCTTGAGATATCATCTACCTTTACAAGATACATAACAGGCCTAAAAATGATCGGTTCCTTCTACAGCTCCAGTAAGTACTTGATTCTTCATGTTCACTTGATTCCTCATGTTCTTCCGTACCTTTAAAAGAGCTAGATCAGGCCTAGAAATTTTTGGTTCCTTGTACTGCTTCAGTAAGTACCTGATTTCACGAGATACCTTCTACCTTTACAAGAGCCATTAGTCAACTAAAAGCCATACTGACTGGGCAGAAGATTATCCCGCAGTAGGTTGCCATTGCTTTCTGCAGTAGACTGGTTGCCAGCTAAGGCTATAGAACCCAATCTGTCCTGTTATTTAACCCATAAATGGTGGGAAGAGTCCGATTAACATCTTTCCCAATGGTATTTGCGCGTAAGTGAATGGAAGGTATTTAGCTGGAATTTGAACTCGTCTCCCCGTGTCCTCGTTCCGAGGTTTTGGTGACGCAGAAAAATACTTGAAGAAGTGTCTGTAATAGGAATCGGCTAGCCACCTTGTTAGACAGGTGAGCTTGGAAACTCCTAGCCGCTCAATTTAATATATTCTATTGTGATGTAGGAAGAAAGTGTTGCTACTGACACGTGTGGTCGAACACGCATCTCCAGATAGAAAACGTAACCGTTGAATAAATTGTGCTACTGGGATCACGCGACCATAAATATTTAGTATATACGCACCCAGACAAAAATCTAAGTGTGTGCAATGTTGTAGAACACGCTAACGTTGTCAATGTCTCTGTCTTCAGGCGTAAAGGAACCTAGAAGGAGCTCGGTCGAAGCGCAGATTTTTGGGAAAATTTGGCCCGGATTTTAGAGCGCTAATTCTCTACTATAAAACGGCCTTGTGCCACATTCCGTTTCGGTGGGGAGGCAGACAAATACCGTTCTGCATCATTCCGGTGTTGTACGGCATTGAAAAGATTGTTTCTGAGTTAATTACTCGAGAGAATCATTCCAAGAACATTAATGTGTATTATTCGAAGAATTCGTTTAGTACGTTGACTTTACGCAAAGATACCGAAATATTATAACTCGCTAATAGCGAGTTACCAAAAGTTCTCTTTAGAATAACGCTACGAAAACTAACGTTATAAAATCCATAATATTATCTGAACTATTTTTGCAGGTAGCATTGCAACCACTAGCAGTCGATTTTCTAATCGAGTGTGTCGATTGCCTGTCATCGCTGAATTATGATCTAAATTTCTTTATTGTATTATATTCCAACTATGCAATTAACCAAGAAATGTTGAGTTAAGTGACTTGACACGGAAAGAGATTGTTCAAAAACAAACATTTGCTCTGTAAAAGAAATGTTTGCTTTATCATAAGGCTTGATGCATATCTCGCGTGTATTTCTGAAATGACTGTTTGCTCTGATACAAACCTCATCTGTTCGTCTTACGGGATTTGAGCGATGGTTGGTTTGGAAAAGAAACAAAAATTAACCGGGAACAACCGAGAAAACAATTCAATCTGAACTAACAAAGTGACATTGAGTTGTGCATTGCTTAGTGAAGCCGATCAAAGTTGGGTAAATCAAATCACACGCCCTGTCGTCAGTGAGAGCTAATCTGAGATTCCTTACCGATAATGGCTTTCTTCTCTTTGTTTCTTCTAAAGGTTTTATTTCTATTAATATTTCATGCGTTTTTAATTTCACACCGGATATTTTGCGGCTGTAACAGCAATTTTTGGAGATCTCCCTAAATCTTTCTTAGTATTAAGTATTTTACAATTCCTACAATCTTGGATGTGCGTTGTGGTACAGTGGATATCGGCTCGGAACTAGAAACCGGGGAGCCGAGTTCGAATTCCAGTTGAATCCATTGTATTCACTTACGCGCAAATACCCTTGGGAAAGGTATTAATCCGTCTCTTCCTTCCAATTATGGGTTAAATAGCAGGACAGATTGCGGTAGACTGGTTGCCTTGGTCGGCAACCAGTCTACCGCAGAAAGCAATGGCAACCTACTGCGGGATAATCTTCTGCCCAGTCAGTCATGTCTCTTTCGAGACATGATCGCCCAAGCGTGTATCACGTATGGCACTTGACTGATTGACAATCTTATCTCGAAGTAAGGTTTTCTTTTTAATATTTGGACAGGAACGGTTAGAAAGGCGCCGATGTTTATAAACAAAATGCATTTTATAGAATATGACTCCAAGAACTTTGTGAATAGCTACAAAAACTTGAATTATACGTGAAAGATATTATAATGATTAGTGGGGGCAAACAGTTTGAATAAAAATAGAAAATGCTGTAGAGTTTAATCTTCGTACTTCTCATCCCCACAAAAAAGATCACTTTGAATCGCTATGAAAACTTAAATTCTACGGGAAGTATACTGAAATAATCTAGAATCTTTATTGGGAACAAACAGTCTGTAGAATAATAGAAAATGAGGCAAAGTTTAATCTTCGCCCACTCCCCACAAAAAGACATCTTTGAACCGATAGGAAAACTTAAATTTTACGGGAAAGGTATTAGAATATCTAAATAATTTAGAATCTTTGTTGAGAACGAACAGTCTATACTGAATAATAATTTTTCAATAATGGAAAATGAGGCAAAGTTTAATTTTTGTACCCATCCACCGAAAAAAATCTCTTCGAATCGCTAGGAAATTTTAAATTATACGAGAAATATATTGGAATTTTTGATTCGTATTCATATTTATTTCTTTATAAAATGGTAAGTAATAAATATTAGTTTGTAGTTAGTTCCCTTATTTTCATAATCTTGTAGGCTCACTCCCAACTTGGTATTTAAACAAATGGCACCACTATTTACCCCTATCTTATTGGCAAATTCAACAGATTTGACAAAGTAAACCTAGCAACTGCAAAAAGGAACCTCCAACAAAGCAAGAAATGGCTTGTAAATATTAACGTCTCTAGAATTGGCCTCAAGAAAGGTGTAGTAAATTATAACGCCTGTAGAATTGGTCTCAAGAAATGGCTTGTACATTTTAATGCTTCCAGGAAAGGTCTCAAGAAAAGTTTAGTAAATTATAACATCTATAGAAATGGTCTCAAGAAATGGCTTGTATATATTAACGTCTCTTGAATTAGCCTCGAGAAAAGCCTAGTAAATTATAACGCCTGTAGAAATGGTCTCAAGAAATGGCTTGTATATATTAACGTCTCTTGAATTAGCCTCGAGAAAAGCCTAGTAAATTATAACATCTATAGAAATGGTCTCAAGAAATGGCTTGTATATATTAACGTCTCTTGAATTAGCCTCGAGAAAAGCCTAGTAAATTATAACGCCTGTAGAAATGGTCTCAAGAAATGGCTTGTATATATTAACGTCTCTTGAATTAGCCTCGAGAAAAGCCTAGTAAATTATAACATCTATAGAAATGGTCTCAAGAAATGGCTTGTATATATTAACGTCTCTTGAATTAGCCTCGAGAAAAGCCTAGTAAATTATAACGCCTGTAGAAATGATCTCAACAAATGGCTTGTAAATTGTAACGCCTTCAAAAACCGCTTTCATTTGGTCACCACAGAGAATCCTTTTTATCTCTCATCAGGATGGCTGATGCTAGATTGCAGAAGAACAACACTCTACGCCTTATTTGCCTCTCGTTTTCCACCGACATAAAGTGGAGTGATTATATCGAATCCATTGCTTCGTCATCTGTACGGAAAGTTGGTCAATTGTGTCGTGTCAGATTTATAAATCTACGAATTGCCCATAGATTGAATTTTGTTGCTATATCTGGTCTGGTGCTCTTGCTGTACAAAATTCCAGATACAACTCAAAGAAGGATCTATAATGTAATCTATCCTGACCAGACATCTCGACTTCAGTCACTTTCTCACTAAAATATTTTCATGGCATCTGCTTTAGGAGCATTTTTTCCTGGTGTCAGGACAACATAAATTTAAGCATGCTACTAGATTGGCATCTAGGTCCCATCATTTTACCGTTGAAATAGTTAAATATAACCATCACTTCTGTCCCAACAGTTTCTTTTCTCACACTTTCCACCTGTGGAACTTTGTTCCATTTAATTGCTTCCCTGATAGCTAGAATCTCCAAAAGTTTAAATGCAACGTTAATTGCCATCTTCTATCTCCATGAATCACAGCCATCTTTTATCCTTTTTTCGACACCTCTCTACCCAGTCTTGCGAATTTATCCGAAAATAACTTGAAATATGAAGATTTATTATTAGGAAGCAAAATCCTAACAGCATAAAATACTTAAATGATGCCATGTTGATTTCAGACATAGAAAGAAAGCGGGATGAATGGACTAAATATCAATTGTAAGAAGTCAGAATATATTATTTTCAGCAAAAAAAAAACTGTCCAAAAAGCGAGCTTTGAACTGGAGATGTCAAAATCCAGCGACTGGAGACATTTAGCTTTCGAGGACGTATTTTAAGAGACAAAGCAATGTTACACAGGAATCCGGATGTAAAAATGATTTTCATAAGCAGAACAGAATATAAAGAATCATGAACATTTTGTTAGAAACAAAGAAAAGAGTGCTGAACTGTAAAGCAGAGCTGGACAGATTCTTCACAGATAAAATGGAGACTCTAGGCCACAGAGGTGGGGATAGACGGAAGGGTGCTAAGAATATGTTGAACGGAACATGTGAGGAACGAGGGAAGTAGGGATGAAAAAGATATTTCCAATCACAAAAAAAAAAGACAGTTGAAATTTATAGAACCATAACTAAGAAAGAGGACATGGAGAATTTGACGCGAACAGGGTTATATTGTTGAAAGGGTAGGGAGACAGGAGGAAACCTTGATTAACCTAGCTCACAAGTTTGTGTAAATTAATGGCAGAACAGCGACTGGAATGGATCGTAAATAGGTAAATATTAATTAGAGCTACAAAGGATAGAACATTGTGGTGAGAAAAAAGACTTTGAAAATTTGACACTCAAAGGACTTACTGAAGACGGGTAGAGGGGAAACAGGGACTAGCGTCTGGGCTACATTCACTTTCTCACCAACGTAATGCAGCTTTCCTGCGCCTTTTCTATGTATACATTTATGTAAATGTTCAGTTGAACTCTTCGCTATGGTATCTAAATATTATGAATTTAGACGCAGTAGACATGATCAGCGTAGCAAGTATCACGTATGGCACTTAACTGACTAGATTGGTGTCAAGGTCTCATCAATTCACTGTTGAATTGACTAAATATAACCTTAAGTGCTAGGCTAACACTTTCTTTTATCGCTTTATTTCTTTCAAATGGAATCTGGGGAGAGACGTGACCGACTTCATACTGATGGGATATAGCAATTAAAAAAAAGAATGTTCAATCCTCACTGGGTGCTTCATATTTTGTCCTTGTATTAAGCTAAACTGGCTGAACAACGACGATGTTCATGCGTCATCAAAACTAAAGTTACTAGCGTATCTTCTATCATCATTGCAAAATACATTTTGAGCATTTTTCTTTGAGGTTGATTCCAATTCAAGTACAGGTTCAAATTTAACCTTTCTGTCAGTACTCTCTTAAAGGATGCCGAAGGCGGTCGTTCAACTCGATGTAATGTCACTTTTGATTAGGTTACGAAAACTAACCCTAGCAGACGGCATTCAAATTTAATCATCAAGTCGCATTCTTCCATAGCCAAATTTCTTCATCGGCATATTGTACTTTTATATGTACGAATATTCGTCATAAGTTGTCCGAATTTTTCAAATGAGCAGTCCTTTTTTATTTATGACTACTTGTTCTTCCATCTTAATTTTTTGTGACATTTTGGGATTAAACGAAACCAAATGAGCAATGAAGTTTTTTTTTTGGTTTTTGTTGTTTTTTTTTCTGGAGAATTTTTAATTTTTCTGTTTGGATTATTTCTTGAACTAGTTCACCATGGCAGCATATAGTCAACTGATATTTCGATAAATCCTTATTAGAAGTTTTTTACATTAGGGAATTATATATATATATATTTTTTAATTAATACAATGTCACTTAGCTGATTGCTATTACCTTCAGCATCTCGACGTCAAGGGCTATCAGCAACCGATTACTAATACTTCACGATTATATGTTTCTTTTATTGGTACAAATTTGTTACCAAATTTAGAGTTATACAAATGAAAGCCATTTTCAAAAGCAATTACATCGTTTTGTTGTGGTTGGTATTTCATTTGTATAACTCTAAATCTGTTAATATTATTGTTATTATATCTGCGGTTATGGTTGTCTTTGTTGAGGAAAGAAAATATCTTCCATCTCAGGCGTTTTATTCGATATCAACCTGCACATATCTATTTAAGGCACATGAACTTACTGTCACTTCTTCACACACACACACACACACACACACACACACACACACACACACACACACACACACACATATATATATATATATATATGTATATATATATATATCGACAGAATTAGATGAATATGAACATAGATAGGTAAAGACATTAACAAATACTAACTGCGTGAAATAGATTAGTACAGGCTGATATATATTTATTTATTGGTTATAAGAGGACTCAAGGTTTTATTATATTGAGTGCCCTGGTATTTATTTTATTATGAAAGTGCTCAGTAAAATAAGTATTATAGAGCTTAATATAATTATATAGTTATGAATTATCATCTGCACAACCAACATCAAACATTGCTTGATGATGAGAATTTATCTCAAAACATAGAAGTTTCCGTGTCGCAATGTACAATTAGTTCATAACTATATATATATATATATATATATATATATATATATGGTTAAATAAAATAAAGACAAGAGGAAAACTGTATTTTAAATCGCCTACGCGTTTCGTCCTGTGATGGACTTTTTCAAGGCAAAAAGACGAAATGAGCTTTATTCTAAATTACGTATCTATAAACAAACAGTGTTGGTAACCACAAAGACGCTCACAAATCATTTCAGAAGATCAACAGAATATTTTTGTTTTTAGAATTTCTTCATGTGTAGTGTAAAGTCACGAGATATTAAAATGAAGGGAATTTGACCGTTTTCTTTGAGAACTGTTTATTTTGTGTGTAAGTCTGTTTTAGTAGGCAATTTAAAATACAGTTTTCCTCTTGTCTTTATTTTATTTAACCATTCTGTCCTTAATCTCAGATTATAATTGAGTATATTTTATATATATATATATATATATATATATATATATATATATATATACAAATGAACAAGAACGAAGATAATATTTGCAACGTTCAAAACATTAATTTAAAATACTGTTCAATATAAAAATAGAGCAATGGATATTTATTATTAATTATTACGTTAGAACATGAGCAAACTACAAATTATCACATCATACCTGATGAGACGTTGCTCCGTCAATGTCGATACAAAATAAACAATTTTGTAGTAATTTGTAGTTTGTACATGTTCTAGCGTAATAATTAATATACATTACCGGCCATTTATTATGAGGCCACCCCAGTGGTTTAAAAAAGTGATGTATTTCATACTATTTTTTAGTATTTATTGCCAAGTGAATAATTGTAAATGAAAATAGAATAGTTCTTTTGTTAATACTGCACAATAACATGTGCATTAAATAAATTTATAAATATTTAATAATTACTTACATTGTCGTTTCATCAATGAGAGAATGAAAAAAAATTTGGGTGATTTGGACGAGTTCATCTTTGCTTCCTTGCATTGTAAAATATTGCAAAGTGATAATAACAAAAGAACCATTCTATTTTCATTTAAAATTATCCACTTGGCAATAAATACTAAAAAGAGTATGAAATACATAATGTGTTTTAGAAAACTGGGGTGACCTAATAATTATTGCCGGTAGTGTATATATATATATAAATATATATATACTAGCAGTATAGCCCGACGATGCTAGGATGTAATGAAAGCTTTAAAACTAATCCATGGTCCTGGAGCTCAGACTCTTTGGACGTTGGCACAAAAGACTAAAAAGTAGTAGTTGTTTCCAGTTAAAGCGAAACCGTAGACTGAAAGGAAAATGATTTCCTGGTATCGATATCAAGTTTTCTGCACTATTGTAAGAACTGCAACATTGAAACTTTGGAATACCGTTTCTTATGTCTTTGTCTATGAGTGTATCAAATTTGATTAAAATCGGACCACTCCTTCTATAACCCGATTTTTTCGATTATCGATTTTCGATATTTATCGGGGATACCTCGACATAAAACCTAGCTAAGAACACTCGTAGACGCTTATAGTACAACTGTGTAAATTTTCAAGAAATTCGGTTCAGCCATTTAGGAGTCTATAGGGGACGGATGCACACACACACAGACAGACACACACACAGAGAGACAAAGTTCCATTTATATATATATATATATATATATGACAAAAAATTGGTCTCTTTAACTGAGCAGGTTTATGCAGACTTCGAAGGTTCGTGAGAACAAGGTTATGATGTCTTCATTCATCGAAGCAGGCTTTTTTGCATAACGTTTTCCTCACGAAACTTCGAATCGGAATGAACATGTTCAGTTAAAGCGACAAATTCTTTGTACTAAAACATTCAACCTTCTATCTGCACCCAAATTTCGAGCACCTTACGATAAAAACCTGCTCGCCAAAATATTATCACTGAAACTAGTAAAAAAACAACCCTAGCGCTAAGCATAATCACAATTCAACAATATATATATATATATATATATACGTGTGTGTGTGTGTGTGTGTGTGTGCTACTCATCCATCAATCAACCTCTAATAGAATGGTAAATGTTGGAATGGAATCCCAGTGGTGCCAATGTCAACAGTTCAAAATCCTTTGTTTCAATTTACCAGATTCAATTTAACGCCAAATTGAATTTACCCACGCCAAAAAGAAAATTTGAATGACTACAAAGGGAAAAACAAGTGAAATAAAAACACTGAAAAGAATAGAGGAAATCTACAGGCCCTCGCCATCGTCACCAGTAGTTGTTATGTTGCAGAGGAAGATATAAGTTGATTTCGCAATGGATAAGGTCAATTAGGCGATAACACAGAGAAATGTTTTTTTTTCTCTTTCCGGTTAAAAATAAACACGTATCTATATTTTTGTGGCAGTTTTGAAAAGATATTTTCAGATTATTTATCTTCCATTTCGTATACACTGGTGTTTACATGTATCCAGAAATACATTAGATTTTACACACACACACACACACACACATATATATATATATATATATATATATATGAGAAAACGATACATATATATATATGTAGAAGCAATATATATATATATATATCATGGACTCTCCCATCGATTTTGATGTATGAGGGTCTAACCTTAGTAAGACATCCACACAGAGATTTGTTTATAGTGGTGAAGTCATTGTGTAGTACCATCCACACTTTTTGGAACTGCTGATAACAAACAATCGGTGCAGAAATCTGACACAGATCGCATGAACCGCAGACCTCAATTATTAAGCAACGTTGAGCCTGGTCAGTACTTAGGTGGGTGACCACTTTGGAATACCAGGTGCTGTTAGCGTTCACGGATGTGCGTTGTGGTGCGGTGGATGTCGGCTTGGAGGGGGAAATCGGTGAGCCGAGTTCCAATTTCAGTCGAGCACATTGCATTCACTTGCGCACTAGTACCCTTGGGAAGGGTGTTAATCTGTCCGTTACTTCCAATTATGGGTTAAATAATTAATGTCTGCTATATATATATATGTGTTGTAGATATAGAAGAATCCAAAGAAGTATCCTGAACATACAGTGGTAGAATAACTCTATAAGAGAGCTCTAAATGTATATGTATATAAATACATGTAGAGCAAACATAAAAAATTTAAGGCAGGCACGTTATTTCATGGTAAATCGGGGGTATGGACCTATTTCAGGAGAACCATCATCAGCTTCCATCTGTATTGTACAAAATCTTTTGTACAATGAAGACGGAACTGAAGATGGTTATCCTGAAATAGGCCCATACTCCCGATTTACCATGAAATAACGTGTCTACCTTGATTTTTCTTGTACATATATATATATATATATATAAATATATATATAAACATGTTACGGATATTAACGAATTTTAACGAAACTTGGTTATAAACAACCGACAATTTGAAATGAATTGTTTGAACATTATTTTTTTTTATTATCGATACTCGTATTTAAGTAGATTTTCTGTTTTTTTTAATTAAACAGTATTATATATTTATATATCTACCGGCCTGATTATTTACGAAATAATTATTTATTACGAAAATGTGTGCCATTCGGCAGGATTCGAACCTGCGACCCCTACCTACATAGGGGAAGCTACCATTTGATCTCGCAACATCTTAGACCTCTCGACCACGAATAGCCTCCAGTCTAAATATCTATCGTAAATAATTCTCTTTATAATCAAAGAGTATTATATATTTATTTCTACCGGCCTGATTATTTACGATAAACTATATTTACAAAAATGTGCGCCAGATCACATGGTGACTTCCCCAATGTGTATAGGGGTCGCAGGTTCGAATCCTGTCGAATAACACATATTTTCATAATAAAGATTTATCGTAAATAATCAAGTCGAGAGAAATAAATATATAATAATGTTTGATTATAAACAGAATATTCGCTTAAATACGAGTATCGATCAAAAATAATGTTCAAACAAATTATTTCATATATATATATATATATATATATATATGTGTGTGTGTGTGTGTGTGTGTGTGTGTGTGTGTGTGTGTGTGTGTGTGTGCGTGTGTCAGATTTAATAAATTACAGACATTATAACTAAGTGTTATTTCAAAAAAGTTTTAATTCATGAACTAGTCGTAAAAATAAGGAAATTAGAAATAGAACGTTTGGAAGATGCGAAAATGTTCCAGTAAAATCGAGAGAGTTATAAAAGTTCTAGAAATATGCAAATTAGGTGTTAGCTCATATAAAAATAGGTTTTGGGCAGTGAGTAGTCAGTTGTTACCAGGGTTTGCTGTTGTTATCAACTCCGGTTGTGATTCAAGGATTTATATCTAGCCGAAAGAATCTGTAAGAAAAGTTGCCAACCTACTAAAACCTGAAAGAGAACCTCATGGAACAAAACAGGTAAATACATATTTTTGACTCTTTCATTGGCCATACTTCCTCGCGAACTTAACTGGGTAAAAATACTTGACACCTCACCTTCCCTTCTCTCCTCGTAACACTTGCCCGTAGTAAACACTATGTCTCTTGTTTTAAATGCAACAAAAAATGTATATTTGTAAATATTTTATTTGGTGTGTTTTGTAAATTAAATATTTGTCTGTGATTTATCTTTGAGTTTTGATCAATCATTTTTGTTCTCTTTTTACACTTAACACGTAACATACGTTTTTCCCAAAATATACTCAAGCTTAAAAGACTATATTTACTGTGTTTATTGTCTTGCAAACAACATAAACACTTTAAATTAAATATTAAATGAAATTAAGAGCATGTTTATAAATATCTAAATTGTTGAGGAATTAAAAATTAAGTCTATTTGATTGGGATACCCTGTTTCCGTAGTCGAGAGGTTTAAAGCATGTCAGATTAAATGACAGTCTCACCTTGGGGAACGAAAGTTCGACTCCTGCTGAAGATTACATATTTTTTTTCTAATAAGATTTCTCGAATATTTCGGCCAGCAAACAAAAATAAACATAGTATTTAATAAAGAAACAGAACGTCTACTCAAATATAAATATCCGCTAATATAACGCTTAAGTTATAAGAATCTATCGGATTAATGAGAAAAAATTTCATCTCTTTCTTTCGTAATTGTTTTGTTTAGGCTAGGATACGAAATTGAGCAGATATGTTTATCGAGAGTCAGAGAAAAGACATGTGTTTAAAGCCACGATTCGGGTTTGTTCATCGACGCACTCCGTAAACGAGAGGTCCAAAGCAATTCAGATGACGGTTAATGACGGTTTCCCTTCGGGGAACGCAGGTGTGAATCCTGCTGGATTTTTACCTAATAAGATTTCTCTGATATTCAAGCCGGTAGATGAAAATAAATAAATATACTCTTGTTTGATAAATAAATAGAGCGTCTACTCAAATACGAGTATCATCTAAATAACTAATAATGTCAGATACAAAGAAAAAAAGAAGACAATAGAAATCTTCAATATCGCCCGGTTCACACTCCACCCATGTCTATTGAACAGGTGAAGAGGCTCATCCCTTGTTTCCTGTTTAGGATGTGGTTTCCGGTTTTTCTCTTTTCCGATCTTTTCACTCTTTTTAAAAATTTTATTTCATTTTTTTCAATTGGAGTAGATAGACTAAACTATCGCCCAGTTCACACTCCACCCACGTCTATTGAACAGGTGAAGAGGCTCATCCCTTGTTTCCTGTTTAGAATGTGGTTTCCGGTTTTTCTCTTTTCCGATCTTTTCACTCTTTTTTAAAATTTTATTTTATTTTTTTCAATTGGAGTAGATAGACTAAACTATCGCCCAGTTCACACTCCACCCACGTCTATTGAACAGGTGAACAGGCTCATCCCTTGTTTCCTGTTTAGGATGTGGTTTCCGGTTTTTCTCTTTTCCGATCTTTTCACTCTTTTTTTAAAATTTTATTTCATTTTTTTCAATTGGAGTAGATAGACTAAACTATCGCCCAGTTCACACTCCACCCACGTCTATTGAACAGGTGAAGAGGCTCATCCCTTGTTTCCTGTTTAGGATGTGGTTTCCGGTTTTCTCTTTTCCAATCTATTCACTCTTACGTAGCCCCCTGCGCATCAGTGGCGTTTTCACCTTGCTTGGGGTGATATGATTAAAAAAAAAAATTAGGATTTAAAGTAGACAAAAAATCTATTAAGAAACAATTAACTTTCTAAATATAACATTCAATTTAAACAACACGTACAAACAACACAGAGAATCAAACAACAATCCAATATACATTTAAAGCAACTCCAACCATTCCACTATATTGTTCACACATATACACCCATATCAAACAAACTAGAATGCACAAACGAAAACAAACCAAAAAAAAAAAAATAACAGATAAAGAAAAATACTCTGGTTCACTCCAAATAATACAATAAAACAAAAACAGAAAAATTATTCTTCAAAATAATTGAAAATCACTTGCCTAAACATAGCAAACTATAAAAAATGTCAACAAAAATGTAGTCAAAATCAGTTACGGCTGCATGGGCCACATGGAGAAAATAATAACCAAACAATAAAAAAATAATTAAACAAAACAATCACAACCTAAACCAGCAAAACAACACCAGTGGATACGGTTGACGAAACAAAGACTACTCTCCACTTGAATATGAATGTGTAAACAGCAACATAGTGTACAAAGCTATCGTAATTAACAGCATTAACACAGAAGAAAAATAATTACATAGGAACCGCAAAAAGATAACTTAAAGAAAGATACAGAAATCACAAGACGTTCTTCAAGGAAAAAAGTGAAACAATACGACCTTATCAAAATATTTATGGATCCAAAAAGAGAATAAGATCCCCACCAAATTAAATTGAAAATCATAATAAAAAGAAGCCACACACAATACCAATGGCAGAAACTGCAAACTATGTGTAGAGGAAAAACTAGCTATAATCACGTTTAAAAACCAAAAAGAAAAATGAAATAATGTGTAAATGCGGACACTCAAATAAATGTGTACTTTGCCACCTAAATACTAATATAAAACAAGCATAACAAAACCTATTGCAAACACACTTACCCACCACTAACTCCTTAAGATAATTAAAACTCATAATCATGCAGGTATGTGTAAGTGTGCACCTGCGTGTGTGCGCACGTACATACATGTATACAGACATATACATAGACATTCATAGGCCTCTCACTTCAAGATAATTACAGCAACAAAAATACCAACACATACATATATGTGCACACATGTGTGCATTTACACATATAATATTTATACTTATGATTGTTATAACACACACACACATACACACACACAAAACAAACAAACATACGCACAAACTAATGGGCGCGTATGCAGTCGTACATGTATACATATGATAAAAATAATAATTAAAAAGAAAGAAATGGCGCAATAATGGATAAAAGGACAATGATTTAACTTACCACCAAAATGCACTCACATTAACATAAGAAAAATATATAAGTTAGTAACACTAGCAAGCATGTTGGTATGCGTAGGTAGTGTGTGCTTGTGCGACCACCGACATAAACATACATTCAGACGAAACACACAGTCAGACGTGTGTGCGCACACATACATACATACATACATACATACATACACCTAACCGTTAGTTACCTGAAGAGGTACCAAGAGTTCAAAAACATTTTAATTATTGGAAATCCACTTCAATCCCATAACGTCACCAAGAGGCTAGCATATAATTATCCTTAAAGATAACGGAAGACAAAATAAAAAGAAGAAAGTGTTAACCAGTTAACAAACGACTGGAAACGAAGAAGCCATGTTTTGTTAAAAAAAAAAAAAAGAAGAAGAAGAACGCTCGTATATAAAAAAACGCAACTATTAGAAATATTGACAGCCAACCGAACAAGCATTTGAGTGAGCGTATTGAATAATCTAGAGTCGGAATGCAGGGGATGATGCCTTTCGGTGACTGGCGTGTGTATACACCGCTTATATACAACATGCTAAAATTTCCCTTCTCTTATTCTATGTGCCTATGTCTTAGGGAGAAGAGTCTCCGACTGACAAGTTTCGATCCCGGCCAGAAGCAGGTAGATGTCTATCACACTGATGTGCTTTGATACAGCGAAACAGGCTTGTATGTGAATAACAAATATATTAAATGGATCAGAACAAAGGAGAAAGGGAGTAGTCATGATGAATGGAGATAAACAAAAAATTAATGGTAAAAATAATGATTAAGGACAGATTGGTTCTACAGCATTGGTTTGCAATCGGTCGACCGCAGAAAGTAATACCAACTTACTGCGGGAAAATCTTCAGCCCAGTCAATTATGGCCCTTTCAAGACATGATCGCACAAGCGTGTATCTATGGCACTTAACTGACTGACATAAAAAGACGCAAACCTTCGAAATATCGACGGTAAACCGAACAAGCCATTGACGAGTGGACGTATTTAATACGTTTTTGAACCTCCAGAATCGAAATGCTAGGGACGCCGAAGATCAGTTAAGTGGCAATTTTTATATTAATTCTATATAAAATATTAGAAACACTAAGCATTCCGCTACCGTGGTTTCTACTACAGAAGGTTTTCGCAGGTAGTGAAAGTTACTGACGGTTATAAAATATATAAATTTTATCCTAAGGCCGAAGCGAAGTGGGGTAAGGGTTGTCAACATTAACTATCCTATTTTAAATGTAAGGTCAATAGACACCTCCTAACACACTAACCTGCTCCCATTCTATCAAGCACTCTTCCCATATGCCTAACTCTCATCCTCGCTATCCTTACTCATCTGTCACCTTCCTCCTGACATTCCCTATGTCTAACCACTCCTTCTCTTTACCTTCCCCTATGTAGCCCCATGCGCAATAGTGGCAGTGGAATGCCTTGCTTGGGGTGAGATGATTAAAAAAAAGAAAAAAAAAAGAAAAAAGCCTAGCTAATCAGATTCACGACCCGTTCATCCATTACAATTTACTCATTCACCACAAGATCGCATCCATTACCATTTAATCTTACATATACCAGAATACAACAAATTCACAAGAAACCTTTGACATAAAAAATCATTCTGTTAAAAAATTTAAATGTCCTTTTGTCTTTTTAAGTATGTAAATATATATGATCTTCAAATGAGGGGAGACGATTAACCCACAAAACGAAACTAAAATATAAGCAAACATTTAAACTAACAATAAAAAGTGTTAGTCAGGTCCGCCCACTCAGCAAGAATAAAAAAGGCCGCTGCACTCTGTCAATAGACAGAATCAAGACGCTCACTCACTAACGGAGAGGGGAAGATAAAAAGAAATGATGCAGTTGGGAAAATCAAATACTGACCCAGTCGTGATGAAAACCAAAGATGATAAATACAAACTAGAGAGGTTGGGAATCTAAAAATGTATCATAACAAAAAAGAATGTCAGGAAAAGAACAGGAACAATTATTCTCGTTAACTAGGTAAACAAAGAGAGTCTATGTTAACAAGGGGCGGGTTTGTCCGGAAACCACCTCGTTGCGTCAAAAGGACTTAAAAAGAAAAAGAAAATCAAGGCTAGCCTTATTCACTGGAAACCAAGCTCACCACCTTCATCCAGCTTTCGCTGAAATCTGTCGACCACAAACACATTCTACTAGTTCTAATCTTCATCTTGAGTTCATACCCAAAGAATCTGACCAGATTCTAATTAGAACAGATTTCGTATCGCAACATTAATTCCATTCGCAACGTCTATACCATCATTCTTGTCACGGCTAGCAACGTTAGAAACACGATACGTCTAACACAGCAGAATACGCGGGCAACAGATTAACGTACGCGTATGCAAGCTTGATGGACACGAGATTGATGGACATTGATGGGTCAATACGAACCGACAACTCGCCGACATATTTCCAGAACAGGCGCACCTGAAGACAGTAGTAGAAGGCATGCATAACTGATTCCACTAGACCAAGATCACACCGATGACAGTCGGACAAAGCCGCTTATCTCCTCTGTCTGTCACTGAGAGAATCAATCGCCAGGTAAGCAAAAACTCAGCGTTGATGATGTAATCCTTTAATCCATTGTTGACGCCTAAACTCGGTAGTTAACAAGCCGAGCGGCTCAAACTATGGGTCTTCGCAACCTCTTCACTCACTCCCGATACATGAGTCTCCTAGGCCGTAAAAGGTAACTTGACTGAAAAATGACCATGAAGGCCAACCGATACTCTCTGAAGAATTTCGAATGATTCCGGGGATCAGTCCTAGAAACAGAAGAAGGTTATTGAAGGCGTCCCTAACACTCCCTTCCAAGATTAAGTCCTCTATCAATGAAAGACATAGGAAAGCGAAACGAGGCGTGTCGACGACTCACCAAGTGTGATATTCTCAGAACCCCACCTCTCTAACACGGACGCTAAATACAGACTTCTCTGCAGACCTAATGCTTACCACCTTTCCACAAGAAGAAGGAGAACAAGCGCTCGAGCGCCTTCCTATGGTCCGTTTGTGCAGGAGTAGAGATACCTGGGTGAGGGGAAATGCATACCTTTTTAGCTTTACAAAGGAAAACAACCGCCTTCGGACCAAGTTCGGACAGCTGCTCCGACCTTTGCCTGCGAACAAATTTTCTCCAGCTGAACCCCGGGCCCCGAACAACACTTCAAGAATGCAGACGGCACCATCAGTTCACCTAAAGGGACCTAGAAGAGCGACAACTTTCTAGGCGCATAATCATAAACCGGAAGACTTGTTGTGGTTAATCTTGGCATTTTCTATCAGCTGTGGCATGCCACGAAAATTGGTGTACATGGAAACCCTGGCTCGAGCACCACTAGAGACAGCGAAGAAGAGGCTTCAACGCCAAACCGTGAAGTAGAAGCGATAGAGAACACCTGTACCACAGCAGTGAGGAAGCGATATAGGAGGCTGATCCACTTGCAGAAATTGAAATTAAATCCGTAGATATTCTGTTTTTAATTAAACAGTATTATATATTTATATCTACCGGCCTGATTATTTACAATAAATTTTTATTACAAAAATGTGTGTCATTCGGCAGGATTCGAACCTGCGATCCCTATCCACACAGGGAAAGCTACCATGTGATCTGGCACGTCTTAGACCTCTCGACCCCGAGATATAGATATATAATACTGTTTAATTAAAAACAGAATATCTACTTAAATATGAGTATCGATCAAAAATAATATTCAAACAAATCATATATATATATATATATATATATATATATATATATATATATATTAATGCAGGTTTCATTGAATAATATAAACAAGTTTTGTCTATTAATTTTGTGTAGGATCCGTTCATACCGTCTGATATACTTGATGGTGATGTCGTTGAAAGACAACAAAAATCACAGTATTTGTTGAATTTTTTATCGGGTCTAAGCTTTCGGCTCACATAAGTCATTATCAAAGAGTAAATATTAACACACAGTAAACATAGAACATTTAAGCTATTAACAATAAAGATAATTGAATTGAAAATATAAGTCCATCCCTACCGTGGCGGATGGCCGAAGACAGTGAAACATTTCTTATAATTATATCAATAGTTTCACTGACGGGTACATTAGTAAAAAGGTTTTCCACATCAAGTGAAGCTATGATTCCATTATTAGGTTTTTCACTCTTGAGGATTTGGATTGCCTCTAGGGTTGACTTTATGCTGTATTTACTCGGAAGGTAGGGTGTGATAAGCTGGTTAATATGTTTAGTTAACTGGTATACAGGAGTAGGAATTTGGGATATGATAGGGCGGAGAGGATAGTTAGGTTTATGAGTTTTTATGGTTCCGTATATGTAACCAGGTTTATAGTGACCAATAATTTTAGGGAGTTTTAAGGAATTCTGATCAGCGTTGTTGGCACTAATGAGTTTATTAAGTTTAGATTTTAGTTGGTGTGTCGGGTTTTTGTTAATTTTTTAAAATTTTGTGTGGTCATGGAGTATGTGGTTGAGTTTTGTGTTGTAATCTGATTTGTTAAGTACAACAAAGATGTTAGCCTTGTCAGCTTTTTTTACAATTATGTGAAGGTGGTTGCGTAGTTCGTGCGCGGCACTTTTTAGTTGTTTCGATAGAATTTTTGAGGAGCTTCTGCTTTTATCATGGCGATCTTTGATTGCCTCAGCCTTAAGTAGATCTTTCAGTTCGGGTTTAACGGTTATAAGTTTTTCATCTTGTAATTTAGTGATGCTTTGATAGAGCGTTTCTATTTCAATTTTTTTAGTAAGCTGGTTATACTTACGGTATATATGGCAGTTAGGTCCAAGGTTGAGTAATTCTTCTTGGTGCTTAGTTAGTTCGTGGTTGGAAAGATTTATGAATTTATCAAATTTTTTTTGGGAAGAGTGATCGTGCCATTGTATAGTGAATTAAGTTTTTTGACAATTTTAGCACGGTGTTCAACTTCAGATTTTGCAGTGATTTTGGATAGTCTGAGTATTATTTCTTCTAGTTGGTTTGAGGTAGTTATATCTTTCAGTTTGTTGCAGAGGTCATGTTTGTTCTTGTATAATGTGTCAAGATTTTCTTTCGCTATTTCAATTTTCACAAGGCTCCATTTATATTTCAAGGTGGTGATGGTGTGTTGGGCTGCTGGATCATGTAATTTAAATTGTGTGTATATATATATATATATCTTGACCAATGTATGTATCTGTTTCACTATTTTAGACAGCCATGATTGAAGTAATACAATCTTATTTCTGTTAAGGTTCTTATTTTAATACTTTGTCAACCGGATGTTGGGTACGAATTTGGGTGGGAAATGCTCTTCCCTTGTTTGGTGTTGCAGCGAACCCTGGCGCTATGCCGACCGACATGCAACGTTAAAACTTATTTTGCTCGCTGCATTTATTTAGAGAAACGCACTAAACGCTTCCTCACTTTCAAGACTTTACAGAATTTAAATGCGTGTTCACGCCCTCGTGGACGATAGTTTGTTTTCGACCGTACAGGCTCCTTTTCCCCATAAACAAAACATTGAAGCCTGTTATTAATCTACTATTATTTCTATCGCAAATATTCAGACGAATTACATCCCTTGGCTTACCGAGTTCCGACCTTTACAGCTAGGACCCACCATGCCACATACACAGAGTTGAATCATCCTCATCCCCTATGTATTCCATTGGTAAGTAGAAAGTTTCATTCAAACAGCTTCTTTCAGCGAAAAACTGCTTCATGGAACAGAATCTGCAATATAATCGGTTCTGTAATGGCATCTCGGATTCAGTCATTTTTCATTTTTGTAACGTAGCTTCCCTATGCTTTTCTCTACAAATAGATATTTTTTAATTCAGTTCACCCCAAGCAAGGCAGTAAACCCATTAAGAAACAAGGGGTTATTGGGTGAGAAAATATGAAAAAACAGAAACATTACTAAGGAGGGCGAACGAGAAAAAGAGTAATCAGGAGGACAGAAGATAGCAACTGACATCGCATTTAAATTTTTGAAGATTAAAGCATGGATCTTGAAGAAATATTCTAGTGACCTTTCCTTTTTGATACCTCGAATTTTCGAATTTAAGCGCAATGCAGGATCGCAGCTAAATCGCATTATTTTATAGCTGAGATGTAACCGTAAGTTCTATTCTAATAGTTCCTTCTCTCGCCCTTCTCGTTTGTGAATCTCTTTTCCAGTTTCTTACTTTCCTGTCAAACATCCTCTTGAAAAATTGAAATGCATCTTCTGTCAATTTGTGTGCTGGTCTGTTAATGTTCAAACGTTTCCTCAGTTTCTTTTCCTCTCAGTAACTCCTTGCGTCTTAGTAGCCTTATCGTATTAGGGTTGTATGATAAAATAGTTTTAAAAATGTTATAATTTTAATCCTTTCAAATTTAAAGTCAACCGTTATCCATCCTACATAGCTCCAAAACATGCAGTTTTCCTTTTACGTTCTTATAATAATGCTTATAACAATCTCATTCAGTAAGCAACTCTCCTGGGTGGCTCTTGGGCCTTGTATTGGTTGAACATTTAGTAAAGCAATATGGATTTGCACATCAGTGAAGGCTTGCTTATCGCATTATCTATTGTAAGCGTTTGCATACAACGTTTATCTTGTCAGTGTGCAACTACTTAATAAGGACAAAGAAATAGCCTACTTAAGATGATAGTGTATTTCTCCATGTAAAGTATTCGTATCGGTGTAAACATAGTACAGGATCCTGTTGCTAGACAGCGAATCTTCCAGCAGCCACCCTCTTGACCCAGAGTAACACTACCTCCTTAAGGCACTTAATGTAGCCCACATGTTGAGGCATAAAGTAGTTAGTGATCTCTCTAAACATCATGATGCCGACTGGATATATCATTCAACTCTTTCCGAATCCTTTGCACTGTCCTCAGAATGACACCCAAATACATGTTCATATTAGAGCTGTCGGTGTGTATAGTATGCTATCGTTGCTTTTCCCCTGTCTCTCTTTCCCTCTCTCTGACCTGTGAGTAACAGATTCTCCAAGCTGTTTTTCTCATTGCATGTCCGAAGAACATCAGCTATCTCTTCCTGATGTTAAGTATGAGTTTCTTTTTTGTTTACCTCTTCCCCAAAACCTCATCATTGTTCGCTTGTTCGGCCCATGAAACTCTCAGTATCTTTCTGTAGAACCACATTTCTGTTGCTTCAAGTCTCTTTGTTTTAAGTGTTGACTTCATCATTGCTCACATAGTTATTTCATGGTATTCTCAGCATCTTTCTGTTGAACCACATTTCGGTTGCTTCAAGTCTCTTTGTCTTAAGTGTTGACTTTATCATTGCTCACATGATTAGTCCATGTTATTCTCAGCATCTTTCTGTAGAACCACATTTCTGTTGCTTCAAGTCTCTTCTTCATCTGTGTTGACTTCCTCGTTGCTCACATGATCAATCCATGTTATTCTCAGGATCTTCCTGCAGAACCACATTTCTGTAGATTCAAGTATCTTCTTCATCTGTGTTGACTTCCTCATTGCTCACATGTTCTGTTGATGGTATTCTTAGCATTTTTCTATAGAACCACATTTTGGTTGCCTCAAGTCTTTTCTTCATCTGTGTTGACTTACTTATTGCTTACACGTTCAATATATGTTATTCTCAGCATCTTTCTGTAGAACCACATTTCTGTTGCGTTAAGTCTCTTCTTCATGTGTGTTGGCTTTTTCATTGCTTACATGTTCAGTCCATGTTATTCTCAGCATCTTTGTATAGAACCACGTTTCTGTTGCTTCAAGTCTTTCCTTCATCTTTGAGAAGATTGTTCTGCATTCACTGCCATATTGAAGAACAGACATCGCATAGCAATCCAGTCCACTGATCTTTGTTTGAAATGAAATTTTCTTGTCTCTTAATACTCTACTTAGCTTCTGGAATGTATCCTTGTCCATGCCAGTAAACCTTCAAATCTCAGTGTCGCACTTATTGTCTTCTCTTGGAACACTTCTCAGGTATTTAAATTTCTATAGCTCATCATTGGAATAAACAAGGGAAGGGGAGTGGTTCGTTATAATATATTTATTATAAATTATGTTATAGAACATGTACATAATTTTTTCTATATATGTCCTCCTTCTCTACAATCATATGTTTGTTTCAACGTTGGGACCCCAACATATCATCAGGAGGAAAGAGCAAGAGTTGGAATCATCCTCTGTTTATATTTGGTTCGTTGTTGTTGTGGGGTGGGTTGGAGTTATTGATGATGAAGGGAAAAAAAGCTACAAAGACAGAAGAAAAACTTCATTGGGAGAAAAAAAAAGTTTGTGAGGGTCAAAATAAATATCACTCTAAATTGAAGAAAAACGATAACAAAATCCCCCCCCCCCACCATAATATGAAAAAACAAGATCCCATATAACAAGCAGAAATGAAAGAATGTAACCGAAGAAAACAAAGCAATGCTGGAGAAATTTAAATTTAAAACTATTTATTCTACCATCTGTTGAGCAGAATTTGTGGTCAGTCATGCCTTCATGATTGAAGATGGCGGACTGTATGTCTCAAGCAGCCATGACATACACCTGCACTGAAGATTTTGGGCGTGTCTGGCCTTATTTTCGGAGAATTTAAGTGGAAGGCGTTGATGTTGTGAACACCAGTATAATATGTACATGTTTATAAACAAACATAAACATGCACATATTAACACATTGTTACTAGAACATATATGCACATATCATTGTCATACATAAATGTGCACATACGACTAAATAAGAATACATACATACATACATATATATATATATATATATATATTACGGAGATTAAAGAATTTTCACGAAACTTGGTTATAAACAACCGACAATTTGAAATGAATTGTTTGAACATTATTTTTTATCGATAGTCGTATTTAAGTAAATATTCTTTTTTACATAATATATAAATTATATATATATAAATATATAATACTGTTTAATTAAAAACAGAATAGCTACTTAAATACGAGTATCGATAAAAAATAATGTTCAAACAATTCATTTCATATATATATATATATATATGTGTGTGTGTGTGTGTGTATTTAATTATAAATATCAATATATATATATATATATATATATATATATATATATGCAATTTGTTATATATATTATATTATTTATATATTATATATGCGTGGTACTTATTTGAAAGCGCTCAATATCAGTGATAGAGCAGACATATTCATGTAGATAGGTGTGAGTTTGTAACCCTGGGTTTCACGCTCTTGCGATCGTTAGACAAACTGATTAATTTTTTAAAAAAATTGTTTATATGTAGGGTTGCGTATATTCGTGTATTTTTGTGGAAGTGGGCGAAATCTGTCCTCATGACAGACATATAAGTTTTTTTTATTTGTTTAATTTTGTTTTCTTTTTGGGGATTAATTACGAGAACTGTCCATAATGTTTATTGTTCGAACATCTTGCATAATTTCACTAGTTTTGCTTAGTTTCTCATAGCAGAGTTTTTACTGTGTTTTAACGCAGTTTCTCCTTAACAAAGTTTTACCGAGATTTTTCTTAGTCTTGACTAGCAGTGTTTCTTGTTTTTTTTTTGCTTAGTTTCTCGTAGCGGGGTTTTGCTTAAATTTTTGCTTAGTTTCTCGTAGCGGGGTTTTGCTTAAATTTTTGCTTAGTTTCTCGTAGCGGGGTTTTGCTTAAATTTTTGCTTAGTTTCTCGAAGCGGGGTTTTGCTTAAATTGTTGCTTAGTTTCTCGTAGCGGGGTTTTGCTTAAATTTTTGCTTAGTTTCTCGAAGCGGGGTTTTGCTTAAATTGTTGCTTAGTTTCTCGTAGCTGGGTTTTGCTTAAATTTTTGGAAGCTAGTATACGGGAATTTCACAGGCGGAAAGTGCAAGAAAAGAAACTGATAGAGTAGAAGTTGCGGTTACATTTTATTGCTTTCATTGTAAAAGAGTGGGACCTAGTTGCTAGTCTAGTAGTTCGAGTAAATTCATGCAAAGGGGGCACCAGGAAGCTAAGCTCGTCGGAGTAGAAGCCGCGAAAGTATTTGTAGAAGAGACACAGGGAAGCCACATTACGCCAGTGAGCAATTGACTGCAGCTCAGCTAACAAGTCGGGATCGATTACAGTGCAGATTCTCCGTTGGATTTTGTTAAGAACTCTGAGGTGAATAGCAAGGACATTTGACCTGATGTGACAGCAGTATCCAATACACGGGCGGATGGTAGATTTATATATGTTCAGGATGGATTAAGACGGAAAAATCCTCCTAGCTCGACACAGTGAACCGACCGACCTTTTAGGGGCAGATTTAGCTATAGATTCAATGTAGTCATTCCACTTGAGGTCTTCTGAGAGAGTTAGGACGAGGAGGCGCAGTGTTTTGAGAGAATAGCTTGATCCATGCTAATGATGGGGATAAGAACGATTATCTACCATGGTTAACGGGTAGCGGCTTCGTTTTGGAAGCATTAAAATTTCTTACCCCAGTCCACCGCAGACTGGAGGTCCTTTTTAAGTTCAGCAGAGAGGTTCGTTTTGTCAGCCTCAGCAGATTTTTGATCGAGGCGGGAGTAAATGGCGGTGACGTCAGCGTAGATGCCTACTTGGGATCTGATTACATGGGGGAGATCGTTAATGAGGATAAGAAAAAGCGTAGAACCTAGAATAGAACCTTGAGAGACACCCGCGTTCGTATGATAGTATCGAGAGGCATGTCCATTCAATACTACCTTTATTGTGCGATTTTAAAGGAATGACTGGTTTAGGTTAAACTATCGTCCATTTATACCATAGCCCCGCAGCTTTTGTAGAAAGCCAACATGCCAGACTCTGTTAAACGATTTTCAGATAAAAACGCTTTCTAGTTTCAAAAAAGTTTCTAAAATATTAGAATTACTGATAATCATAAAAATAAAAAACAGCATACTTTCCTTTGTTTGATTGTTTTTTTAGGCGTCTTAGTTGTCTTTGTGGTACAGTGGATATCGGCTCGGAACGAGAAACCGGGGAGCCGAGTTCGAATTCCAGTTGAATTCATTGCATTCACTTACGCGCAAATACCCTTGGGAAAGGTATTAATCCGCCTATTCCTTCCAATTATGGGTTAAATAATAGGACAGATTGGGTTCTATAGCCTTGGTCGGCAACTAGTCTACCGCAGAAAGCAACGGCAACCTACTGCAGGATAATCTTCTGCCCAGACAGTCATGTCTCTTTCGAGACATGATCGCCCAAGCGTGTATCACGTATGGCACTTAAACTGACTGAGTTGTATTCTCAAACTAAGAAAAAATCAGACTAAAATTGAGATTCCTACTAGGTTGATACTTTGTACACAAAACTTTGTAGGAAATAAAACAATTGATTCAGCAAAAATCGACGAAAGAAAATTAATCTGTGGAAAATGACAAAATATGAGCCGCAAACCCTCGGAAGTGTCGACAATAAAAAATTGTAACAAAATATTGTTGAATAAAATCCTTACAAAATATTCCTTATTTTTTAATTTTTTTTTTTAATCATTTCACCCCGAGCAAGGCGGAAACGCCACTGATGTGCAGGGGGTTACATAAATGCAAAAAGATTAATTAGAAAAGAGTGAGGAGTACAAACTAGTTAGAAAGGAACAACAGAAAGCTGAGAAAGCAGGTGCGATGACAGATACATAGGTGGAGAGAAAGGGAAGGTTATACGGGGGTGGGGAGAGAGCTAGAGTCCAGTGGTTAGTAGATGAGTATTGACTTTGCATTTAAATTTCTGGAGGTTGTAGCCGTCAGGAAAGCAAGAATACGGGAGCGAGTTCCACAGGCGGGAAATGCGAGAGAAGAAGCTGAAGGGTTGAATTGTCGTCTGCATTTGGCTAACCTGACTGTGAATGGGTGGGACCCAGTTGCCAGTCTGGTTGCACGAGTAAACACCTGTTGAGGAGGCATCAGTGACTTAAGTTCGTCTGAGCAGAAGCCATGAAAGTATTTATAGAACAGACAAAGGGAGGCCACATTTCGACGATGGGGAAGTGGCTGCAGTCGAGCCACCAGATCAGTACCTATCACATTACAGACTCTCCTTTGGAGCCTGTCAAGAACACTGAGGAGCAGTCAAACATAACTTGTATCACGTCTGGCAATGACTGAGTTTTAGTACAATGTTCAATAAACAATGCAAATTTTGTCTTATCATTTGTGTCAAGCAATATTATGGCGTTATATACACTTATCTATATTTTTGTTTTTATAAATTATGATCGAACAAATGATCTAAGAAATTTTATTCATTGAGTAATATTTTATATAATCTTTTACAATTTTTTTACTTAACGAATGCAGTAAAAACTATATTTTGCATTTGGTGATTCATAATTAAAATTCTGGTTTGAATATATTCCAAATTCAATGTATCTCATACAAAAGATTTCAACTTTATTTGGATTTATTCTTGAAATAATAAAATCTTGTAGTCAGTTTGTAAAGAAAAAAAACTGTAGAAATTAGGTATTTCTGTACATTTTTCAGGTTGTCTTTTAGACTAAATACTGGTTGTGGTACAGTGGATATCGGCTCGGAACAAGAAACCGGGGAGCCGAGTTCGAATGCCAGTTGAATCCATTTTATTCACTTACGCGCAAATACTCTTGGGAAAGGTATTAATCAGTCTCTTCCTTCCAGTTATGGGTTAAATAGCAGGAAAGACTGGGTTCTATAGCCTTGGTCGGCAACCAGTCTACTGTAGAAAGCAATGGCAACCTACTGCGGGATAATCTTCTGTCCAGTCAGTCATGTCTCTTTCGAGACATGATCTCCCAAGCGTATATCACGTGTAGCACTTAACTGACTGACTGAAAAATTGTTAATAGTTATGAATACAATTTTTAGTGTCAATACTTATCATATCAAATCCCATCTTTCTGACTCAGGGTAATGTTAATTGTCTAAAGAAAAATTAACCTTCCGGTTCACACTCCACCCTATTGAACAGGTGAAGACGCTCATCCATTGTTTCCTGTTTAGGACGCAGTTTCCGGTTTTCTCTTTTCTAATCTTCTCACTTTGTTTTGTTTTTTTTCTTTTCAACTGGAGTAAACAGACTAAACTATCGCCCGGTTCACACTCCACCCACATCTATTGAACAGGTGAAGAGGCTCATCCCTTGTTTCCTGTTTAGGATGCGGTTTCCGGTTTTCTCTTTTCCAATCTCTTCACTCTTATGTAGCCCCCTGCACATCAGTGGCGTTACCGCCTTGCTTGGGGTGATATGATTAAAAAAAAACTGCTCCATTTTCCTAGTTATCGTTGGGCACTGGGGTTCTATACCAATGAACTTAAAGTCCTATATTGAAAAAATCGAAATAAAGCCTAGTATCCTCTCGGTTCACAAGTCAGTATTGTTTGGTACCTCGAATATTCTACGAGAAAGGCTATCTCTTTGAACTCGTACGACATGATGGAGAAAATCCATAACGCAAGATCTCGAAAACGAAAATTCTTACGAATCAAAAAATATTAACAAGAGCAGGCAGACCTGCGCAAAGGCAATTCCAACATCATCTCAGCGGTTAGCAAGTAATGATTATAAAAACGAGAAAGAATAATTGCAATGATCTTGACCGCTCTCAAGAGTGAAAATGGGGGAAAAAAGAAGAAAAATGTAAGGTGAAATTAAAAATTAGGCTGCAGAAATTGCGGAAGAGTTAATTTCTACTTTTAATATCCCAAAGTTTTAATTAACTTTTTTTTGCGTATTTTATTTTATTTTTGCTTTTAGATATTAATGATTAGATTTATATTATAAATAATAATATTTGCGTCGAAAAATAGTTAGTTCAGAAAATGTTATGACGTAAAGCAATCTAAGGGAGGTAATTCAGTATTTGGCATGTGAAACGGACGAGTAAGATATTACTATAAAAAAATGAAAGAAAGAAAAATAACCCAGAAGCTTTATCCCGTACCGGCGTGAAGCCAAAATCTAATCAGTTCGTGCCAGTCATGAGGCCAAACATCTCTGAAATTTTCACCCGAATCTATTTACCTGGTTTTGCGGGATCTTGACCAGGGGCAGACAAGCAAACAAAGAGACAAACGCGAACGAAAATAATAATAATAATAAAAATAATAATAATAATAATAATAATAATAATCCCAACCGCGTTCTTTTATAATAATAATAATAATAATAATAATAATAATAATAATAATAATCAAGGAATTTGAAAAACTGTCAAAATATAAAGACCTGGAAATTGAAATAGAAAAAATGTGGAAATTGAAAACAAGAGTTGTGCCAGTGATAGTAGGTGCACTTGGAATGATAAAAAATGGAACAAAACAACACATTGAAAGAATCCCTGGAAACCCCAGCTTAATAGATATACAAAAATTGTCTTATTAAGTACAGCCCACACACTAAGGAAAACTTTATCTATGTAATGCTAGGGATGATAGGGAAGATAGAAAAACATGAAATGGAGCCATAACAACACGCCACAACCTGCCTTAGGTCTCCCCGCAGACTTGGTTGGTAGTGAGACCAAAGCAGAAATCGAAATATGATGAAAAATGACATAATAATAATCCCAACCGCGTTCTTTTATAATAATAATAATAATAATAATAATAATAATAATAATAAGTGGGTGCGCACTTAAGCAAAATGATGCTTGGGTACAAATTTATGAAATCCAGTCTACTAGTCATCACATTCGTATTGGTATAATAGACACATCCATCACAGCCAAAACATGCGCTATGTGGTCACAGATTTTGATAAAAGCAGTGCATAACATTACAGGACTGGTTCATTTATAAATAGGTTAATCTGGGATAATCCATTCGGCTCAGACGGTCTCTGATTGAAGGCGTTCCCAGTGTTCCTACGTGTGGTTCTCAGGTCGCCTTGTACTTGGTAACTTATAAGTAATGGTGTACATTGGAAATAAAGTCGCAGAGCGTCTTCTCACTTTACCTTTTCCCCTTCTCTTTTCAAAACTCTCTCGTCTGAATGTTTGCGATACTTCCTTATATATTTCACCCGATTAAACGAGTTTGTATACATTTCCAACTCTTATAACGATCGGCATGACCGTTTTTTCATGTCCGCAGTTTTTTTTCCAACTTTTTCAAGAAGTCTAGATATTTCTTCAGTTTTTTAGTATCTTTCTATTTTACTATTTCATCTGCTAGAATAATGAACTTCACCACCAGCTGAAAATATATCAAATTATTATTATTATTATTATTATTATGTCATTTTTCATCATATTTCGATTTCTGCTTTGGTCTCACTACCAACCAAGTCTGCGGGGAGACCTAAGGCAGGTAGTGGCGTGTTGTTATGGCTCCATTTCATGTTTTTCTATCTTCCTTATCATCTCCAGCATTACATAGATAAAGTCTTCCTTAGTGTGTGGGCTGTACTTAATAAGACAATTTTTTGTATGTCTCTTAAGCTGGGGTTTCCAGGGATTCTTTCAATGTGTTGTTTTGTTCCATTTTTTATCATTCCAAGTGCACCTACTATCACTGGCACAACTCTTGTTTTCAATTTCCACATTTTTTCTATTTCAATTTCCAGGTGTTTATATTTTGACAGTTTTTCAAATTCCTTGATTGCTATGTTACAATCCGCTGGACAAGCCATATCAATTAATAGACAAGTTTTCTCCTTCTGGTTTTTAACAATAATGTCTGGCCTGTTTGCTTCAATTTTTCTGTCTGTGTAGATGGTGTAATCCCATAGAATGGTTACATCTTCTATTTCTGTAACCGGTGCTGGATGATGTTCATACCAGTGTTTGTTTACAGCTTTTCCATAATGTTTGCACATTGTCCAATGTAAATATTATTATTATTATTATTATTATTATTATTATTTAATGAGAATGCATTCCACCAAAAATGGTGACTTAGAGGTACAAATATATGAATCATAATTTATTCATCATGACACTGAATCTGGTAAGAGTATACCAGGCACACGCAGAAGAGCTAAATGTGTGAGATCTAGTGATATATTTTGATTAAAAAAAAAAAAACAGAGGTTAACCTTGCGGGTGGAGTCTAGTTAGAAAATAGTTTCAGCTCAAGTTATCCAGTCCGCTCAGACGGTCTCCGATTGAGGCTTCTCCAAAGTATCTAGATATGAATCCAAAGTCGCCTTGTCTACCTCAACTTTCAAAATTAAAAAAAAAAATGAATAATTGCGACACTAGACCATGACGCTTCTTCATTGATCCAGGAAACTGACGAGCAAATCTGTTTCACTGAATTAATCCTGGTTTACCTATGTTATTAAAAGTCACAGCAAATTTACTGTATTTACATTATTCGGACTATTGTTCTCATCTTTGTTGCCATTTGTACGACGTTTCGGCCGTTGTACGCTCCGGCGTCTTCAGATGTTAGAAATTTCGAACCGAACCCTTTATTACAATCACTGGGATATATGAACTCCATTCCTTGCGTAGTAGTGCCTCTTCTGGAACTCATGAGTTATTGTAATAAAGGGTTTAGTTCGAAATTCCTAGCACCTGAAGAAGACCGGAGCGTAAAACAGCCGAAACGTCGTACAAATGGCAAAGAAAATGAGGACAATAGTCCAAATAATGTAAATACTGTAAACACTACCACATCTCCGAAATATAGACAAATACTAAAGGATATTTACTGTGAATAAAACCTGTATATTATAATACCTCCAATTAATAAAGATCAGAAGCTATGAAAGCCATCCTCGGTGTAGCCGCTGGGTTTTTATTATTATTATTATTGGCGTTGCAGCTGCAATGTTCTATTTCACTTTCGAGCGTTTAGTGCAAAAGGCGTTATTCGTGTTGATTGAATAGACGAATAATTCGACTTCTCGGACACAACAAGCAATCTTTTGTTTTAGCTCATCCCAAGGTCAACTGAACTTCATTTTTTTCGCCTCCCTACTGTTTATTTCCTACTCTAGTTCCTTCTACTAAACAAACTTTAAAATACAATGATACTTATTCACAGAACAGGATAGGATTTTGTCCTCGTTTTCATAAAGACTCAGACGTACGTGTATGTACCGAGCAACGTGACATGGATGTGCGTTGTGGTGCAGTGGATATCGACTCGGAACAACATATCGGGGAGCCAAGTTCGAATTCAAGTTGAATTCCTTGCATTTACTTACACACAAATAACCTTGAGAAAGGTATTAATCCGTTAATTCCCTCTATCGGTTAAATAATAGGACAGATTGGGTTCTATAGCCTTGGCTGGCAACCAGTCTACTTAAGAAAGCAATGGCGACCTACTGCGGGATAATCTTCTGCCCAAAGCATGCATCACGTATGGCCCTTAACTGAAAGTGACATATACATGTCCATCAGCACTGAACCTTAGAACACTGTTTATCAAAACAGCCAAACACAGAATATTGTTTTTTATCGTTTCACTGCAAGCAAGGCGGTTTCATGGTGTGAAATTGAAAGAGAAGACTCGGAATTAGGATGACTGAGGAAATGACAAAAATTGAACAAAATTGAACAAGATGGTGATTGATATTGCATTTAAATTTTTGAAGATTATAGCTATCAAGAAATCAAGGAAACAGAAGAGGGTTCTACCGGCGGGAAGTGCGAGAAAAGAAACTGTTGGAGTAGAAGTAACGTTTGCACTTAGCTATTTCAACAGTAAAAAGGTGGGAGCTAGATACCAAACTATTCAGTCAGTCAGTTAAGTGCCATACGTGATAGACGCTTGGGCGATCATGTCTCGAATTAGTCATGACTGACTGGGCAGAATATTATCCCGCAGTAGGTTACCATTGCTTTCTGCGGTAGACTGGTTGCCAGCTAAGGCAATAGAACCCAATCTGTTCTATTATTTAACCCATAACTGGAAGGAATAGACGGATTAATACCTTTCCCAAGGGTATTTGTACGTAAGTGAATGCAAGGAATTCAACTGAAATTCGAACACGGCGACATAATTTGTCGTTCCAAGCCGATATTCACTGCACCACAACGCACATCCACCAATCTAGTAGTACGCTTAAATTCATTTAGTCGGGGCACTAGGAAAAAAAGCTCGTAAGAGCATGAAAATATTTGTAAAAAAGACAGAGGGAAGCCACGTCACGTCGGCGGGAAAGGGATTGAAGTGAAGGTGCTTGGTGAGGATCGATTTCATTAGAGATTCTTTTTGGATTTTGTCAAGAACCTCTAGAAGTATAGCAGAAGTACTAGATATGACAGAAATATTTAATGCGAGGACGAATGGTAGATTTGTAAATGAAAGAACATGGCGAGAAAAAAAGACATACCAATTGATTCGATATAGTAAATCCACATCATGTTATCAGAAAACAGCGAGAACAAGAAAATGTACAGTGTTGCTCTCCTGGAGTCTAGTGGATCGATCTTTTCGGGATGCTCATCTGTAGTATCACTGAACCACAAGAAGCTAAATTAACGTTAATGGCGATAGTTGATTTTCTAAGCGCCGCTTAAATGTGACACACAGCCGAGAGTACGGAGTACCCAGTGAGGATCGAACTCACTACTCACTTGTAATAGGCAAGCTTGCTAACCATTACACCACGTCAAGGTCAGTCAGTTACGTGCCATACATGAACCACGCTTGGGCGATCATATCTCGAAAGAGACATGATTGACTGGGCAGAAGATTATCCAGCAGTAGGTTGCCATTGCTTTCATCGGTAGACTGGTTGCCGACCAAGGCTATAGAACCCAATCTGTCCTGTTATTTGACTCATAGCTAGAGGGGGAAGAGATGTATTATATTTATTATATTTTTAATTAGTAATTAGTGGGGGGATCATTTTATTACTTCATAATAATATAAAACTGATCCCCCACTTTATGCCCAGTAGAAGCCATAATCATGTTTTCAACTATTATATTCACTCAGTCAGTTAAGTGATACACGCTTGGGCGATCATGTCTCGAAAGAGAAATGACTGACTGGGCAGAAGATTATCCAGCAGTAGGTTGCCATTGCTTTCATCGGTAGATTGGTTGCCAGCCAAGGCTATAGAACCCAATCTGTTCTGTTATTTAACCCATAACTGGAAGGAAGAGACGGATTAATACCGTTCCCAAGGGTATTTGCGCCTAAGTGAATGCAAGGAATTCAACTGGAATTTGAACTCGGTTCCCCGATTTCTCGTTCCGAGCCGATATCCATTGCACCACAACCCACAGATGATTTTCTAAGCAGCACTTAGACGTGTTACAAGGCCGAAAGTATGGGATAACTAGTGAGGATCGAACTCATTGCTCAGTTGTAACAGGTTCTATCCAGACAAGCTTGCTAACCATTAAATCACGTCCGGGTGCCCACGTTAATGTTGATATTAGTTGTTTACTTATGAGTAAACAAACAGGATTCATTGACCGAGTAGCCAGTCAGTTGAAATTTATGAAATATTTTTCTTAAAACATTTTTTTCAGGAAAATAGGTTTCTCAATTGCACTCACTGTTATCGCTCTTTTCAGTTGAGATGGATATTTCTTTCCTAACCTGTTGTTTGAAGTAGTGTAAAACGTCATATAATTATTAGGGTGTTCGGAAAGTAATTGCGTTTTCCCTTTTTTGACCGAAACAGTGACCCTAACTAGAACACCTGCCAAGAATTATTATGATATAATATAATAACCATAGCAAATAACATTAACAATATTATATACGTGGGTGACATTATGTTAATGGCAGAGTCAGATTGGTAATAGTAATGATGATATTAGTCTGTTCGAATTGCACGTCTCATGCCTTTTTCGAATATCTTCGTATCGATTATTTTCTACTTTTCAAGTTTTTGTTCGTTCCAGGTACCTCAAAACTCCTGGATTACTTGAGCCAAGTGTCCTTGAGGATGAAATTGTGGAACTTACTGGGATATCGGAAGAGGCATGGCACGTGGAAGTAGAACAATATACTCCGGTGGACAAAATGAATAGTTTGGTTTGAAAAATCCAATCACCTGAAGAGATGCCGGAGCGTACAGCTGCCGAAACGCCGCAAGTTATACTAATATGGGTTTAAAAGAGAGAGAGAGAGAGAGAGAGAGAGAGAGAGAGAGAGAGATTGTAGAGCGTCCAGGTGGGATCAAATTGGATGCCTGTATAATGGACACTTAAAAAAAATGAAGACATGTATATCGTTTCCGCTTTCGCCACCACTCATGCTTTCCTATAAAAACACACACACACGCAGACACACACACCCATACGCACACGCACTCATGCTCGTGTACCTACACACACCACCCTATTTTCTTTTTCTCTTCAGACTATTTATTTTAAGCTTTTCACCCTTTTCTCTCTCTCTCTCTCTCTATCTCTTCTAATGCCCTGTCTAACATATTCAGCGGGCACACTCATCATCAAATTGTACCCCTAAGGGCCGGGTCTTGTGTGCAAGGACAAGAGAACATCCTCTTTCGGAATCTGGGGAACCCTTTTGAAGTAGCGGCCCTGGGGTGACGTCTCGGGGGTGAGATCGTCGTAGTGTCACGTAAGTAAACTTTCTGCGGCCGAAACCAGTGTATAATGGCGACGCCATAACTAAAGTCAGAGACGAAGAAGAGAGTTTGGGAGTTGGTGTGTGGAGTAGAGAATCATGGTGGAGGGGGTTTGCAGGTTGACAAAGTATAGAGATGAAGTTGACAAAGTGAAAGTGTTAAATGAGAGATAAACACTAGGGGCGAGAGAAAGTAAGAAAAAAAAAAAGAACGGTATGAAAGAAAAAAGAGAGAAAGAGAGAAAGAAAGAAAGAAACAAAGCAGGAAAGGAAGGAAGCAATAAAGGAAAGAAGGAAGAAGAGAAAAATAAATAAAGGAAGGAGGAAACAAAGGAAGGAAAGAAGAATGAAAGATAGATAGGAAGGAATTAAGTAAGAAAGGAAGGAAAAAAGGAAGGAGGAAAAAGGGAAAGAAATAAAAGAAAAAGAAGAATGGAAGAAATAAAGAGCGAAAAAAAAAAGAAAAACGAAGAAAGAAATGAAAAAGAAAGAAAGAAAATAAAAATGGAAGAAAGAAATGAAGGTAGAAAGGAAAGAAAGAAGAAAGAAAACAATGGAAGAATGGAAGACAGAAAGAAAGAAAGAAAGGAAGGAAGGAAGGAAGGAAGGAAGGAAGGAAGGAAGGAAGGAAGGAAGGAAGGGATAAAAAGAAAGAAAGAAAGGGAATGAGAAAGAAAAAAGAAAGAAAGGAAGGAAGAACGAAAGAAAGGAAGCAAGGAATGAAGAAAGAAAGAAAAGAAAAAAGAAGGGAAAAGAAATGAAGGAAAGAAGAAAAAAGAAAGGAAGAAATGAATGAAAAACGGAAGAAAAGGAAAAAGAGAAAAAAGAAAGAAAGGAAGGAAGGATGGAAGGAAAGAAAAAGGAAAAAATCAAAGAAAGAAATGAAGAAGGGAATCAGGGAAAAGAGAAAGAAGGAAGGAAGGAAGGAAGGAAGAAAGAAAGAAAGAAAGAAATGAAAAAGAAGGCAATTAAAATCGGAAGAAAAAAAGAATAACGAAAGGAAAGAAAAAAGAAAAAGAAAAGAAAGAGAAAAGGAGAGATGAAAGAAAACAAAATCGAAATAAAAAGGATAAAGCCAAATGTGGTTTGGAATTTAAATAAATTATTCGTGATACCAATTCCGTTGCTATTAAGCAGACTTCGTATATATATATATATATATATATATATATATATATAAGAGAGAGAGAGAGAGAGAGAGAGAGATATGGATGGACTGAAATAGATGAATTGGTAGACATAGATAGATATTAAGGCCTGGTATATATATATATATATATATATATATATATATATATATATATATATATATATTATTTTGTTATAATCGTTTACCCCAACCAAAGTACTGCGACTGGTGTGCAGAGGCTTACAATGAGAGGAGAGGGAAGACAAAAAAGGAAATGGTACAGATGATGTTGTAGAAAGGGTAAGACAGAGGTGGGAATCAAGAAGATAAAAGATAGCAATTGACGTTGATTTTAAACTTTTGGATATTGAAGCCATCAAGGAAGCAAGCATAGGGAAGGGAGAAAAGAAACTAGTAGATTAGAAGTAGCGAAAGTTGACAGGAACGATTGGGTTCAATCAAACAAACGTCCAGCTATACTGTAGCCCTCTAACTTGCGCAGAAGACCAGCATGCAAAACCATATCAAATGCTTTCGATATATCTCGGGCAACAGCCCGGGCTTCGCCGTTCTAATTAAGGGCCTGATATAAGTATTCGGTGATGGCCGTTAGCATATCAGCAGTAGACCTGGCGAATCGGATGCCATAATGCTGTCAGAAAATTAGTTGTTGGATGTAAGATGCTGAATCATTTCAGCATTGATAATAGCCTCAAACGCTTTGCCAAAAAGCAGTAAGAGGCGATAGTTAGAAGGATCGCAGGGCTCACCAGAGTTGTTAAAAAGAGGAACTACAGAAGAGGACTTCCGGAAAAATAAGGAGGCAAGAAACACTAAGGCAACAGTTATTGAGTTTGGAGAGGACAGAAGAGAGTTCAAGGGCACATTTCTTAAGGGCGATGATTTGAATTCCATAACATCCATGGGAGTCAAGCTCATATATATATATATATAGTGTATCGAGGCAGCAGATAAGTTTCTAAACATATACTGTTAAATATAAGAGACAATGAATGTCTATTATGTTTAATCATAAGCCGTTCTAAACATTATATTTTGGCTTTAATTTTAGGTGAAGATAAAGATAAAAATTGTCCAAAATTTGGATATTTTTTATTATGTTGGTTCTAAGCTTTCGGCTCACATGAGCCATCTTCAGAGAGGTTACAAGGACGTTAACATAAATACATCCACCATCAAAGATGATGTTATCTTGTTTTGACATAAAACTTTGCTAAGCAACTATAACAGTTGCAGTCGCTGTTAGTAAATTTGTAATGCGGTTCTATGACGTCACACCGCGTGAGAGACCGAAATGTTAACAGTAGGCAATATTAGACAGATTTTGGTCAATAACACAATATTAGTTACTCATACACATATTAAAAAAAAAACTTCAGATATTGGAGGCCATCTACATTAAATCAAAACAACCCACACTTAATAAAATCATATTTCAATCTGGTCATAAGACATTACATTGCATTTAGACATATGATCCTGTTAACATTTCAGTCTCTCACGCGGTGTGACGTCATAGTCTGCATTTTGAGATGAGTTGTACGATTGTTTTTAAATTTTGTTGTATGATGGGTTGAACCATATGATGTTTCTCTTCCTGTTTTGAATTGTGTGTTAAGTATGTGAGTGCTGCCTGGATTTCACTATCTTTTAGGGCTGTTTCATAGTCTTTCTTAGCTTCGTTGAATATAATTTCATTGGAAAAATTGTCGGGAAGCCTGCAGTCAATTGATTGTGGTATCTGCTTGATTACTGATGACAGGTCTGGTCGAGTGGCCCTGCTACTCTCCTCGGGCTTCTTGACAAAATACAACGGAGAATCTGTAACGTGATCGATCTTGTCTTGGCGGACCAGCTGCAACCACTCTCTCACCGGCGTGACGTGGATTCCCTGTACCACTTCTACAAATACTTTCACGGCTTCTGCTCCGATGAGCTTAGGTCATTGGTGCCGCCGAGGTACGAATTTACATGAGATACTAGATTAGCAATAGGTCTCACCCTTTTACAGTGAAACAGATAAGATGTTACCGTAATTTCTACTCCAACAGCTTCTTTTCTCGCGCTTCCCGCCTGTGGAATTCCCTTCTACATGCCTGCTTCCCCGACGACTACAATCTCCAGGAGTTTAAATGCAAGGTCAATAGACACCTCCTAACACACTAACTTGCATCTATTCTCTCAAGCACTATCACCATCTAACCAACCCTCATTCTCGGTACCCTTACCCGTCTATCACCCTCCTTCTGACATTTCCTATATCTAACCATCGTTTTCTCATCACTTCCCCGACCCTATGTAACTCCCGGCGCAATAGTGGCAGTGGAATACCTTGCTCGGGGTGAAACGATTAAAAAAAAAAAAAGAAAAAAAAAAGGTAGTTTTGAGATGTGCGTATATACAGTGGTTTATCACTGGGTTTTCTGTATGGTTTATATGTACCTTTTTCTAGGTTAAAGGTAACATCTAGAAAATTTACTTGTTTAGGTCAGTTTTTATGTCGATGTTGAATCCCCTGTTTCTTTTTCTTCGGACTATACTATTGTCCTCAACTTTATTGCCATTTTTAACGACGCTTCGACCGTTGTACGCTCCGGCCTTCTTCAGGTGCTAAAAACGCTTTATTAAGATCAGTGCGGTATATGAACTTCATTTCTTGCGCAAAGTATCGATTGGAAGTCATGAGTTATCTCCCTCTAACCCTGCAAGTTACTTGTTCACCACTTCTGTAGCCTGGTATTGAACTCACAACTTTAAGAGCTGATATTTTAAAGACTTTCAGCGTGTTTGCAATAACGTCGCTTAATGGTTAATATATACGAACGTGGAAATTCAAACTGAAGCCAAAAAATTGCCCAAAAATAGTTTTCAAATAGTTGAGATTTAGAAATATTACTTGAATCTATTGCCGTTATCTACAACTCTTTAAATGGGGTTGCATGTGATGGAAGAATAAGGCTGGTTTTGTTACATGGTAAACTTGGACATTCTCGTCAGCAAGATACAAATAAAAAAAAAGGAACGCTGTGTCAAGAAGACATTTTTTTTCATTGAGACCGCTTTAATTTTAACTACCATCCATTCTCGGCAATCTTCTTTCTTTTAAAAAGTGATGACTGGAATAACAATTGGAGTAGATAGACTAAACTATCGTCTGGTTCACACTCCACCCACGTCTATTGAACAGGTGAAGATGCTCATCCCTTGTTCCCTGTTTAGGATGTGGTTTCCGGCTTTCTCTTTTCCAATCTTTTCACTCCTTTATTTATTTATTTATTTTTCAGTTGGAGTAGATAGACTAATCTATCGCCCGGTTCACATTCCACGCACGTCTATTGAACAGGTGAAGAGACTCATCCCTTGTTCCCTGTTTAGGATGTGGTTTCCGGCTTTCTCTTTTCCAATCTTTTCACCCCTTTATTTATTTATTTTTTTTTTCAATTGGATTAGATAGACTAATCTATCGCCCGGTTCACACTCCATCCACGTCTATTGAACAGGTGAAGAGGCTCATCCCTTGTTCCCTGTTTAGGATATGGTTCCCGGCTTTCTCTTTTCCAATTTTTTGACTCTTACGTAGCCCCCTGAGCTTCAGTGGCGTTACCGCCTTCCTCGGGGTGATACGATTAAAAAAAAAACAAACAAACACCTAAACACATGAATATGAATTTATACAGTTGTTGATACGAACAACAAAAATAATAATAATAAAATCTTTTAAAATTTTTAGATATCTAATTGCCAATTGATTCGAACATCATAAAATGGTCAATAATAAAGATTTCATTATAGTCGGTTCACATATAATAATAATTTAGTTAGGTGTTATAAATTTAAGAATAAAAATTGTTTTCATATTAGTTTCTTTATACTGTGGTAAATGATAAATATTCAATTAGTTTTAATTTTATTTGTTTTTATTAATCCAGGGTGTGACAATAAACTACATCTGGCAGTAAGATCTCTGATCGGGAGATTTGAGGTTTTGAGGAGCGTGGAAACACCTCTTCATTGCCGTTGTTCCCAGGTTTATCCTGACCCGAGTTTGTAGCGCCTGTTAGGGTCACAAACATGGGCAATTAGTGAACCGCTGAAAAAAAAACATAACAAAATGAAAGTATAAAAAAATAAATATTTATAATAAAATTACCAAAATATCTTTTATAAAAAAAAGACTAACAAGAGATGTTATATGGAGCTGAAGGCATGCATCTATGTTTAAAATATTTAGATTTCGGCATTAAATAACCCTTACAGGTTGATATATCGCTAAACAAAATCAACCAACCAACAATACCTATTTATAGTATATATTTAGTTGAAGTCATAAAATTGTGTTCAAAATATTTAGATTTCGGCATTAAATCACCCTTAGAGGTTGATATGTCGCTAACTGAAATCACCCAACCAACAATAGCTATTTATAGTGTATATTTAGTTGAAGTCATAAAATTGTGTTCAGAATATTTAGATTTCGGCATTAAATCACCCTTAGAGGTTGATATGTCGCTAACTGAAATCACCCAACCAACAATACCTATTTATAGTAGATATTTACTTGAAGCCATAAAATTGTGTTCAGAATATTTAGATTTCGGCATTAAATCACCCTTAGAGGTTGATATGTCGCTAACTGAAATCACCCAACCAACAATACCTATTTATAGTATATATTTACTTGAAGCCATAAAATTGTGTTCAGAATATTTAGATTTCGGCATTAAATCACCCTTAGAGGTTGATATGTCGCTAACTGAAATCACCCAACCAACAATACCTATTTATAGTATATATTTACTTGAAGCCATAAAATTGTGTTCAGAATATTTAGATTTCGGCATTAAATCACCCTTAGAGGTTGATATGTCGCTAACTGAAATCACCCAACCAACAATACCTATTTATAGTAGATATTTACTTGAAGCCATAAAATTGTGTTCAGAATATTTAGATTTCGGCATTAAATCACCCTTAGAGGTTGATATGTCGCTAACTGAAATCACCCAACCAAAAATACCTATTTATAGTATATATTTAGTTGAAGCCATAAAATTGTGTTCAGAATATTTAGATTTCGGCATTAAATCACCCTTAGAGGTTGATATGTCGCTAACTGACATCACCCAACCAACAATACCTATTTATAGTAGATATTTACTTGAAGCCATAAAATTGTGTTCAGAATATTTAGATTTCGGCATTAAATCACCCTTAGAGGTTGATATGTCGCTAACTGAAATCACCCAACCAACAATAGCTATTTATAGTGTATATTTAGTTGAAGTCATAAAATTGTGTTCAGAATATTTAGATTTCGGCATTAAATCACCCTTAGAGGTTGATATGTCGCTAACTGAAATCACCCAACCAACAATACCTATTTATAGTAGATATTTACTTGAAGCCATAAAATTGTGTTCAGAATATTTAGATTTCGGCATTAAATCACCCTTAGAGGTTGATATGTCGCTAACTGAAATCACCCAACCAACAATACCTATTTATAGTAGATATTTACTTGAAGCCATAAAATTGTGTTCAGAATATTTAGATTTCGGCATTAAATCACCCTTAGAGGTTGATATGTCGCTAACTGAAATCACCCAACCAAAAATACCTATTTATAGTAGATATTTACTTGAAGCCATAAAATTGTGTTCAGAATATTTAGATTTCGGCATTAAATCACCCTTAGAGGTTGATATGACGCTAACTGAAATCACCCAACAAACAATACCCTATTTATAGTAGATATTTACTTGAAGCCATAAAATTGTGTTCAGAATATTTAGATTTTGCATTAAATCACCCCTTAGAGGTTGATATGTCGCTAACTGAAATCACCCAACCAACAATAGCTATTTATAGTGTATATTTACTTGAAGTCATAAAATTGTGTTCAGAATATTTAGATTTCGGCATTAAATCACCCTTAAAGGTTGATATGTCGCTAACTGAAATCACCCAACCAACAATACCTATTTATAGTAGATATTTACTTGAAGCCATAAAATTGTGTTCAGAATATTTAGATTTCGGCATTAAATCACCCTTAGAGGTTGATATTTCGCTAACTGAAACTCCACTCAACCAAAAATACCTATTTATAGTAGATATTTACTTGAAGCCATAAAATTGTGTTCAGAATATTTAGATTTCGGCATTAAATCACCCTTAGAGGTTGATATGTCGCTAACTGAAATCACCCAACCAAAATACCTATTTATAGTAGATATTTACTTGAAGCCATAAAATTGTGTTCAGAATATTTAGATTTCGGCATTAAATCACCCTTAGAGGTTGATATGTCGCTAACTGAAATCACCCAACCAAAAATACCTATTTATAGTAGATATTTACTTGAAGCCATAAAATTGTGTTCAGAATATTTTTAGATTTCGGCATTAAATCACCCTTAGAGGTTGATATGTCGCTAACTGAAATCACCCAACCAAAAATACCTATTTATAGTAGATATTTACTTGAAGCCATAAAATTGTGTTCAGAATATTTAGATTTCGGCATTAAATCACCCTTAGAGGTTGATATGTCGCTAACTGAAATCACCCAACCAACAATACCTATTTATAGTATATATTTACTTGAAGCCATAAAATTGTGTTCAAAATATTTAGATTTTGGCATTAAATCACCCTTAAGATGTCATATGTCGCTAACTGAAATCACCCAACCAACAATACCTATTTATAGTATATATTTACTTGAAGCCATAAAATTGTGTTCAAAATATTTAGATTTCGGCATTAAATCACCCTTAGAGGTTGATATGTCGCTAACTGAAATCACCCAACCAACAATACCTATTTATAGTATATATATTTACTTGAAGCCATAAAATTGTGTTCAGAATATTTAGATTTCGGCATTAAATCACCCTTAGAGGTTGATATGTCGCTAACTGAAATCACCCAACCAACAATACCTATTTATAGTAGATATTTACTTGAAGCCATAAAATTGTGTTCAGAATATTTAGATTTCGGCATTAAATCACCCTTAGAGGTTGATATGTCGCTAACTGAAATCACCCAACCAAAAATACCTATTTATAGTAGATATTTACTTGAAGCCATAAAATTGTGTTCAGAATATTTAGATTTTGGCATTAAATCACCCTTAGAGGTTGGTATGTCGCTAACTGAAAACCCAACCAAAATACCTATTTATAGTATATATTTAGTTGAAGCCATAAAATTGTGTTCAGAATATTTAGATTTTGGCATTAAATCACCCTTAGAGGTTGGTATGTCGCTAACTGAAATCACCCAACCAAAAATACCTATTTATAGTAGATATTTACTTGAAGCCATAAAATTGTGTTCAGAATATTTAGATTTTGGCATTAAATCACCCTTAGAGGTTGGTATGTCGCTAACTGAAATCACCCAACCAACAATACCTATTTATAGTATATATTTAGTTGAAGCCATAAAATTGTGTTCAGAATATTTAGATTTTGGCATTAAATCACCCTTAGAGGTTGGTATGTCGCTAACTGAAATCACCCAACCAAAAATACCTATTTATAGTATATATTTAGTTGAAGCCATAAAATTGTGTTCAGAATATTTAGATTTTAAAATTAAATCACCCTTAGAGGTTGGTATGTCGCTAACTGAAATCACCCAACCAAAAATACCTATTTATAGTATATATTTAGTTGAAGCCATAAAATTGTGTTCAGAATATTTAGATTTTGGCATTAAATCACCCTTAGAGGTTGATATGTCGCTAACTGAAATCACCCAACCAAAAATACCTATTTATAGTAGATATTTACTTGAAGCCATAAAATTGTGTTCAGAATATTTAGATTTTGGCATTAAATCACCCTTAGAGGTTGGTATGTCGCTAACTGAAATCACCCAACCAAAAATACCTATTTATAGTAGATATTTACTTGAAGCCATAAAATTGTGTTCAGAATATTTAGATTTTGGCATTAAATCACCCTTAGAGGTTGGTATGTCGCTAACTGAAATCACCCAACTAAAAATACCTATTTATAGTAGATATTTACTTGAAGCCATAAAATTGTGTTCAGAATATTTAGATTTTGGCATTAAATCACCCTTAGAGGTTGGTATGTCGCTAACTGGAAATCACCCAACCAAAAATACCTATTTATAGTATATATTTAGTTGAAGCCATAAAATTGTGTTCAGAATATTTAGATTTTGGCATTAAATCACCCTTAGAGGTTGGTATGTCGCTAACTGAAATCACCCAACCAAAAATACCTATTTATAGTATATATTTAGTTGAAGCCATAAAATTTTGTTCAGAATATTTAGATTTTGGCATTAAATCACCCTTAGAGGTTGATATGTCGCTAACTGAAATCACCCAACCAAAAATACCTATTTATAGTAGATATTTACTTGAAGCCATAAAATTGTGTTCAGAATATTTAGATTTTGGCATTAAATCACCCTTAGAGGTTGGTATGTCGCTAACTGAAATCACCCAACCAAAAATACCTATTTATAGTAGATATTTACTTGAAGCCATAAAATTGTGTTCAGAATATTTAGATTTTGGCATTAAATCACCCTTAGAGGTTGGTATGTCGCTAACTGAAATCACCCAACCAAAAATACCTATTTATAGTAGATATTTACTTGAAGCCATAAAATTGTGTTCAGAATATTTAGATTTTGGCATTAAATCACCCTTAGAGGTTGGTATGTCGCTAACTGAAATCACCCAACCAAAAATACCTATTTATAGTATATATTTAGTTGAAGCCATAAAATTGTGTTCAGAATATTTAGATTTTGGCATTAAATCACCCTTAGAGGTTGGTATGTCGCTAACTGAAATCACCCAACCAAAAATACCTATTTATAGTATATATTTAGTTGAAGCCATAAAATTGTGTTCAGAATATTTAGATTTTGGCATTAAATCACCCTTAGAGGTTGATATGTCGCTAACTGAAATCACCCAACCAAAAATACCTATTTATAGTAGATATTTACTTGAAGCCATAAAATTGTGTTCAGAATATTTAGATTTTGGCATTAAATCACCCTTAGAGGTTGGTATGTCGCTAACTGAAATCACCCAACCAAAAATACCTATTTATAGTAGATATTTACTTGAAGCCATAAAATTGTGTTCAGAATATTTAGATTTTGGCATTAAATCACCCTTAGAGGTTGGTATGTCGCTAACTGAAATCACCCAACCAAAAATACCTATTTATAGTATATATTTAGTTGAAGCCATAAAATTGTGTTCAGAATATTTAGATTTTGGCATTAAATCACCCTTAGAGGTTGGTATGTCGCTAACTGAAATCACCCAACCAAAAATACCTATTTATAGTATATATTTAGTTGAAGCCATAAAATTGTGTTCAGAATATTTAGATTTTGGCATTAAATCACCCTTAGAGGTTGATATGTCGCTAACTGAAATCACCCAACCAAAAATACCTATTTATAGTAGATATTTACTTGAAGCCATAAAATTGTGTTCAGAATATTTAGATTTTGGCATTAAATCACCCTTAGAGGTTGGTATGTCGCTAACTGAAATCACCCAACCAAAAATACCTATTTATAGTAGATATTTACTTGAAGCCATAAAATTGTGTTCAGAATATTTAGATTTTGGCATTAAATCACCCTTAGAGGTTGGTATGTCGCTAACTGAAAATCACCCAACCAAAATACCTATTTATAGTAGATATTTACTTGAAGCCATAAAATTGTGTTCAGAATATTTAGATTTTGGCATTAAATCACCCTTAGAGGTTGGTATGTCGCTAACTGAAATCACCCAACCAAAAATACCTATTTATAGTATATATTTAGTTGAAGCCATAAAATTGTGTTCAGAATATTTAGATTTTGGCATTAAATCACCCTTAGAGGTTGGTATGTCGCTAACTGAAATCACCCAACCAAAAATACCTATTTATAGTATATATTTAGTTGAAGCCATAAAATTGTGTTCAGAATATTTAGATTTTGGCATTAATCACCCTTAGGAGGTTGGTATGTCGCTAACTGAAATCACCCAACCAAAAATACCTATTTATAGTATATATTTAGTTGAAGCCATAAAATTGTGTTCAGAATATTTAGATTTCGGCATTAAATGACTCATAGAGGTTGATGTGTCGCTAAAGAAAAACAACCAAACAAACCAATTAGATCTTAAAATCTTTAAATATAAAATTATTTTGAGTATTAAAAAATCTAATAAGTAGTGTTTAATATTTTTGTCTACATGCCGAAGAACAGAAATCTGTTTAAACTCACTTTCATCATACATTGAAGTTTCATTACATTTCTAAAACAACAAATATTGCCGAGGACGGAAGGTGGGTAAAATAATAGCCAGAGAGTGGCTGCTGGAATACCATATGTCTGGCAACAGGACTCTTCAACATTCTACACAAGCAGGATAACCCAGCAATGGCTGTAAGACAATTTCTGCGACCACATCACCCCTTACATCTGACCACCTAATTCCCCAGACTGCAACACCCTTTATAATGTGTCGGGCTCAGTTGAGCGAGAGATCAGCAAGACTCCTTGTAACACCAAAGATGAATTGATGGCAAGAATTATGGTAGCATTCACCGAATTAAAGAAGGAGACTGTCCAGAAAAGATGCAGCAGATTCCGAAGTCATCTTGAGGTCGTGGATGAGGCCAATGGCAATTTTATTGAATAATTATGCTCTTTAGTACTTCAAGGCAATTTTGTGCAATTTTGGTAAATCTATCAGTTAAAATGAGACGTCAATGTTATTTTCATTTTTGCCTAATTTAGACGACAATTTATCTATCGCACCCTGCAAGTCTTTTGAAATCATATGTCAGTGTCATTTTCATTTTTGCAGCAATTACACGACAATTTATCCATCTCAGCTTATATATCTGTTGGAAACGAAGTGTCAATGTTATTACAATTTCGTGTAATTTAGACGACAATTTTACCATCGCAACTTGCATATCTGTTATAATAAGATGCCAGTGTCATTTTCACTTTTGCGTCATTCAGACGACAATTCATCCATCGCACCCTGTATACGGGTGAAGAAGTATTAAAACAAAGCTGACGATGAACGTTTCGTACACGAGGCATGCTGAAGTCAGATTAAGAAATGATAAACTCGTCATTAAATAATGACTTCTTTTGGCGCCCTTGACCTAAACAAATATCGCATCCATATTGACACTGCTTTTATTTTACCGGAAAACTGTTCTCGCAACACAATGGACTCTCAAATAGAAGATGTTTATCTGTATAAATACTCCCCCGTTGTTCACAGAGAACCTGTTCTCATACCTTCTTAACCGTTTATTCGCTTTGAAAATAAAATCAAACACGAGTCACATCACGGTAACGTTTTCATCTTGTAGTTGTTTTGAAAGCATCTAACCAGGGTCCGAAAAGTTTGTGCAAACAGTTTAATTATTTGCCTTGTGGTGGATCTATCTTTTCGTTCGAATCAACAAAGTTGACTGACTGACGAATATTATATTAGCGTTTTTTTTTGCAACACGCTAACACGTGTTGAAATCTTCACAGTATTTATTCGAATTCCAGTTGAATTCATTGCAGTCACTTACGCGCAAATACCCTTGGGAAAGGTATTAATCAATCCATTCCTTCCAGTTATGGGTTAAATAACAGGACAAATTGGGTTCTATAGCCTTAGTTGGCAACCAGTCTACCGCAGAAAGCAATGGCAACCTACCGCGGGATAATCTTCTGCTCAGTCAGTCATGTCTCTTTCGAGACATGATCGCCCAAGCGTGTATCACGTATGGCACTTAACTGACGGAGTGAATATAATAGTTGAAAACATGATTGAGGCTTCTACTGGTCGTAAAGTGGGGGATCAGTTTTATATTGTCATGAAGTAATAAACTGATCCACCACTAAATACTACTTAATAATATAGTACATATCTTCCCCATCTAGCCATGAGTCAAATAACAGGACAGATTGGGTTCTATAGCCTTGGTCGGCAACCAGTCTACCGCAGAAAGCAATGGCAACCTACTGCGGGATAATCTTCTGCTCAGTCAAGCGTGTAGCAAGCGTGTAGCACGTATGACACTTAACTGACTAATGTCATTGCTAACACCTTTTGTAAAGACAAACTCTACGTTTCGTTCAGCTTCTAAAACCAGTCAATAAAATTTGAATAAGCTGATTTGTTTGGAAAATTCTTTGACAAAACCCTACTCCGCGGTTTAATAATCTCTTTAATTTAATTTTATATGACTTCATGGTAAACAATACTTTTTAAGAAAATTTTTTTTTTACTTTTTAACAGCGAGGATTAAATTCTTAGCATTTCTTACTCTTGAGCATGCAACATATAACTGTTCACGCATAAATATTGCTTTCTGGAGCTAAATCTTTTTTTTTAATCATATCACCCCAAGCAAGGTGAAAACGCCACTGATGCGCAGGGGGCTACGTAAGAGTGAAAAGATTGGAAAAGAGAAAAAACCGGAAACCACATCCCAAACAGGAAACAAGGGATGAGCCTCCCCACCTGCCCAAGAGACGTAGGTGGAGTGAGAACCGGGCGACAGTTTAGTCCATCCACTCCAATAGAAAAAATAAAAAATAAAATAAAAAAAAAGAGTGAAAAGATTGGAAAAGAGAAAAAACCGGAAACCACATCCTAAACAGGGAACAAGGGATGAGCCTCTTCACCTGTTCAATAGACGTGGGTGGAGTGTGAACCGGGCGATAATTCCAAATATTTTAAGTGTTTAGCCTTATGATCTGGCTATGGTTTTTCAAACGCAAGGTGAACTAGAAATTGTATTTTTGTATATATAAAAACTTAAAAAAAGATTTGCAAAAAATATTAAATTAATATTTGTTATTTTAAAATAGTGAGGGTATTTTGTATGTTAAATAATAAAACATTTAATTTTTCGAAACAAAGAAATGAAAATTTACTGTACTGAGCTACGCACCCTAGTAAAACCAAGCGTACTTTGGACCATTTTACTTCTTTCCACTTCTTCCCAAAATGTGGTTTCGACCAGTCAATGTATAGTTATTTTAGAGGTTGCAATGGACGGACGGACTAACGGGTCACATAATTTTATATATAGATATATTCATTTACTCGCAGTAACCCCTTAGGTCGTAGTGGGTTTTATCGTTTTGCTTGGGGTGAAATGATAAAAAAAGGTTTGGCTCAGAAACTAAATCCACAGGTCGTGGTTAATTTTTTGTCCTCGCGTTTCATCATCATCATTTGTGGTGTTACTATATATATATATATATATAGTAAAACAGATAAGATGTAACCGTAATTTCTACTCCAACAGCTTCTTTTCACGCGCTTCCAGCCTGTGGAATTCCCTTCCACATGTCTGCTTTCCTGACAGCTACAATCTCCAGGAGTTTAAATGTAAGGTCAATAGACACCTCCTATCACACTAACTTGCACCTATTCTCCCAACACTCAACATCTACCCAACCCTCATTCTCGCTATCCTTACCCGTCTATCAACCTTCTTCTGACTTTTCCTATATCTAACCATCCTTTCTCACCACTCTATGTAACTCCCTGCGCAATAGTGGTAGTGAAATGCCTTGCTCGGGGTGAAACGATTATAATATATATATATATATATACTAGCATCATAGCCCGGCGTTGCCCGTACAACTCAGAACATTTTTTAATTAGATGATTAATACAGCGTGTTGCGATTTCAGAGCGCTTGTAGTCGCCGCCTTAACATTGGTACTGGATGCAGCAATTGCCCTTGTTGCCATGACTGCCGGAGCTTTATCGGTGTTACGCCGTAACCAAACTCTTTTTTCAGGAGGCACGTAAAATAATCTCGTGATGCAATAATGTTTATAATAATAAAAGGATAAATTCCTTTAAAACTCGGTTATATAAAAAAAAAAGAATTATATAAAAATTGTTGTTTAAAAATTGTTAAAAAATTCCATTAAAAATCTATTTTCTTTTGTTTTGCGTAAACGTGATTTGATGTTTTGTGTGACATTGTAAAGAACATTGCGATTGTTTTTGTTTCAAAATTACGGTGAAAAATATTTACATTTTTTGTTAACTAAACGAATTTCACATAAAAATTAAAATTATTTATTTTGTACTACTGAAATTAGAAATATAAAAACTATTACACTTTCAGTTCAAAAATTTTCGAAGAATATCTAAAAATGTAGACATTTAATTTTGGAGGAAAAGTTACATTAATGCCACACGAATTACAGACAGTTGATTTCCTGCATAAAATATTTAGCGAAAAAAAAACTTTATTTTTTTTTTCTGAAGTATGAAGTATTAAATCTGAATAAAAAAAGACTTAAATAATTAAATTAACCATTGGCACTTTTTAAATACATATTTTGTTTTTTGAAAAAACACTTTTTTAAAAAAATATTTCTTTTGTTTCAAAATTACGAGGAAAAATATTCAGATTTTTTTGTTGACTAGATGAATTTTTAATACGTCGGAATAAAAATCAAATATAAAGACTCATGTTTATTTTAAGTCGCGTTTAACACGTGTGATTTGTTGTCTGTGACGTAATTCAGCAACCATCTTAGATCTTAGATGCTTTACCGAGCAAATGTAAACAATCGGCTCCATTGGCCAAAAAGTGCGAAAGGGAAAATTACTGAACTTAAACTCAAAAAGTATGTGTCGTCCTGGCTTCCCTGTAGATATGTGTCCCTAGAAAGTTTGAATGGCGTAGCTTAAAATATATAGGCGTGCAGAGGGAACAGTCACACACAGACTCACAGATTGCCTTTTATATATATATATATATATATATATATATATATATATATATATATATTATACTTTTTTTTATATTATATATTATTGTATTATTATTATTACTATATTTTATCATATTATTATTGTATTATTATCATCAAATTACGGGTTGATGATGAGCCAGTTGTTGGCATGCTAGGGTTGTTTCTTTGAGAGGAAAAGCAAGACTTGTAAATGGGACGTAGGTCTTGCGAGCGGATTGCGTCGAAGGAATGAGGCGAAACTGTTTTGTAAGGGAAGATAACTGAAGCAGAAAACAGCTGGTGTTCGATTTTTACACGTCATGGAAAGACGTCGAGAACAAAGGAAGAAGAATAAGCGTGATGTGCATTTCACGCATTGCAGATGACGCGAAAAATACATCCGAAGATGCTACACGACAAACACGTGAGTCAACAGTGTGGGCGAAATGCCAGTGCAAGTGGCCATGTTTCTCGACATCGTTGTTGATTTGTTCTTTTTTATCTTTAAAAAATAAAGATTTTTTTTCTTTTTTTTTTTCCTTCCTCTAACTTTCCTTGATTTTCTTCTTCTCGGTTTGTATCCCACATTGCTTTGCTTTTATATTATTTTCGTTTCTTTTTCTTTTCCTTTCTCTTTTTTCTTTCTTACTTCTCCTCGCTTTCTCTACTTCTTTCTCTCCCTTTATCACTTTATAGTCTTCTTTGACTTTTCTTTGTCGTTTTCTTCTTCCTCTGTTTATCCATTTTTTATTACATTTTTTCTGTTTCATTCTTTTTCCATATTTCTTGTTCTTGTTCTTCTTCTAACCCTTCTCTTCTGTTTCCCTTCCTTCTCTTCTTCTTCTTCTCCTTCTTCTTTTTCTTCTTACCTTCTCTCCTATTTTTTTTCTTCTTCGTCTTTTTCTTCTTCTATTTTCCTTTTCTTCTTCTTCTTCTTCTTCTTCTTCTTCTTCTTCTCATACTTTCCTTGTTCTTCCTCTCTTCCTCGTTCTTGTTGTTGATGTCGCTCTTTTTCTTATATTTCTCCTTGTTCCTCTGCTCCTCGTTTTTCTCTTCCTTCTCCGGCATCTCCACCTTCTTCTTCTTCTTCTTCTTCTTCTTCTTCTTCTTACTCTTCTTCTTACTCTTCTCTTCTATTTTCCTTTTTCCTTTTTCTTTTTCTTCTTGTTCTCTAGTTGTCTTTTTTCCTTCTTCCTCCACTCTTCTTCGCCTTTTTCATCATCTGATCTACTTTCTTTTTCTTATATTTTTTTAGTTTCTTTCTTTCTTTCTTTCTTTCTCCTCATCCTCTTCCTCTTCCTCTTCCTCCCCTTCTTCTTCTTGTTCTTCTTGTCTTTTTCAACTCTTTATCTTTCTTTTATTTTCCTACACCTCTTTGTTTTTACTTATCTCTATTCTCTTTTTTATTATTCGTCTTTCCTTTTTCTTCCACTTCTTTTTCTTATCTCATCTTGTATATTTTGCTATTCTCTATCTTCATTTTTCGTTTCCTCTACCTCTTTTTGTACTTCTCCTCCTCCTTTTCCTCTTCTTATTCTTCATATTATTATTATCACATTTTGTTCTTTTTTTTTCTTTCTTTCTTTTTCTTTTTTCCTTCTTCCTCTACTCGTCTTTATCTTCATGTTTAATCTTGTACTTTTTGTCACTTGTCTTTTTCCTTCTTTCAAGTTTTTTTCATCTTCTTCTCTTTGTTTATGATCCTGTAGCACCAGGTTTGAAGTTTTGTCTTCGTTATGTTCCACAGTTCTGACTCACTCAAAGTCATCTTTAACAACTTGCATTAGAACATATGGCATCCATATGAATAGCCGACGAGGCTATTCAAGAACATCTGTCAAGTTTTCAGGCTAATGTGTTGGTTTTGTAGCAATTTGCAGTATTAGGCGAAACTATCCCTCGGCCAGTCTAGTCTATGTTCGATTTCTTTTTCTCCGATACTCAATTTATTATAGATGAACCATACGTAGAGGTATCTCAAGTGTTTAGTAATTCTACATTCTGTATTTTTTCGATATTTCTGAAAGGGTTTCGCGCCCCATGCACGCCATCCACAAGAAAGTCTTAATCTGACGCGGCTGTTTAAGGACAAGAGTCGAATATCTCGGTTATTAATTTGGTTTTGTTGCAGTTTGCGATGTTGGGCAAAACTACATCTAGCGCTGGCTATTCTAGGCTTCAATTTCCTTTTTGGCACGATTCTTTGTCTGAGATTCTGTCCACGATGTTCAAAGCAGGTTGGTCGTCATCAAGACACACGTATTTTATTCGCTGAAAGCCATTTTAAGTAATTGATCTTAGAAAGCAGTTGTTTTCAGTCGACGGTTTAGAAATTTCTGAAAGGATTGGGCACCATGCATGACATCCATATAAATGTCTCAGTCTGTCGAGGCTATTTAAGGACATGACTCGACTTTTCAGATTAACGTTTTTGCTTTATGGCAATTTGAGGTGTTGGGCGAAACTACCTCTAGAGCAGCTTGTTCTACCTAATAGATGGCAGCTTTTGTCGTGGAATAATAGTTATTAAATCTAGTCTGACTATTACTAAGTAGTTTTGAGTTCGAATCTCACTGTGTACACTATACAAGGTTCGACATTAACCAAACTAACAAGGGTTGATATAGATTAAAATTAAGGCAACCAATCTAATAATAGGAAAGATTCTTTAAAAATTTGCTGTGTATTTGTCTATATTTCTGAGCTGAGGTAGTATTTACAGTATTTACATTATTCGGACTATTGTCCTCACCTTTGTTGCCATTTGAACGACGTTTAATAATAGATCATTCTATTTGTCTATATTTCTGAGCTGAGGTAGTATTTACAGTATTTACATTATTCGGACTATTGTCCTCACCTTTGTTGCCATTTGAACGACGTTTAATAATAGATCATTCTATTTGTCTATATTTCTGAGCTGAGGTAGTATTTACAGTATTTACATTATTCGGACTATTGTCCTCACCTTTGTTGCCATTTGAACGACGTTTAATAATAGATCATTCTATTTGTCTATATTTCTGAGATGAGGTAGTATTTACAGCATTAACATTATTCGGACTATTGTCCTCACCTTTGTTGCCATTTGTACGACGTTTAATAATAGATCATTCTATTTGTCTATATTTCTGAGATGACGTAGTATTTACAGTTTTTACATTATTCGGACTATTGTCCTCACCTTTGTTGCCATTTGAACGACGTTTAATAATAGATCATTCTATTTGTCTATATTTCTGAGCTGAGGTAGTATTTACAGTATTTACATTATTCGGACTATTGTCCTCACCTTTGTTGCCATTTGAACGACGTTTAATAATAGATCATTCTATTTGTCTATATTTCTGAGATGAGGTAGTATTTACAGTTTTTACATTATTCGGATTATTGTCCACATCTTTCTTGTTAGTTCCTGTGACTTAACCCAAAGAGCTGTGAGTTCAATACCAGGCTAGAGCAGTGGTGAGCAAGTAACTTACAGGGTTAGAGGGAGACAACTCATGTCTACCAAAAGAGGCAATACTACGCACAGAATGAAGATTATATACCCCAGTGATTGTAATAAAGGGTTCGGTTTGAAATTCCTAGCACCTGAAGAAGGCCGGAGCGTACAACGGCCAACACGTCGTACAAATGGCAACAAAGATTAGGACAAGAGTTCAAATAATGTAAATACTGTAAATTTGTTGTGACTTTTAATAACATAGGTAAACCAGGATTAATATCAGTTTCTACTTGTCATAAAATCGGGGATCTTTTTCTTATTGTGATTAAGTAATAACCTGCCCCCCTTCAGTTTATTACCGCATAATAATTTAAAAAATATATATTTAAAAGCTCTCATGCGAATAAATCGCGCACTGTCGTGTGGTAATGGTTAACGAGACAACAAATCATTTCTAGCATAATATCTTTCTTTGACAATGCACTTGATCGAATATATTCAGACAAAAGTTTATTTACTATAACGGTAAGAACAAAATTTAACTAATAGTCATTCCGGGTAAAGAATTCCTAATCCTAGTTCCAGTATATGGGTATTCAAACACACACACACACACACACACACACACACACATATATATATACACGCACACGGCACTTCGACATAGTGTAATAGTTTGCTAACTTGTCTCGCTAGTATAGTTACAACTGAGTAGTGAGTTTGTTCCTCATTGGGTGCCCCACACTTCTGGCTTTGTGCCATATCAAAGATACGCTTAGAAAATCACCGCACACACACGAATCTTTCAAAAAAATCTAATTCATTTTTCTTCAATTAAAAATAAAAATGCATTTCACTGGTTTAAGAAAAATTTATAACAATTGTCACATCAAAACAAACTTGGTTTGTTATAATCAACAAGCTATTTTTGTCCTGGGTTTGATGATAAACTACATCCGGCAGCAAGAGGTTTTGAGAAGCGTGGAACCACCTCTTTATTGCTGTTGCTCTCAGGTCTACTCTGACCCGGAGTGGTAGCGCCTGTTAGGGTCCCAACTATGGAAAAATAGTGAACCTTCTAAACTAGGATAAAAAAAAACTGAAACTATAGATTAAAAAAATGAATAAAAGGAAAAATTACTAACAACAGAAAAGAAAAATAAGTATCAGCAATAGATTCTTGTAAAAAGAAAAAAGTATACTCATTCTCACAAAATAATTCCGGCACGAAATGACCCTTAAGGAGTTGATGTGCCGTTAAACAAACAACCTATTTAATCGCCCGGTTCACACTCCACCCACGTCTTTTGAACAGGTTAAGAGGCTCATCCCTTATTCCCTGTTTAGAATGTAGTTTCCGGCTTTCTCTTTTCTAATCTTCTCACTTTTTTTTCAATTGGAGTAGATAGATCTATCTATCGCCCGGTTCGCACTCCACCCACGTCTATTGAACAGGTTAAGAGGCTCATCCCTTGTTCCCTGTTTAGGATGTGGCTTCCGGCTTTCTCTTTTTCAATCTTTTCACTATTACGTAGCTTCCTGCACATCAGTGGCGTTACTGCCTTGCTCAGGGTGATACGATTAAAAAAAGAAATGTGGGAAATGCTTCCTTTATGTTCAATAGAACCCTGGACCCTATCAGCAACACTTTTAGAAATCATCTGACACATTTATCGATTAATTTCAGAAATTCACTGAATATTGTTTGTTTTAATTCAAAAATTGATTTTCGTTTCGGCCTGTAAACAAGAACTTTCAGTATATTCCGCAAGAAAAAGTTTGCTGATCGTGATGGTCACTCAACTGCTCCACATCATTCTGTCCAAGTTAGCTCGAAAAATAGGCGTTAATTTTGCCGCGCCATCTCTCTCTCTCTCTCTCTCTCTCTCTCTCTATCTATCTATCTATGTGTGTGTGCATGTGCATGAAATGTTTTCTACCTAATGTAATCCATTTTCTGAAATCTGAACAAATATTTTGATTTTGATTTTGAAAGGGATTTTTGATCATGCTGAAAACTTTTCACCACCCCCATATATCTTAAGTTTGTATTTTATTTTGTGTTTTTCTTTATTGCTTGTAAAGCATTCACAATAATAGCCTGACTAGTTTGGGGGCTAATTTCAGAATGCAACCAATTATGCTACGAATGCGTTAAACGCTTCTGCTTTTAACATTTTTTTTTTACTTAGCTGTGGGACAACAAATAAAGACCCCCTTCACGTCCCACTATTTTCTTTGTATTTTTTATTTTTATTTTTATTTTCTCCTCTTCATTTCGCATACACTCTGACTTTTCCATTTCTCACTCGATCGAACGACTTGAATGAGAGCCGCCCGCAAAAAACAATCAGTTTAGCGCGCGATCAGCTGGCTGAGTCGTATGACAGGTGAGTCCGTTTGCTTGGATAACCGATTTGATCATCTAGAAGAATTGTCTTGTAATAAGTTCTTTAAATACAGGTGAGACAATTGGTAAGCAGGTAAAACCGACATCACTCGATTATCATCTCTAAGCAGTTAAAAAGGAGTTTCTGTTAAAAATAAACTGTATTCTACTAAAGAATGTGCGCAGTTACAAGTTTCATTGGATGATTTTTGCTATTTTGTTTAGCGGCATATCGACACTACTGTGGGTTATTTAATGAAAAAATCTAAACTTATTTATAAATGGAACTTTGTCTTTGTGTGTGTGTATTTGTATGTGTGTGAGTGTGTGTGTGTGTGTGTGTGTGTGTCCGTTACCTATAGACTCCGAAACGGCTGAACCGATTTTCTTGAAAATTTACTCAGTTGTATTATAAGCGTCTGCGAGTGTTCTTAGCTAGGTTTTGTTTCGAGGTACCCCCGATAAATATCGAAAGTCGATAATCGAAAAAATCGGGTTATAGAAGGAGTGGATCGATTTTAATCAAATTTGAAACACTCATAGACAAAGACATAAGAAACAATATTCAGAAGTTTTAAGGTTGCAGTTTTTACAACAGTGCAGAAAATCGATAATATATATATATATATCTAAACTTATTTATAAATGGAACTTAGTCTGTGTGTGTGTGTGTCTGTGTGTGTGTGTCCGTTACCTATAGACTCTGAAACGGCTGAACCGATTTTCTTGAAAATCTACATAGTTGTACTATAAGCGTCTGCGAGTTTTCTGAGCTAGGTTTTGTTTCGAGGTACCCCCGATAAATATCGAAAATCGATAATCGAAAAATCGGGTTATAGAAGGAGTGCTCCGATTTTAATCTGATTTGATACTCATAGACAAAGACATAAGAAACGATATTCAGAAGTTTCATGGTTGCAGTTCTTACAGTAATGCAGAAAATCGATAATATATATATAAGGCATGATGTTTGTGCGTGTGTCTGTTTAACTGCCTGTATGTCTGTAATTTTTTCAGCCCTTTTATTTTAGTTTTTGCTTCGGGTTTGGCTCTAAGTAGGTATAATTGTAGTTCTTAGTCTCAGCCATGATACCATTTACTCAGAGGACTTATTTAGCCTTCAAAATTCAGTTTACGACGAAAAAAACTTATTTGATATCGATACCAGGAAATCAAAATTTGACTTACATCCATTCATTTTTCTTTCAGTCTACGGTTTCGCTTTACCTAGAAACAACTATTGCTTTTTAGTCTTTCGTGCCAACGTCCAAAGATTCTGAGCTCCAGAACCATTGATTAGTTTTAAAGCTTTCATTACACCCGAGCAACGCCGGGCTATACTGCTAGTCTGAATATATTTTGTACACAATTTTATTTTATTTTTGGAGATAATAATGGTTTACTGACACAAGTCTTACTAATTAACCCTTAGCTGGAGGACTATAGGGTATTTGTGTGTACGTGAATATAACAAACCCAACTGGAATTGGATCTCGGTTCCCCTACTAACAATTCCGACTCATTATCCATTACACCACCCACAGATTCAAGCTTACAGAACCTAGTATTCCCAAGAGGTCACCCATCTATATACTGACCAGGGTCGACGTTACTCAACTTCTGTGATCTTACGAGAACCGGTGGGTCAACGCCATGTAGCCTTAAGCCTATTATGCTATCTACACATCCAAGCTTACAGCAGGTGATATTCCAAAGCGGTTACACATCTAAGTACTGACCAGGCTTGACGTTGCTTAACATCGGTGTTCATATGGGAACTGGTATTTCGATTTGGTACGGCCATAAGCCATGCTATATCGTGTTGAATACAACGGTTCCCGTCCGATCACCGAGGTTAAGCAACATCGAGCCTGGTCAGTACTTAAATGGGTGACCATTTGGGAATACCAGATGCTGGAAACGTAAGGACCAAGAATGGTCCACTGGTCATCCAGGTTTGGGGTTGGGTGCAGAGCTAACAACCCTGCCCTGTAAAAAGCAGTTTGTTACAGAAACAGAAACAAAAAATTGCTGCCCTATGCACCATTGGGTGTGATGTATAAATGATGAATGATGATGGCCGTAAGCCCAAGTTTCATTGGTACACAAGAAAATCGGTTGCGCTAATCGTGTGATGAATAATAGACCAAAATGAGAAATCGAAAGGTAAGAATCCATCTGTTCTTCTCAAGCTGTGGGTCAAATTGCTCAGTAGCTGAGGTTGGCGACCAGTCTAGGAGAATAGAAACTTTGAATCAACTATCAAATCACGGTTATTCCTTTGGAAAAAGCATTAGCATCCGGAATATATCGGCAGGAGTGTTCATTGGCGGAATTTAACAGACACTGAATCGGGATGGTGAATGCTAAAATATAAAATTACTGGGCAAGGCACGAGATTGAATTATTCAGTCAGATGGAAACTGCAAAAAGCACTGCCTTGTGTCTTTTAATGCATGCTCAACTGAAACCCCTATAATAACACATGAAACAGAAATCATGGAAATCATGGAGATGCTATGGAGCGATCCTAGGGACGACCATGTCAGTCTTTCTGTTTCGGAACAACAGGTTTGACGTAATAGGTCAGGTTGATTTTCATTTTGTTTAGAATAAACCAGGTCTGGACGACAAAGTGAACCTCGCTGCCGTACTTGAAAGGGACCTCCAATCCGTAGTGGCCTGGGGTAGGAAATGGTTGGTAAATTTCAATACCTCTAAAACAAAGCTGTTATAAACTAACCACCATAGACAATCGCATCTACCTCCCATTAGCATGGGACAGGCTAGCCTCCCAGAGAGTAAAATACTACACCTCCTTGGCCTTACACTCTCGGCGGACCTCAAATGGAATGACTATATTGAATCCATTGCCAAATCTGCTGCTATGAAAGTCGGCTCCCTGTGCAGGGCCCGGAAATTTTTCCCACCTGAATCTATTCTGCACATATACAAATCTACCATCCGCCCGTGTATTGAATATTGCTGCCATATCTGGTCTTGGGCTTCTTGACAAAATACAAAGGAGGATCTGTAACGTGGTTGATACTGACTTGGCAGACCGGCTGCAGCCGCTCTCTCACCGGCGTGATGTGGCTTCCCTGTGCCTCTTCTACAAGTACTTTCATGGCTTCTGCTCCGATGAGCTTAGATCACTGGTGCCGCCTAAGCACGAATTAACACGAGATACTAGATTAGCAACTAGGTCCCACCCTTTTACAGTTAAACAAATAAGATATAACCGTAAATTCTACTCCAACAGCTTCTTTTCTCGCGCTTCCCGCCTGTGGAACTCCCTTCCACAAGTCTGCTTTCCCGACAGTTACAATCTCCAGGTGTTTAAATGTCGGGTCAATAGACACCTCCTATCACACTAACTCCCAACTATTCTCACAACACTCTCATCTACCCAACCCTCATTCTCGGTATCCTCACCCGCCTATCACCCACCCTCTGTCATTTCCTATATTTAATCAGCCTTTCTCCACTCTAAGTAGGCCCCTGCGCAGTAGTGGCAGTGACATGCCTTGCTCGGGGTGAAAGGCTTATAAAAAAAAAAATCAACATCGCACACAATGTGAAAGCTGGGATTTGACAGGTTAGATAATCAAACCAAAACATAGGTTCATATCTTTTACCTTTTTTGAGTATTTATTTCTTTTTTTCTGAAAGAAGTACAGAATTACGTCATTTTCGTAGGTTTTTGCTTACAAACATTTTCAAAAGTTTCTTATTTCAAGGATAAATCGAAATAAAGTTAATATTTTTGCATTAGATACTTTAAATGGAAAATATATTCAATCCAGAATTCTAATTAAAAATCACCACAAACAAAATGTGCATTTTTTTTACTGTATTTCGTAAGTAAAAACAGTATAAATAACAGTGAAAAAAATACAAAAAAGTGTATTTAACACCATGACACTACTGGGCACAAATTATAAACCAAAATAAGTGAGTTTTGTAATCTGCTTGAAGCATTTGGTATATCAGGTGTATGGGTAGGTATTTGAAGGCTATCACAATGCGTTTAGTAAAATAAAGGAAGGTAAAGAAGTTATTGGGTATTACCTATTTATTATTCATTAATATTTCGAGATCAGAATCTCATCTTCAGAATGATAGAAGAGTTTGATTTCACGTCCGTCCGCAGGCGGCCCGTGCCTTTAAACAAATGGTCCTCTTTCGCTGCTACTGCTGTCGTTAATTGTAGTGTGTGTGTGTGTGTGTGTGTGTGTGTGTGTGCCTGTAAGTGTGTTAGTGCATGTATCCTAGTATCGAACACAGTTATATAAACCGTAAACACACACATATACATCTCGTTGGATTGTCCTCACCATTCACGGTCTTGACATCTATATATATATATATATACATTGTTACAGAAAGTTCCGAACATTAACGAAATGCGCTCAACAACCGACATATTTAATCTTTTTGATTGAACATTATTTTCAGTCGATACTCGTATTATTTACGAGAATTTTTTTACACGGGTTCGAGTCCTGCCGAATGACATACATTTTCCTTACAAAATTTCTCGTAGATAATCAAGCCTGTACAAATGAGAAATATATACTGTTTGATTAAAAACAGATTATCTACTTACATACGAGTATCGATTAAAATAATGTTGAAACAAAAAAAATTATATATATATATATATATATATATATATATATATATATATATATATAAAGAATACCTAGAGAGCCAGACAACCTACCTAGGTTTCACCTAAACTTTCTCTGACGATCCGTTTAGGTGAAACCTATGTAGGATGCCCGTCTCTCTAGATATTCTTTATTTATTCCGCTCTAAGTATTGAGCGCTTGTTTGTTAGTTGATTACTCGTATCGGGTTATTTTTCTTTGGGCTACGTGCTGACTCGGTCTGAGCTCTTTTGACTGATGTTCATGTACTTAGCTCTTTCTTTTTTAAAACCATTTTTTCTCTTGTTCGTAGATACGTGGAAGGTTTTTTGACACGAATATAGTTATTTCATCCCCTGTTCCCTGTTTAGGATGGGGTTTCGGCTTTCTCTTTTCCAATCTTTATGCTCTTTTCTTTCTTTTTTTTTCAATTGGAGTAGATAGACTCAACTATCGCCCGGTTCACACTCCACCCACGTCTATTGAATAGGGGAAGCGGCTCATCCCTTGTTCCCTGTTTAGAATGTGGTTTCCGGCTTTCTCTTTCCCAATCTTTTTACTCTTTTCTTTTTTCTTTTTTCAATTGGAGTAGATAGACTAATCTATCGCCCGGTTCACACTCCACCCACGTCTATTGAACAGTTGAAGAGGCTCATCCCTTGTTCCCTGTTTAGGATGTGGTTTCCGGTTTTCTCTTTTCCAATCTTTCACTCTTATGTAACCCCCTGCGCATCAGTGGCGTTACCACTTTACTCGGGGTGATATGATTAATATATATATATATATATATATATATATATATATATATATATATATGTGTGTGTGTGTGTGTGTGTGTGTGTGTGTGTATTTATGTACAAAGAGTTAATGTCTTTAATAGAGCATATATATGCTTACTTCGAAATTTTGTGAGGACACCGTCATGATGCTCTCCCTCGTCAGCATCATAACAGTGTCCTCACGAAACTACGAAGTTGGCATGAATCTGCTCTGTGAAAGAGACAATCTCTTTGTACCTATCAACGCTCTATCTACAGCACAATATCGAGCACTTTACGATAAACAACCTGCTTGTCAAAATACATTTATCAGTAATAAGCACTGAAAAATAACAACCTTGGCGCACCAAATACTATCTATCTATCTATCTATCTATCTGTCTTGCTTAATTGTGATAATGTTTAGGGTCAATGTTGCTGTTTTTACAGTAGCTATTTTGGCAAACAGGTTTACATATATATATATATATATTTAATTACTTAGTTCTTGGTCATAATTAAATTAAACCAGTACACAGTTGTATTAAAAAGAGTTAAATACAAATTATACTATAGAACTTTTGTATATTTCCCTTTTGTAAACGATTTATATTACACAACCCAGGTTTCTACCATCTGTTGATGTTTTCATGCGATTTGCAAATTTTGAAATCGCCTGAAGATACCAGATGGTAGAAACCTGGGTTGAGTTATATAACACGTTTACAAATGAAATATATATATATATATATATATATATATATATATATATATATAGCTAGTAAGCTTTTCAAGCTAGATCAATTTCGATTGCACAGTGAGTTCAATCTTAATCGGGTGTTCAATGCCATCGGCCTTGTACCGCATCTAAATTACGCTCAGAAAATCTTTATATTTTTAGTGTCCTTCAAAATACCCCCTTTTTCAACCGAGCCTATGTTAATTTGTCTCTATTTTTTTTAAATCTATGTTACGGTTTCTTTTCTTTATCTCTCCCAGAGACTGTAACTAAGGTCCGCACAGCCTAGCTAAAGTATAAACCACAGGTTGTTTTTTGACTGTTGAATAAACAAAAATTTACTCCAGCAGGTGACTGTAACAGGGATTTGCTAACCGCCCGAGTAGATAGAGATACTCGGATAGGTGCGGCCCGCCAATTATAAACACTCTTCTCCAATTTACACCAGTTTCTACTTGAAGTTTATGTAATCTAAGAGGTTAAGCAGCTTGATTCAGACAAAATCTTTAACTTAAATTAAACATCTGACGAAACATTATTTATTTATTTTGGTCGGGGAATGCCTTCTTAGATAGTCGGAATAATTTTTAGAATTAACCTCGTAAAAAAAAAAAAAAAAAAAAAAAAAAAAAAAAACTCACCAGATACTGTTGGTGTCAAACTACAGCAAGTACATCAATAAAATAGCAATTCAAAATTAACTTCGTTGTATTTAAATCACGTCATCGAGTAAAGAACAAAAGCTGCGATAAATCACCATTATCGTTGGCCGTCTGAACATAGCCCGGGGCTTCCAGATGTGATGCACTTGAATGAAGTCTCGTAACTGGAACCTTGCCCTGTGCGTTGTTCGCCAGTGTAACTCAAAGACAGACCATGTGTTTCTCGAGGGTTCCCTGCGAAACATGCAGACAAGAGTGGTAAAATCTTTTATCTCTGGTTCTGTTGCGAAAGTTTTTAGATGTTGGTATGCGATACGCCGGCCACTGAACGAGGGATTGGCTTCGGTTCAGTGCCATTCAGTTCAGACCTGTCATAATGCAAGCTCAGCTGTTGTTTTTGCTATCGACGATCTTCTAGACACAGGTGTTAGCATTCTCTCTTGCGTTATTTTTTTTCTTTCACACACCTAATCCTCTGTTGATCTAAAGCATAACCAGGCTATAAAAAAGGAGAAAGCCAAATTAAAATGTGATTCTAATCAATTGTTCCTGTTCTCTGCCATGTCTCGCACTGGATTTGAATATCTCTCGATCTAGCTGAGATCTTTCACGTTATATTTTCTTTCCTTTTCTTACTAAAAAAAAATCTGTAATTCTGTTTTTCACTTGCGTCACCCGTTTCATATGACGAGCGTTTTTTTTTTTACTTTTTCTTTTATTTGTGACTTGGGTAATTATCTTTCATTTTAATCTTAGCCTTCTTTCATTCACACGATTTACCTATTTTTTCTTTTTGTTTTTTATGTATATCTTTTTCTTTTTATTCTATTTCTATATTGTGAGAGATGATTTAATATTTACTTGAAATATTTTCTTTCTTTCTTTTTTTCTTTCTCACTCATTTATTCTTTTGTTCATTTTTTTTTCGTTTTCATTCAACGATATTTTCTTAAGTTTTTCTTCTCTTTCATAATATTCTTTCTTTCCTTTTATTTAAAATATTCTTTGTCTTTGTTACAATATTTCTTTCTTTTTTTCTTTCTTTCTTTATTGTAATATTTCCCTTTTATTTTATTTTTACATCACTTTTTAAAAATTTTCTTTTTCAATATTTTCTTTCTTACGGTATCTATCTTTGTTGCAGAATGGTGATTCATTCTTTCTTTCTTTCTTTCTTTCTTTCTTCCTTTCTTTCTTTCATTTTTTTCTGTTTTGTATTCCTTTGTTTTATATATTACTGTTGATTTACGGTATCTATCTTTGTTGCAGAATGGTGGTTCTTTCTTTCTTTCTTTCTTTCTTTCTTTTATTTTTTTCTGTTTTGTACCCCTCTGTTTTATATATTACTGTTGATTCCCCCCTGTCTTTTTCTTGGTAAAATTTTTTTTCATTTTCTTTCTTTTGTTCTTTCATTGTTTTTTTCTTTCTGCTTCTTGTGTCTATCGTTTTAGTTTGAATTCTTGTTTATTTTCTATTTTCATTCATTCTTCTTTTTCTTTTTTTTTTTTAGTTTGATTTCTTCTCATTTTATTTTTCTTTCTTTCTTATTTTTTTCTCTCTTTTTAGCTTGGTTTTGTTTTATTTTCTTTTTCACTCGTTATCCTTTTTCTTTCTTTTGCTTCTTTTTGTTTTCTGTCTATATTTCTATTTTTACTTTCTTTTCAGTTTGCTTTCTTTTCATTTTATATTTTTTTATTTCCGCCATAGAAAATAAAATGAAATGAAACGAAAAAAGAAATAAAAGAAAATAGAAAATAAAAAGAAAGAACAAAGAAAAGAAAGAAAAATAAAAAATTAAATTAAATCAAAGCATAATAAAGGAAAATATTGTAGAATAAAAGAAAATAGAAAATAAAAATAGATCAAAAAGTAAAAATTAAAAATAATTAGAAATAGAAAATAAAATGAAATGAAACGAAAAAAGAAATAAAAGAAAATAGAAAATAAAAAGAAAGAACAAAGAAAAGAAAGAAAAATAAAAAATTAAATTAAATCAAAGCATAATAAAGGAAAATATTGTAGAATAAAAGAAAATAGAAAATAAAAATAGATCAAAAAGTAAAAATTAAAAATAATTAGAAATAGAAAATAAAAAGAAAGAAAAACAAAACATGGCGTGAAAATAGAAAATTTAATTTTTGAAAACTTTTTCCTTACGTTTTAGTTCAATTTCTTTTTATTTTCTATTTAATTTAATTTTTCTTTTTTATTTCTTTTTATTTTATTTCTTTTTATTTTTCTTCTTTTTTTCTTTCATTTTACTTTGATTTCTTTTTTGACTTTAGAGAAAAATGTTGTTTATTTGTACCTATGATCGTTCTTTTCATTTCTCTATGCGAATTCCATTTCTCTTATTTTGTTTCTTTATTCATTCATTCGTTGTCTGCTTCTTCATTCTATAGCTTTCTCACATACATTTTCTCTTTGTCTCTTACCCTCTCTCTCTCTCTCTCTTATCTCCATTTTGCTTTCTCGCTTAGTCTCTTCCTCTTTTTTCTTAAATCATTCTTTCTCCTTCAGTCTCAGCATCCGTTCACTTATCTTTCATTTATTTTTTTTACTCTTTTCTCCCTATTACCTTTCTTGTTTAATCTCTTTTTTATCATTTTCTCTCTAATTCAAGATGTTTTTCAGTATCGTTCGGTAAAACTATATCGACTAAAAATACTTGCTCGCCATTAAATTATCACTATATTCCTAAGAATGGCTGAAAAAACAAAAAAACATTGTTTATTTGCTCTTTTTACTAACAATTTTGAATTGAGCAATCAATTTTTTTTAATTAATAATTTTTACTAATACTTTAGACGCCAACAGTAGAATATAAATGGCAATATTTGCTGTTTCCTTATAAGGACACATTCAACATTCATTGAGTGAGAAGACAGTGCTTGTCGCGTTATGCTTTTCTTCACTTTTTTGTAATTGGGTTTAGATCTAAGTGAAGTATCTGTTCACTTCATTTTATGGTAATATTTGCATTTGCCGTTTTCTTATAAAGAAACATTTGGAATTTATTGACTGAGCAGCCAGTGCTATTTTTGATCGAAATCTCTCTATTAAAACAGTTTTTTTTTCGGGAAACTAGGTTTTTTTTTTCTGGAAATAGATTGTTGATTTTTTCTGAAAGATATTTTTTTCTGGAAAATATTTTTTTTCTAGAAAATAGTTTTTTCTGGAAAATAGGTTGTTTTTTTCTGGAAAATACGTTTTATTTTTTGAAAATAGGTTTCGCATGTCCAGTAGCTGTTACTGCTCTTTCTAGCATTAATGAAGATTTCCTTCCTAACCTTTTGTTTAAAGTAGTGTGGAACGTCAACGTCTTCATTATGTCTTGACTATCTTCTCTTCAAGTTCAAGTTTTTAGTTCTGCTGTTGAAAGTTCTCAAGGGATAGAGTTTGTGCTATTTAGCACCAGTCGTTCGTTGTTTGTGACACTAGAATTAAATGATTTGTTTTATTCTGTCAAACACAGATTTATTTACACAAAATATTTACAGTAAATCGTTATTATCCCGAAAAAGAAAAAAGATTCTTACAATATAAACATATTTTCTTGCTTTAAATAACGCGCAAAGGGTTGATAAGCGGTACAAAACAAGACAATGAATTGAGTAAGTACTTATCAGTTACACAGGCATATCTTTTAGATTTATCTACATTCTCTGGAATATCAAATCTTAGAAACTACCGTGAACACAGAGTGAGGGTTCAGTTTACGTAATAATGATAATATGGAATTGATCTCCCAATTTATAATTACTTGTTTACAATATTTCCAATGTTCAGAATGTTGTCCTCATTTGTGTTGCCGTATTCGGCTGATATTCTCTTCTGCCTTCTTAGGGTGATCGGAATTTTGAACTTAACCATTTATTTTGCTCACCAGGGTAGATTATTTTACTTCTACAAATCATGACTCTTCTAGATGACTTAGCATGCTTTATCTCCTTTTAACTCAACTCTCAAAGTTTTTAGCCAGGTATTGAGTTGTGGTGCATTGGATGTCGGCTCGGAACGAGAAATCGGGGAGCCGAGTTCGAATTCCAGTTGAATTCATGGCATTCTCTTACGCGCAAATACTCTTGGGGAAGGTATTAATCCGTCAATTCCTTCCAGTTATGGGTTAAATAACAGGACAGATTGGGTTCTATAGCCTTGGTCGGCAACCAGTCTACCGCAGAAAGCAATGGCAACCTACTGCGGGATAATCTTCTGCCCAGTCAGTCATGTCTCGAAAGAGACATGATCGCCCAAGCGTGTATCACGTATGGCACTTAACTGACTGATTGAACTCACAACTCTTGGTCACTGAATTCAACCAACGCATTTATCAACTGTATAAATTTGGTGTCTTATAAACCTAATGTCTCCGTAATCATTATTTACCAGAGCTCATATTACAATTTTGTTGTTTGTTATTGTTTTTTTTCCAGCAGTCTGTATTAGTTTCTTGTATTGTATTCATTTCTATTACTTAAGTATCTTTCAGTGATATTTTCTGTTTCTTATTTCAACTTCATCATACAGGTGGCAGTGATCTTTCTTTCCCCTCCATATGTGGTCAGCTAGGACCAATTTTTCTATTTCCTCCCGTGTTACGGCTGTTCGGTGTTCTTTCAGCCTTAACATAAGGCGGTTAGTTTCTGCTTTATATTTCTAACCAAAGTTGTATTGGACGGCATGCACACACTCCTTAATCATTTTCTTCTCTATCGGAGATCTTACTTCGAACAGGTGTCTGCGAAGTGTCAAACAACTTTTGAAGGTCGTCCTGATGTTATAAAGGATCAGTTCGAAATTCCAATCACCTGAAGAAGGCCGGAGCTTACAACGGCCGAAATGTCGTGAATATGGCAACAAAGATGAGGACAACAGTCCGAACATTGTAAATAGTATAAATAATTACAATACCACATATACAGACAAAATATAGACAATGTTTTCTTTATCTAATTTTGATTAGTTATGAATCGACTTCTTCACCAGCATTATGTTAATTAGTAAGATTTGGGTTATGAAACCGTGATTATGTCAAAAAAAAAAAAATTTAAACTGTAAAAATATTTTCTGGTTTTAAATAATTTGAAAAGGGTTGATAAACCGTAAAACGAATGAATGAATCAATCAAATTTTGGATTCTTGTATCCTATTTTCCACTGTGTGTTATAACATATCCAAGACAATTAAATTTCTGCACTTGCCTGTTTTTGATATCTCTATTTCTTATCTCGTATCTTGAGCTGGTTCTTTTTCTAACGACTGTGTTACAATTGTTGGGACATCCCTTGTTCCCCATTAAATAACTAAGGCTCCCTGCATTTTTCTTTCTGTGTCAGTCATAAACAAGGTTTGAAGTGTTTAGCTTTTAAACACTTTAAATAACTAGGAAGTGTTTTAACAGAAGACAGAATATTCGACATTAAAATCCGAAAGAATACCTTCCAAAAGCTAAGCAAATTATTAAAAACAGAAAACATTCATTAGAAACAACGAAAAGATTACAGAACAGTTTTGCAATATAATTCTTCCTATTTGGCAGTGAAAGCTGATCTATTTTCACACATACGAAAAAAAATTTAGGCAATAGAAATGTGGTTCTACAGAAGGATTCTGAGAATAGCATGGATTTAAAATGTGAACGACGAAGTCTAAGAGAAAATGGAAACAAAAGGACATCTATACTCAACATCAGAAAAAGACAGTTGACATTTCTAGGGGGCATACTGAGGAAAAACGGTTTGGAAAAATTGACATTCACTGAACATACAAAGGAAAACGGCGCATTAATAAACATAAATATAATGAATAGGAAATTGTGGAGAGTCATGATAACCAACGCTCTGAAGAAGAAGAAGAAGAAGAAGAAGAAGAAGAAACTTATAACAGAACAGACAATCTAAAACCCGTTTGAAATTTCTTGGTCACGTGGTACATATATTTGTCTTGTTTTAGCTTAATATTATGGCGACTTCCAAGAATGTACAACTCACAGCTGAGCAAAGTTAACTGTTTGCTTTTTCAGATAATTCGGAGGATCGCAAGTGTAAGAATTTAATTGGGAACTTATAGTTGACAAGTCTTGTATTACAGGAACACTGGAAATATTTTTGAAATATTTAAGAATGCAAAGTTATTATTTCAAATGGAGTTAGCGCGTTTGTTTGTAAAGTTTGCAGGCTCAGTTTTCCTGAGTTTAAAAGCTTCGTAAATGTTCTGTTCGCAAAATGGGATAAAATGATTTCATACCTCAGAAAGCGGCCCGTTGTTGACAGATAATAACGTGTCTTCTTTTATGCGTCATGTCCATTCAGAACGTAAGCGATCATCGCTCTCCACATCTTCCCTTAATAATTTTGTTTTCCTGTAATTTCTCCCAAACCTGTTCTGCCATCCATTTGCTCAAGCTTATTAAGTATGTCACACGCTACTCTCCCCTGTTCCTTTTCCCCTCTATTTGCTCTGTGAGTATTACATTTTCCAAGGCTTTCTTCCTCATTACGTGCCCCAAAAAGCATAATCCCAGAGGATTATACGGTTTTGAATGAACCCTCACCTAGACTTGTTGTTACCCGACGCTAGGGAGCCCACTTTATTTTATGATTTAATGCATATATGATGTGAGAAGATATGGGCTTATACCTTTCCCAAGGACATTTGTGCAAATCTGAACGCAACTGGCTCGAGTGAAGTTTGAACTCGGCTCGCCAATTCTATTTTTCGCGCCGGCAACATGTCGTATCTCCTTCCGTTACAGACCGATGGCCAACAGCAAGCTCGTCCATTACAAAGCTGTAGCACTTAATCCCATTTCCCCTATCGACAGCAGCATCAGTTGTAATATTGATTGACTCGTTTTCTACATATTATCAACTCTTTTGATTGATTGATTCGTTTTTTACGGTTTATCAACCCTTTGCAGGTTATTTAAAGCCAACAAACATTTTTAGGTTCTAAGAATTCTTTTTGATTAACTGATTCATTTTCTACGGTTTATCGACCAATTGCAGCTTTTTTAAATCTAGAAAATATTTTTAGATTCTAAGAATTCTTTTTGATTGATTGATTCGTTTTCTATGGATTATCAACCCTTTGCAGGTTATTTAAAGACAGAAATATTTTTAGATTCTCAGAATATTTTATTGATTGATTTGTTTTCTAGGGCTGATCAACCCTTTGTAGCCAGAAAACATTTTTAGACTGTAAGATTTTAGGAGAAAGGGGTGATAATAATCATTTAGTAATACAAGTCTTACTAATTAACCCATAGTAGGAAGAAGAGTTTGATTCATATCTAATCAGAATTTATATCTTTCTCAAGTGTATTTGCGGGCAAATGAATATAACGAACCCAACTGGAATTAAAAAACGGCTGTCCAATTATCAATTCCGAGCCATTATCCATAAAACCATTTGCCTATCCAAGTTTAGAGAACTAGTATTCCCAAGCGGTGACAGTAGAGGAAATGAGAAAGGAGAGCGGGAAAAACCATTTTTTTTTAATCGATAAAGAAAAGCGAGTGAAAATTTGATATTTTCAGGGCTGTATGTGCGTTGTGGTGCATTGGATATCGGCTCGGAACGAGAAATCGGGGAGTCGAGTTCGAATTCCAACTGAATTCATTGCATTCACTTACGCGCAAATACCCTTGGGAAAGGTATTAATCCGCCTATTCCTTCCAGTTATGGGTTAAATAACAGGACAGATTGGGTTCTATAGCCTTGGTCGGCAACCAGTCTACCGCAGAAAGCAATGGCAACCTACTGCGGGATAATCTTCTGCCCAGTCAGTCATGTCTCTTTCGAGACATGATCGCCCAAGCGTGTATCACGTTTGGCACTCAACTGACTGACTGACAGTGCGCTACATTCGTCTGGTTTCTGCAAACACGTTCTCGATCTAAATTCTCGGGTCACTTCCACCTACTTTCGGTTAAAGACGACCGCGAAAAGACGGCTTAGTTACATGATAAGAATTCGCGCCCCTTTTTAGATTTACATCTGTCCAGTCACACACGGAGCCGAAAAAACCCTAATCCTCTTCACTCGTCTGTCTTGAAAAAGGGGATTACACGACGGATTACAGGCTCTTTGATTTCGTCTAATTAGTCTAACTTGCAAAAAAATAGAAAGTCTTTTTTTGTTTCACTTGCAAATATACACAACAGTGCACAGCTGAGTACGCGAACGCACACGCACGCGCGCGTGAACACACACACACACACACGCACACGCGCGCACACACACACGCACACACATACACACACACGCACACACACATACGCACACACACACACACACGCACACACACATATACACACACACACACACCAATATATATAATATTTCAGACATATTATATATCTATAAAAAGACATGTAAAAAGACAAATGGAAAACTTATCTTAGCCGACTCGTTTCGTCCTCAGTGGGACTTTATCAAAGGAAATGTAAGGATTTTCCTGTTATGGCAAGTATTTATATACCATAGTGAAATGTGATTAGTTTTTCAAAATTTTTAAATTTCAGAACGTTCATTTTGAAAAATCAATAATATTTTTGCTGTATTTTTTATAAATACTTGTTACAAAATAAAATTCTTGATTATACAGTATATATATATATATGTGTGTGTGTGTTTGTATTTTAATCAATTCACCCCGAGCAAGGCAATGATACCACTAAGCTGCAAGTGCCTATTGATAATGAAAGAAAATTAAAAGATTTTAGAAGGAACTTCTTTCTCTTTACACACACACACACACACACACACACACACACACACACACACACACACACTCTCTCTCTCTCTCTCTCTCTCTCTCTCTCTCTCTCTCTACATATATATATATATACATATATATATATATATATATATATATATGTGCACATGGCGCCTCGATGCTCGGTGAAGCTTAGAGAGGATGGTCTGGTTGAATAATACTATTCACTAATGAATTTGATTCCCACTGGGTGTCGCATTAAATTCCAAGATTAAATAAGTGTAAAACAAGCATCATATGCGCTTTAGACGTAGAATAATATGTATATTTATTAATATACACTTAATAGCTCTGTTATATTACATTAATAAATATTTCTATATCGGTGTGTATAGAATGTGCGTTGTGGTGCAGTGGATATCAGCTCGGAACAAGAAATTGGAGAGCCGAGTTCGAATTCCAGTTGAATTTTTTGCATTCACTTACCTTGGGAAAGGTATGAATCTTTCAATTCTCTCTCCAGGTGTGGTTTAAATAGCAGGGCTGACTGGATTCTATAGCCTTGTTTGACAACCAGTCTGAATGTAATAGCAACCGACTGTCGTATGTGCGTTGTTGTGCATTGGATATTGGCTCGGAACGAGAAATAGGTGAGTCGAGTTGGAATCCCAGGTGGATTTGTTGCATTCACTTACGCACAAATACCCTTGGGAAAGGTATTAATCCGTCTATTCCAGTTATGGGTTAAATAACAGGACAGATTGGGTTCTATAGCCTTGGTTGTCAACCAGTATACCACAGAATGCAATGGCAACCTACTGCACGATAATCTTCTGCCCAGTCAGACATGATCACCTAAGCGTGTATCACGTATGGCACTTAACTGACTGTGTACATATGTATACTTATTTACATCCATACTTATATATATATATATATATATATATATAGTGTTGAGTTGTGATAATATTTAGTGCCAAGGCTGTTTTTTTTAATATATTTTGGCAAGCAGTTTTTTTTTCGGAAAGTGCTTGATATCGGAGTGGAGATAGAGTGTTGATAAGCACACACACACACACACACACACACACACACACACACACACACACACACACACACACATATTGAGTGTATTTGGGCAGTAATCCCTTTTTTATGCAAGTTTCTTTAATAACAGCAGCCAAGATTTTGTGGTTAAGGTTTTTATATAATTTTTCATTTAGTCTTATAATTTCTTTTGCTTTCATTCCATAAATTATAAAAAATGTTTTAAATATCCAAGCGCTTTCGGTTATTCTTTTAGGCCTTATCAAGGATGAATTTCATTTTACTTTTAACTATATATACAGCTTGTTTTATCTCTGTATACAGAGTTATAGGAATGTTTTATTTTCAAAATACGGTTATCAATATGCAGATAAATTATATAAAGTCTTGTAAAATATATAATTATATAAATTATATGAAATCTTGTAAAATATACGCTAGCGTTGATTTTACAAGATTTTATATAATTTATTTTGTAATATCTAGCGTAGATCTAATTCATCTTTTATATAATTTACTTGCAGTATAGCCCGGCGTTGCTCGGGTGTAGTAAAAGCTTTAAATCTAATCCATGGTCCTGGAGCTCAGACTCTTTGGACGTTGGCACGAAAGACTAAAAAGCAATAGTTGTTTCCAGTTAAAGCGAAACCGTAGACTGAAAGAAAAATGAATGTAGGTAAGTTAAATTTTGATTTCCTGGTATCGATATCAAATAAGTTTTTTCGTCGTAAACTGAATATTGAAGGCTAAATAAGTCCTCTGAGTAAATGGTATCATGGCTGAGACTAAGAACTACAATGATACCTACTTAGAGTCAAACCCGAAGCAAAAACTAAAATAAAAGGGCTGAAAAAATTACAGACATACAGGCAGATAAACAGACACACACACAAACATTATGTCTTTTATATATGTATATTATCGATTTTCTGCACTATTGTAAGAACTGCAACCTTGAAACTTCTGAATATCGTTTCTTATGTCTTTGTCTATGAGTGTATCAAATTTGAATAAAATCTGACCACTCCTTCTATAACCCGATTTTTTCGATTATCGATTTTCGATATTTATCGGGTGTACCTTAACACAAAACCTGGCTAAGAACACTCTCAGACGCTTATAGTACAACTGTATAAATTTTCAAGAAAATCAGTTCAGCGGTTTCGGAGTCTATACGTAACGGACACAGACACAGACACACAGACACACAGACAAAGTTCCATTTATAGATAAGTTTAGATTTGTATCCACAAACATAAATTCAATTAAACGCAGAGAAGAGCTAATAACAAAATCTCTGGTACAAATCCCGGCAAATCCCGGCAAATCCCGGCAAATCGTTTAACACAATCATAAGCGGCGGTTATGTCGGCACTGACTAAGCTGATAGGTGCGAGCAATGATCATATTGATTTAATTCGTCAAACAAACTGAAATGCCAAGAATTGAAGCGAGGACATTTCAGGAAAAGTACATCATTGTTGATATTTTGTTTAAACCAATTTTAAAAAGTATCAAAATTGGTTTAAACAAAATATCAACAATGATGTACTTTTCCTGAAAATGTCGCATTCTTTTCCTCGGAGATTTCAAAGAAAAATGTTAATGGACCAAGCAGAATCAGATGGTATCAAATTCGGTGATCTGAAGATAATTTGCATATATTATTGTCTAAAAAAAGAGGATTATGAAATGCGAATCAATGTGTTTATTCTTTAAATTTTTAACACAACCTAAGAGGTTACTTCTCAGATATATTCCTATTTCTTTTAATAAGTTTCAAGTTATAACAGTCAAGATTTGTTTTTTATTTCGTATGTACAGGAATATACTTTTCATCCCTAGACAAGGTAGTAATGTTAATATTCCAGTTTCCGGTTAAGTAAATATTCGACATTCATTGAACGAAGAGCCATTAGTTGAAATTAATTAAAAATTTCTCTTAAAAGAACTTTCCAAGATTTCCATCTTTATCTTTTATTTAGATGAAGTAAAAACTTGAAGCAACTGAAATGTGGTTCTACAGAAGGATGCTGCGAATATCGTGGATCGAGCATGTGAGCAATGATGAGGTCTTGGAAATGATGGAAACAAAAAGGAAATTTTACTGAGCATCAGAAAGAGACAGCTGAAGTTCCAGGGACATGCACTGAGGAAGGAGGGCTTGGAGAATCTGATACTAACAGGCCAGATAGAGGGAAAAAGTGACAGGGGAAAGCAACGGATAACATATTTGAAGGACCTAATCAGGTGGATGATGGAACGAGGTTTGCATGGTGAAACAGGAGGAGGCGTACTAAGAGCCACCAGGGATAGGGAGAAGTGGAAATCCATGATCGCCTATGTCCTGAAGGGACAGGGCACATCGAACAAGATAATAAGTGTCTATTGCTTTTATTTTATGTGTGTGAGAGAGAAAGAAAGAGAGAGAGAGGGCTTGGTGGTTTTAGCAGAATAACTTCCAGTTGGTGTGTTCTTCTCCTTCTATGTGCCTTGTCCTTTCAGGACATAGGCGATCATGGCCTTCCACGTCTCCCTATCCCTGGTGGCTCTTAGCACGCTTTCCCCTGTAACATCTCCCAGCCCCCGTTCTGTCATCCACCTGCTCAGGACCTTCAAATATGTTATCCGTTGCTTTCACCTGTCTCTTTCCCCCTGTATCTGGCCTGTTAGTATCAGGTTCTCCAAGCCCTCCTTCCTCGTGGCATGTCCCAGGAACTTCACTTGCCAGATAGAGGGAAAAAGTGACAGGGGAAAGCAACGGATAACATATTTGAAGGACCTAATCAGGTGGATGACGGAACGAGGATTGCATGGTGTAACAGGAGGTGTGCTCAGAGCCACCAGGGATAGGGAAACGTGGAAGGCCATGATCACCTACTTCCTGAAAGGACAAGGCACATAGAAGAATATATATGCCAACTGTTTATAAGAAATTATAATATGGATATAAAGTGGGGGATCAAATTTATATTACAATCAATATATAAACTGATCCCTCATTTTGTGGCCATGCTAGTTTCTATACATTTATATTCTAGATTTATGGGCTTGAGCTAGTGGATGACAGAACGAGGGTTGCATGGTGTAACAGGAGAAGGTGTGCTCAGAGCCACCAGGGAAAGGGAAACTTGGAAGGCCATGATCGCCTACATCCTGAAGGGACAGGGCACATAGAAGAAGTGTGGAATATCAACAACTTGATTATGTCATTATTTTTACTTAGAGTTAAACATTTCAGTTGTTTGTGGTGATGAAAATCTTCAAGTGATGCGGTTTCTGTTATTTGGCGAGGTTCGTTTTTTGTGATTATGTAGCGCCAAAAAAAGTAAATAATTCTGAAGACAGTGAATTACTCAAAAATATTAATTTTGTTTAAAAAAAACTGATAAGGTGCCCAAAATATAAATTATTGGGTTGTCAGATAAATTCGTCCTTTTTCCTTTTTCTTTAATGTTACTTGAATTAATGCGCAAAATATTTTTATTGTAGTGTCTTATGGTCTTTGTAGCTCTATTCTTCCTGTGTGTTGTGGTGTAATGGATATAGGTCCGAAATAAGAAATTGGAGAGCCGAGATCGAATTCCAGTCGAAATTGTTTGATTCACTTACGCACAAATCCACACGGAAAGGTATTAATCCACCTCTTCTTTCTCCTCTGAATAGCAGAGAAGATTCGGTTCTGTAGCCTTGATTGGCAACCAGTCTACCACAGAAAAATTGCAATTCACGTTTGTTGAATAACAGGATTAAAATGGATAGAATAAAACAATGGAATTATTTGATAATCCAAATACCTTGAAATTAATAAAATTTAGAAGAGTACAGTATTTACATTATTCGGACTAATGTCCTCATCTTTGTTGCCATTTATACGACGTTTCGGTCGTTGTATGCTCCGGCCTTCTTAAGGTGCTAGGAATTTCGAACCGCACCCTTTATTACAATCACTGGGGTATATGAACTTCATTCCTTGCGTAGCAGTGCCTTTTCTGGTAGTCATGATTTATTTCCCTCTAACCTGTAACACCACTGCTGTAGCCTGGTATTGAACTCACAACTCTTTGGGTCAAGTCACAGGAACTAACAAACGTCTATACAGCATCTGGGCCATGTGTCCTTAAGGACAAGAACAACTGAATTTTTGTGATCTATAAACCTAATATGGGTTACTAAACATTAGTTTTATACGTCCCAAAAATTCAGTTGTGTGAATAATGTAAATACTGTAAATACTATCTCGTCTCAGAAATATAGACAAGTGTAGAAAAGTATTTAATTCTTCCAATAAATTAAGTTATATTTTCACTGAGTAACCGTTTATTTGTAACTCGTCATGTTACTTACAATTTTATACTTTTATCTTGGTTTATACTTGAATGTATATATAAACATTGATAGATTTTATACGTGACACTATTACTTTTTATAGCATAGATTAGTAAAATATATACTTGATTTTATAGTAAACTTGGTCAGGTTTTTATTTTAGAATCCAGTAAATATTGAGGAAGTAAACATTTAATTTAAAATTTAAAATTTAAAATTTAAATTTAATTTAAATTTAATTTAATTTAATTTAAAATTAAATTTAATTTAATTTAAATTTAATTTAATTTAATTTAAAATTTAAAATTTAAAATTTAAATTTAATTTAAATTTAATTTAATTTAATTTAAAATTAAATTTAATTTAAAATTTAAAATTTAAAATTAAATTTAATTTAAATTTAATTTAAATTTAATTTAAATTTAATTTAAAATTTAAAGTTTACATTTAATCATTTCGTTATTAACTCTTTGCAGGTTATTTAAAGCCATAAAAATATTTTAGAATGTAAGCATTTTTGAGGTTTAATTATAAAAGTCTTATTAGTTAACCCATATAAGGGGGAGAAGGGGTGGATTCATACCTTTCCTAAGTGTATTCGCGCGTAAAGAATTGAATGAACTCAACTGGAATACGAACTCTGCTCTCTGACTAATATTTCAGAGTCATTACTCATTACCCCACTCATACACCTAAACTTACAGATACTGGTATTCTCAAGCGGTCACTCATCTAGGCAATGACCAGACTCAACGTTGCTTAACTTGGTCAGGTTTATATTTTAGAATCCAGTAAATATTGAGGAAGTATACATTTAATTATTTCACTTAAGCGCAAATATCATTAGGAAAGGTATTTTTATTGTGTAATAATAATAATAATAATAATAATAATATTAGATTCGACCTCTTATATTACTTATTATAATTATAGGGAAAGTATTTAGTGATGCCTAAGAGACAGATAAGGTTACTGGGACACGTAATGAGGAAGGAGGACTTGGAGAATCTGATACTCACAGGACGGATAGAGGGAAAGAGAGACAGGGGAAAGCAGCGCGAGACATATTTGATGGGTTGGAGCAAATGGATGGCAAGGCGGGGTTTAGGAGAGTTACCAAATTAAAAAATAAAGAGCGACAAGGGACTGGGGTAAATGGAAGTCCATGGTTGCCTACTTCCTGAAGGGACACGGCAAAGAAGAAGAAGAAGAAGAAGAAGAAGAAGTAGAAGAAGAAGAAGAAGAAGAATGGACCAGGCTTGCCTCTCAGAGAGTAAAACACTACGCCTTCTTGGTCTCACACTTTCAGCGGACCTCAAGTGGAATGACTATATCGAATCCATTGCTAAATCGGCTGCTATGAAAGTCGGTTCTCTGTGCAGGGCCCGGAAGTTTTTTCCGTCTGAATCTATCCTGCACATTTATAAATCGACCATCCGCCCGTGCATTGAATACTGTTGCCATATCTGGTCGGGTGCCCCTGCTATTCTCCTCGGGGTTCTCGACAAGGTAGAGCGGAGGGTCTGTAATGTGATCGATACTGACTTAGCAGACCGCCTGCAGTCTCTCTCTCACCGGCGCGACGTGGCTTCCCTGTGTCTCTTCTATAAATACTTTCACGGCTTGTGCTCCGATGAACTTAGATCACCGGTGCCCCCTAGGTTCGAATTTGCACGAGATACTAGATTAGCAACTAGATCCCACCCATTTACAGTGAAACTGATAAAATGCAACCGCAACTTCTACTCCAACAGTTTCTTTTCTCGCACTTCCCGACTGTGGAATTCCTTACCACAGGACTGCTTCCCCGACGGCTACAATCTCCAGGAGTTTAAGTGTAAGGTCCATAGACACCTCCTAACAAACTAACTCGCTTCCATTCTTTCAAACACTCTTCTCACCCACCCAACTATCTATCACCCCACTTCTGACATTTCCTATATCTAACCACTCTTTCTATTTACCTTCCCCTATGTAGCCCCAAGCGCAATAGTGGCAGTGGAATGCCTTGCTTGGGGTGAAATGATTAAAAAAAAAAAAAAAAAAGAAGAAGAAGAAGAAGAAGAAGAAGAAGAATCGGCATGTGTGTAAAACTGCCTTCCGTGATTACAGGACCTGTACGCAGTGGATTCGTGTAACATTGAGTGAGTCGCCCAAGTGCAGGGCACATAATCTCATATTATGCTTACCATGTGAATAACGATACAAATATAAAACATACAGATATTAATAATGGCATATAACAATTTTGGGGGAGATTTCCTGAGATACGAAAACTATTTCAAGAGTTTAACAAGGATTAAAATGTTGGGAAAGGCTGCTTTAGACTTTTAGTAACTTTCCGGATAATTTTATCAATAAATATCAACACAATGTTATTTCAAGAAAAGTCCTTAACTTCTTAATTTTTTTTTTACCTAAAGGTTTGGAAAAAAATAAAACCTAGAAACATTCACGTATTATCAGTATAAGACATTAAAATTAGAAGCTACTTGATATGACAACCCACGTAGGCAAATGAAGTAATATATATTGCTTAAACAGACTGCTTTCCTATTTGAACGCCTGATTTTCCCCGCCTATTTCGCTGTTTCTTGTCTTGTCGTAATGAATTTAACAGAAAATGCGAACTTTACACACCTTCCGGTTGATTTGAGGCAAAATGGCGAGAATTTTTCTCGCGTAATTTGTATGTCGACTTCTCCATCTGCCAGCAACATCTTCATCGTTTAGACACCCAACTGAGTGCTCCAATATACTTTAAAAAAATACATACATAAATTGCAGGTAGCCGTCACATATTCGTGCACACTGACGGGCACTCACAAAAAGTGACAGTCGTGTACTTAGTTATACGTGAAAAATAGTGAAATAAGATCACTTTTACATTTAACATATGAACGGACATACGCATGCGCAGTGATTTAGCGTTTAGATTAACGAATCCAGATATAGTGTCAGGCATGTGTGCAAGGATATTCGTAGACATTCTGCTCTAGTTGGAAATCGGAAATTATGTTGGATGAGTAAAAATGACTTAGCAAAGTATTAAGAAGCAGGAATATTCCGTTATAAACAAAGTGCTGAACTACTGTATAATATCAAATTCTCTAATATGGAAAAAATGCTGGACTATTTCCTCTCAGATGAAAAGGAAGCCTGATACAACAGAGGTGTGGTTCTACAGAAGGATGCTGTGAATATGATGGACAGATCAGGTAATCAATGAGGAAGTTTGGAGGGGGATAAAGATACATGTTCAGAATCAGAAAGTGACAGCTGAAATTTATGGGACAAAATCACAGACCTTACTGGAGACTATACTCTGAATTTTTCAATCATTCAATCCCTTGCGTAAGTGTTGGGTTTCCCCACGTGTTTCTCTAATAGCCTTAATGGATCTGACACACTGGTAGGAATAAAGTTATAGAGAGCGATCTCTCAGATAGTTATTTCGATGTCCAAGTGAATTAATGTTCACATAAGGAATAAAGTTATTTCAATGTAGAAGGCAATATTTTATAAAAGAAGATTATTTTTACTTAGCTTTCTGTCTGTTAGTTACAATCCATTCATTTTGCAGAGCGTTTTTTTCTTCTGTTTTTTTTCTTTCTCAGTTGCCACGGATATGAGCGTTTTTAAGACTTTTTTTCTTGGTTACCATGGATATATGGATGTGCGTTGTGGTACAGTGGATATCGGTTCGGAACGAGAAATCGGGGAGCCGAGTTCGAATTCCAGCTGAATCCATTGTATTCACTTACGCGCAAATACCCTTGGGAAAGGTATTAATCCGTCTCTTCCTTCCAGTTATGGGTTAAATAGCAGGACAGATTGGGTTCTATAGCCTTGGTCGGCAACCAGTCTACCGCAGAAAGCAATGGCAACCTACTGCTGGATAATCTTCTGCCCAGTCAGTCTCTTCGAGACATGATCGCCCAAGCGTGTATCACGTACGGCACTTAACTGACTGACCATGAATATGAGAGTTTTGAAGACTCTTTTTCTTCGTTGCCACATGTTAAAAACTGAGAACAAATAAAATGAAATTAAAGATACGATGAAAGCAAAAACATGAGCAATAATAAAATGGATTTCTTATTGTTTAAAGAATTAAACTGAGGAAGTATTTTCATTTGTTCGCCGTTATCAATATAGAACAATCGAATCTATGATATTTAAATGGTTAGATTACGATATTTCACTTATTGCAGAGTAATAAATATACTTAAAATGTTTATATATAAAACATTAGTTACCGTAACAGAAAAACGCTTCTGTGACAACAGTGCAATCAAAATAGAAAAATGTATATTCAACACAATCAGTCACTCAATATTAAAAATAGCGCACAAATAAATGCATATCATTTATCAAAATTAGCGAAACATTTTGTTTATTTCTATTTACCGTTAATTAATTAATTAATCACTTTATTGTTTTTTTGTGCGCCGTTTTGTCTTAACGTAGAGTGTGCTATGTTGTAGAAATTAACAAAACATGAACCAATTCTAAATTATAAACAAATCTAATGTTAAGAAATGAATGAATGAAAATGTTTGTTATCACAAAAAAAAACGAAGCGACTTCTAAATGAAATGAATGAATGAAAATGTTTGTTATCACAAAAAAAAAATTAAAAAACTAAAAAAAAAAACGAAGCGACTTCTAAATGAAATGAATGAATGAAAATGTTTGTTATCACAAAAAAAAATTAAAAAACTAAAAAAAACGAAGCGACTTCTAAATGAAATGAATGAATGAAAATGTTTGTTATCACAAAAAAAAAAATTAAAAACTAAAAAAAAAACGAAGCGACTTCTAAATGAAATGAATGAATGAAAATGTTTGTTATCACAAAAAAAAATTAAAAAATTAAAAAAAAAACGAAGCGACTTCTAAATGAAATGAATGAATGAAAATGTTTGTTATCACAAAAAAAAATTAAAAAACTAAAAAAAAACGAAGCGACTTCTAAATGAAATGAATGAATGAAAATGTTTGTTATCACAAAAAAAAATAAATAAATTAAAAAACTAAAAAAAAAACGAAGCGACTTCTAAATGAAATGAATTAATGAAAATGTTTGTTATCACAAAAAAAAACTTAAAAAACTAAAAAAAAAACGAAGCGACTTCTAAATGAAATGAATGAATGAAAATGTTTGTTATCACAAAAAAAAAATTAAAAAACTAAAAAAAAACGAAGCGACTTCTAAATGAAATGAATGAATGAAAATGTTTGTTATCACAAAAAAAAATGAAAAAAACTAAAAAAAAAACGAAGCGACTTCTAAATGAAATGAATGAATGAAAATGTTTGTTATCACAAAAAAAAAATTAAAAAACTAAAAAAACGAAGCGACTTCTACATGAAATGAATGAATGAAAATGTTTGTTATCACAAAAAAAAATTAAAAAACTAAAAAAAAAACGAAGCGATTTCTAAATGAAATGAATGAATGAAAATGTTTGTTATCACAAAAAAAAACAATTAAAAAACTAAAAAAAACGAAGCGACATCTAAATGAAATGAATGAATGAAAATGTTTGTTATCACAAAAAAAATTAAAAAACTAAAAAAAAAACGAAGCGACTTCTAAATGAAATGAATGAATGAAAATGTTTGTTATCACAAAAAAAAAAAATTAAAAAGCTAAAAAAAAAACGAAGCTATTTCTAAATGAAATGAATGAATGAAAATGTTTGTTATCACAAAAAAAAAACGAAGCGACTTCTAAATGAAATGAATGAATGAAAATGTTTGTTATCACAAAAAAAAATTAAAAAACTAAAAAAAAAACGAAGCGATTTCTAAATGAAATGAATGAATGAAAATGTTTGTTATCACAAAAAAAATTAAAAAATTAAAAAAAAAACGAAGCGACTTCTAAATGAAATGAATGAATGAAAATGTTTGTTATCACAAAAAAAAATTAAAAAACTAAAAAAAAAACGAAGCGACTTCTAAATGAAATGAATGAATGAAAATGTTTGTTATCACAAAAAAAATAAATAAATTAAAAAACTAAAAAAAAAACGAAGCGACTTCTAAATGAAATGAATTAATGAAAATGTTTGTTATCACAAAAAAAAACTTAAAAAACTAAAAAAAAAACGAAGCGACTTCTAAATGAAATGAATGAATGAAAATGTTTGTTATCACAAAAAAAAAATTAAAAAACTAAAAAAAAACGAAGCGACTTCTAAATGAAATGAATGAATGAAAATGTTTGTTATCACAAAAAAAAATGAAAAAAACTAAAAAAAAAACGAAGCGACTTCTAAATGCGAAATGAATGAATGAAAATGTTTGTTATCACAAAAAAAAAAATTAAAAAACTAAAAAAAACAGAAGCGACTTCTACATGAAATGAATGAATGAAAATGTTTGTTATCACAAAAAAAAATTAAAAAACTAAAAAAAAAAACGAAGCGATTTCTAAATGAAATGAATGAATGAAAATGTTTGTTATCACAAAAAAAAACAATTAAAAAACTAAAAAAAACGAAGCGACATCTAAATGAAATGCGAATGAATGAAAATGTTTGTTATCACAAAAAAAATTAAAAAACTAAAAAAAAAACGAAGCGACTTCTAAATGAAATGAATGAATGAAAATGTTTGTTATCACAAAAAAAAAAAAAAATTAAAAAAGCTAAAAAAAAAAAACGAAGCTATTTCTAAATGAAATGAATGAATGAAAATGTTTGTTATCACAAAAAAAAAACGAAGCGACTTCTAAATGAAATGAATGAATGAAAATGTTTGTTATCACAAAAAAAATTAAAAAACTAAAAAAAAAAAACAGAAGCGATTTCTAAATGAAATGAATGAATGAAAATGTTTATTTATCACAAAAAAATTAAAAAATTAAAAAAAAAAACGAAGCGACTTTATAAATGAAATGAATGAATGAAAATGTTTGTTATCACAAAAAAAAATTAAAAAACTAAAAAAAAAAAACAGAAGCGACTTCTAAATGAAATGAATGAATGAAAATGTTTGTTATCACAAAAAAAATAAATAAATTAAAAAACTAAAAAAAAACGAAGCGACTTCTAAATGAAATGAATTAATGAAAATGTTTGTTATCACAAAAAAAAAAATTAAAAAACTAAAAAAAAAAAACGAAGCGATTTCTAAATGAAATGAATGAATGAAAATGTTTGTTATCACAAAAAAAAACAATTAAAAAACTAAAAAAAAAAACGAAGCGACATCTAAATGAAATGAATGAATGAAAATGTTTGTTATCACAAAAAAAAATTAAAAAACTAAAAAAAACGAAGCGACTTCTAAATGAAATGAATGAATGAAAATGTTTGTTATCACAAAAAAAAAAAATTAAAAAGCTAAAAAAAAAAAACAATATTTCTAAATGAAATGAATGAATGAAAATGTTTGTTATCACAAAAAAAAAAAACAGAAGCGACTTCTAAATGAAATGAATGAATGAAAATGTTTGTTATCACAAAAAAAAATTAAAAAACTAAAAAAAAAAAACGAAGCGATTTCTAAATGAAATGAATGAATGAAAATATTTGTTATCACAAAAAAAAATTAAAAAATTAAAAAAAAAAAACGAAGCGACTTCTAAATGAAATGAATGAATGAAAATGTTTGTTATCACAAAAAAAAATTAAAAAACTAAAAAAAAAAAACGAAGCGACTTCTAAATGAAATGAATGAATGAAAATGTTTGTTATCACAAAAAAAATAAATAAATTAAAAAACTAAAAAAAAAACGAAGCGACTTCTAAATGAAATGAATTAATGAAAATGTTTGTTATCACAAAAAAAAATTAAAAAACTAAAAAAAAAAAAACGAAGCGATTTCTAAATGAAATGAATGAATGAAAATGTTTGTTATCACAAAAAAAAATTAAAAAATTAAAAAAAAAACGAAGCGACTTCTAAATGAAATGAATGAATGAAAATGTTTGTTATCACAAAAAAAAATTAAAAAACTAAAAAAAAAAAACGAAGCGACTTCTAAATGAAATGAATGAATGAAAATGTTTGTTATCACAAAAAAAATAAATAAATTAAAAAACTAAAAAAAAAACGAAGCGACTTCTAAATGAAATGAATTAATGAAAATGTTTGTTATCACAAAAAAAAACTTAAAAAACTAAAAAAAAGCAAGCGACTTACAAAATGAAATGAATGAATGAAAATGTTTTGTTATCACAAAAAAAAAAATTAAAAAACTAAAAAAAAACAGAAGCGACTTCTAAATGAAATGAATGGTAGAAAATGTTGTTATCACAAAAAAAATTAAAAAACTAAAAAAAAAACGAAGCGACTTCTAAATATGAAATGAATGAATGAAAATGTTTGTTTATGCAAAAAAAAAATTAAAAAACTAAAAAAAACGAAGCGACTTCTACATGAAATGAATGAATGAAAATGTTTGTTATCACAAAAAAAAATTAAAAAACTAAAAAAAAAAACGAAGCGATTTCTAAATGAAATGAATGAATGAAAATGTTTGTTATCACAAAAAAAAAACAATTAAAAAACTAAAAAAAACGAAGCGACATCTAAATGAAATGAATGAATGAAAATGTTTGTTATCACAAAAAAAAAAACAAATTAAAAAACTAAAAAAAAAAACGAAGCGACTTCTAAATGTTTAGTCCAACCGTTTTTGAAAATAAAAAGATCCTAAACGAACATATAATATATAATTTATTTCATGCATATGTATGGATGAAGTCTCTTGAAAAGCATACTAAAAAAATAAAAAATAAATTCAATATTTAGAAACAAAAATCATTAGTCCTTATATTTTTAACAATCAATCAAGTTTAATGATTTTCTTGATGATTCAAATTCCATTGAAAATGATCTTTCAAAAAACCCAATGCATGGAGTGTTTTGCAAGACAAATTTGTTCTAATTTGTGCATTGAAAAAAGAGATCCCAAACAAACATATAATATATCATTTATTTCATGCATATGTATTGATGAAGTAACTCGATAAACAGATACTAAATGAAATAAGAGATAAACTCAAGATTTACTTACTTAAATCATTAGTCCTTGTATTTTTAAGAATCGGTCAAGTTTAAGGTGAGAATTGGTATGTTGCTATCTGTTTCAATGGAACAGACAGCACTCAGCTAGATTGACTGGCTGCAGTTACAACGATATTTCTTCAAAGGAAAACAATAAAGAAATGTTTCACAGAAAATACAAACATTAAAATCGATTTTGGCTAATCGGTTTCGGTTTTAGTGGTCAAACTGATTTGAACTGGTTTTATAAAATCGGCTTCAAGCCTAAGTAAAAATGTTTTTGCCAATCTAGTAGCACGCTTTAATTTTATGCAAACAAGACACTAAGGAGAAAAGTTCATCAGAATAATTGCCATGAAAATATTTGTAGAAAAAAACAAGGGTAAGCCACGTTACAGCAGTGAGAAATTGAATGGAGTCGAAATACCTAGTCAGAATCGATTACGTTACACGTTTTAGGATTTTGTCAAGAATATTGAGATATACAGTGAGGGCACCAGACCGGCGTTCAATGCACGGAAAAATGGTAGATTTATAAATGTGCAAGATGGATTCTGACAAGAAACATTTTTTAGTACGACACAATGAACCAAATTTTCTTTCAGAAGACGAAGGAAATAATTTGATATCACTGGTTCACTTCCTGTCTGTGGAAAACTTGAGGCCAAGAAGGCGTAGTGTGTTGCTCTTCTGGAGGTTAGCATCAGCCATGTTGAGGGAAAGAAGAAAAGGATTTTGTGGTGATTAAATGAAATCAGTGTTGTTTTGGAGATGTTAAATATTGTTAAATCTTTTAGCAATTGCATCAGTATAGTTGCCCCACTTCATGTCAGTGGGGAACGTGAGGCCAAGAATGCGTAGAGTGTTTAGCATAATACATTTTAACGGGGAAAAAAGGTTTTCTATGCGGCGTCCATTGGGAAAAAGTGTTTAGCCTTCCCTTTGAGGACTGCGTTTCTGAGGTCTCCTCCTGGGTAAAAGCTTGCATCTATGCTTTCATCCCGGTCAGGAAGTTCCGTGCTAAACCTCATTCGTCTCCCTGGGTCTCTCCTACTTACTCTGCAGCCATTGTCCACAGGAATCACTTCCTCCGGCTATATCAGAATCACGTGTCTGACCATAACAGGCGCCAATTTGCCTCAGCTCGTAAAGAGTGGAAGTGGACCTTAAATGACGCTAAGCTGTTGTTTGCTGAAAAGATGAAGCAGCGTATAGCAGCCCACAAGTTCAGCTACAAAGACTACTGGCGGCTCTACAAATGTGTGCGGAACAACAGCAAATTCGCCATCCCTCTTTTAATAAATAAACCTTAGGTCCTCACAGCCACTGCGGACAAGACCGAGTGCTTTCGTCTGAAAAATCCGCGTTAGACCTGAGACTTGACTGAGGTATGTTTGAAAAATGTTTGATCCAATCGTTCCTATTAAACAGCATAATGAAGGTCATCTTGAACGGGTACACCTCCAGATCTTATCCCGAACGCGAGTGTCCTCCAAGGCTCCATTCTAGGCCCTAACGCTCTTTCTGATTTTCATCAACGATCGCCCGGATGTGATCAAATCTCAAGTAGGCATTTACGCTGACGACTCGACTATTTACTTCCGCCTCACTCAGTAATCCGCCAATGCGGACAATGATAACTTCGATGCATATCTTAAGAAAGACCTCCAATCTGTGGTGGACTCGAGTAAGAAAGGGCTCGTAAACTTTAATGCTTCAAAAACAATGCTGCTATCCGTCATCCACCATATGCAGTTCCTCCTGCCCCCCCCCCCATCATCATGGATCAAGCTTGTCTCCCCGAAAGCAATACACCGCGCCTTCTCACCTGAGTCCATCTTGCATATATACAAATCATCCATAAGTCTATGCATTAAATACTGCTGTCATATCTGGTCAGGCGCCTCTGCTATTCATCTCGTGGTTCTCAACAGGATCTAAAAGAGAATCTGCAATGTAATCGATCCCGACCTGGCGACTCGACTCCAGCCACATTCTCACCGACGGGATGAGACATCTCTTTATCTTTTCTACAAATATTTTCATGGCTTATGCTCCAACGAGCTTAGCTCCCTGGTGACCTCTCTACAAGAGTTTACTCAAGCAACCAGACTGGCAAAAATGCCCACCCTTTTGCAGTCAAAACAACGAAATACAGCAGCCACTTCTATATTAGCTTCTTTTCTTCCCGCCCGTGTACTCCCTACCGTATACTTGCTTCCTTGATAGCTACAATATCCAAGAGTTTACATGCAACGTCAACTGCCATCTCTTATCGCCTTGACTCCCATACTTCTTTAATTGTTTTTCCAGCACCCACTAAATCTTGTTCTTCTCTCCTTTTCACTCTACTCTCATGCAATTCTCTTTACACCAGTATTCCCTGCTGGACATTTTGCGTGCAGGCATACTGAGAAGACCCTCACGAGCCAACCCATTTTTTAGTTCACGAATAGAAGGCTCAAAATATTCAATGCGACGTTTATAAAAGGCGGCCATATTTTTTCGAGCATTGGAGATTAAATCCAATTCAGGAGAGTGTCTGATTCAGGAGTAATAATCTTTGACGTTGTTTCATTGAACAGATTATGTACTGCGAGCATAGTCTATATCCATAACCTATGACGGACATGGTCAACAGATGCCTAGAGGATACTCTATATCCATAACCTATGACGGACATAGTCAACAGATGCCTAGAGGATACACTATATCCATAACCTATGACGGACATGGTCAACAGATGCCTAGTGGATACTCTATATCCATAACCTATGACGGACATGGTCTACAGATGCCTAGAGGATACTCTATATCCATAACCTATGACGGACATGGTCAACAGATGCCTAGAGGATACTCTATATCCATAACCTATGACGGACATGGTCAACAGATGCCTAGTGGATACTCTATATCCATAACCTATGATGGACATGGTCTACAGATGCCTAGAGGATACTCTATATCCATAACCTATGACGGACATGGTCAACAGATGCCTAGAGGATACTCTATATCCAGGAACGTTGTCAACATTACCTAAAATCCCTTACTTTGTAATCATGATGGACTGTTGTTACTTTATAATATACATTAGGGAGATTGATTCTCTATTATAATCAATACATAAACTGATCCCTGCGCTTTATCCATATATTATGGCGGACATTATCTTCATTTCCATCCTTCTCTTACCCATTCTCTGACACCCTCTGTAACCGGTTCCTCTTCGGTTCCGCTTTCTGTTCGCTCTCCTTCCATGTAACCTTTCACTCTCCTTATGTAGTCCCCTGAGCACCAGTGGCAGTACTGCCTTGCTTGGGGGGAAACGATTAAAAAAATCTACATTGAGATAGCCCGAAGATATAGAAACGCTAACCTTCCTTTTTAATACATTTTTCGCGATTATACCTAATTGCTCCCATTCAGCTTTCTATCGCCATAATTTTAAAATATCCCACATACTAATTCTTCTTATTCTTCTTTATGTGCCGTGTCCGTTCAGGACGTAGGCGACCATGGATTTTCACTTTTCTCTGTCTATTGTAGCTCTTAATATTTTTCTCTTGATATCTTTCCCAAACCCCGCTCTGCCATCCACCTGCTCAAGCCTATCTAATATGTCTGGTACTGCTTTCCTCTGTCTTTCTTTCCCTCGATCCTTCCTGTGAGTATCAGATTCTCCAAGTCTTCTTCTTCATTACGGGTTCCAGAATCTTGAGCTGTCTCTTCTTGATACCAAATATAAGTTTCCTTTTTATTTTCATCCTCTCCAAAACCGCATTTTTGCTCACGTTTAATCTATGTCATCCCCAACATCCTTCTGTAGAACCACATTTCAATTACTTGGAGGAGATTGTCAGAATTTGCTGTCCTATACGAGGACAGATATATAGTAAATTACTATTTTTTGTAATTTTTAAAAGTGTAACTTCTCTATTTAATTTTAAAATATATAAATTTTTAAATTAATTTCTATCTATTCTTTTGCGTTTTGGTTTTTCTACATTATTTGTTTTATTTCTTTCTTTCTTTTACAGTTTCAAAAAATCTCTTCTCTTTCATATTTTTCTTTATCGTGTAACCTTTATTTCATAATTTCTCTTTTTTTATTGTAAATTTTACATATCACCTCTCTTTTTTTCTTATTTTTCGTTTCAACAACGCTAACTCCCATTGTTTTCCTCTCTTGAAACTTGCTAAGGCGTATAGATAAAAGGGCTTAAGAACGAGTTTCTTTTCTTTTACAGGCACTGTTCTAACAGACACCGAGGCATTCTCTAGGGAATTATTAATTAAAAAAATGGCCTCGAATTCAGATCTCTCTACAGGAGAATGCATGAGACACTTACACATAAAATCCTAAACCCATTTCCCTGCGTATTTAGGAGTACACCCATAATAAAGAGAATGCTACTAGTACGCATATATATATATATAAGACGAAAACCAGACATTAAATTGTACTCGGTTCTTAGACGAAACACAAAAAATTGAAACAAAAATGGTAAATATTAAAGTAGATGTAATTATAAATGCTTAACACTATCTTGTGCTCAATAAAAGTGCCCAGCTGCATATATATATATATATATAAAGCGGAGAAATTTGTCACTTAACTGAACAGAATTATGCCGACTTCGAAGCTCTGTGAAGGTATCATTGTGATATTTTCTCTTGGCATAACTCTGCTCAATGAAAAGACAAACTTTTCCAAAATAATTCTATTAATGCTCTATCTCTATAGCGATATCGAGCTTTTTATGACAAATCCAGGTTGCTATAAAAGGCCCTTGTATCATTTAACACACTTTCTTTCTTTCTTTCTTTCTTTCTTTCTCACTATATATATATATATATATATGATAAAATTAATAAAGTACAAAATAGGATATGTTTCTGAAACTAACATATTTCATTTTTATTAAAGCTTATTCAGAGATCTAGTTAAAAACAAGAAATTAAAAATTAAAAAACATATCAGAATTTTGAAGAAGCTTTCATAAAAGTGAAACAATTCCTACTTTGTTTTTTTATTAATTCTACCATCTTGTCGATTTTCAGTCTATATATTCAACCCTCGTTCTGTCATCCACCTGCTCGCGCCCTTTAAATATGTTATCTGCTGTTTCTTCTGTTTCTTTTCCCCTCTATCTGGCCTGTTAGTATCAGGTTCTCCAATCCCTCCTTCCTCATTGCATATCCCAAGAACTTCAGTTGTCTCTTTCTGATGCTCACTATTCTTTTTCTTCTCGTTGCCATTCTTTCCAACACTTCATCATGCTCGGTCCATGATATCCGCATCATCCTTCTGTAGAACTACATTTCAGATGCTTCAAGTTTTTCCTTTATTTTCGATGATATTGTACAACATTCAATGTCATATTGAAGAACTGACATCACATAGCAATCTAGTACTCTCTTCTTTGTTTCTAGTGAAAGTTTCCTGTGTCCTCATACTTTACTCAGCTTCTGGAACGCGTCCTTCGCCATACCAATACGCCTTCAGATTTCTGTATCACATTTTCCATCTCCTGTTAGAACACTTCCCAAGTATTTAAATTGTTGTACTTGCTTGATTCTAGTGTCCCTCATTTGTATTTGGCATTTTGGGTTGCTCTTTTTGCTGATGACCATGCATTCAGTTTTCTTGCAGTTTAGTTGTAGTCCTTTTTTGTCACTCTCTTCAACTACCTTCTGTAGGAGGTCTTGTAGTTTCCTTTCCGTGTCTGCTATCAGCACTGTATCATCTGCGTATCTCATGTTGTTCAAATTGTGGCCTCTGATAACAAATCCTGGCATAACATCCAGGGCCCTCAAAATAGTCTCGCTGTACAACTTGAATAGATCCGGTGAAAAGACACATCCTTGTCTTACGCTACTTTCTATCTTTGTAAATTTACTGAAATCATTACCTGTCCGTATGCAGGCAGTTTGCTGCCAGTAGAGATTCTTAATGACTCTAATGTCTTTCCTAAAAATGTCGAGGCTGATGACCATCTCCATCAAGTTCTTGTGGCGGATTTTGTCGAACGCCTTCGCATAATCGATAAACCATAGGTTCTGAGAGCATCCTAAACATGAATATGGCGTTCCTTGTTCCAGTGTCTTTGATGAACCAGCACTGTTCCTGTCCTATCTCTGAGCTTCTATGAACCAACGGCTACCTACACAAGCAACCAGCTATGGTTTAAATAGTCTTCGACAATCCATATTATTGCCAATTCGGAGACGAAAACATTGGAGTCATCCAGGAAGGAGTTCCTCGAATGAGAGTGAAAAGAAAAAAAAAACTAAACAAAAAACAAACTGATACAGAATATATATATATATACTTCTACTGAGCGCCCATAGCTCAGAGGTAGAATAGCTGACTGACGCCAGTCGGGTTTCAATCCTGGGTTAAAAGCAATCAGAGTCTAACCGTCTGCGAATGACTACGCTTTCACACTCTGGAAGAATGGTAGACTTTGAAAAACAGTAGCTACTCTAGCATTTACGCATCGTTCATTCAGCAATGAATTAGAACACTCTCAGCTATTGGGCGTGTATAATGATAATATACACGCTAAAAAGTCTACCTTCTTCTACTGAGCGCCCATATTCGGTCGGGTTTCAATCCTGGGTTAAAAGCAATGATGATGAGCTGTGATACAGCGAAACAGATTTGTCTGCAGATGACTATATATATATTCACCACAGCCAGGGGCATATATCTTTTTTAAAATAAGTATTCCAGCTTGAAATATATTATCATCATCACTGCAAGACGGAGATTCAATATTATTATTATCATCATCGTTATTGAAAGTCACATAACATTTTCTTGTTCCATTATTTTGTTTTGTGTAGTTAGAAAATTAACTTCCCAACCAATATGCCTGAGTTGGAATTTCAGAATGGTCAATCTCTCGAGAGAACGTCATTTTGATAATATCGACCTCTGAGGTCGATCTCAGTTGAAAACCGTGTCATAGAATAAGTCAAGCCTTGCGAGTGAAAGTAGCTAGATGAGACGTTTCGGAAACCGTCGACTACTATGCTAGCAGGGTATCACAAGGAACTGTAACTAATGTCTACTCAACATAGTTTAGTATAACTATAGTATAAATACTATAGTATAAATCACATATTAGCTATGTGCATCTTGAAGAAACAAAAATATTTAGCACAGGGATTAGCCAGTTATGACATTATTATTAACGGCGATTTTCTAATCGCAGTTTAGATGTGGTACAAGTATGGAGAACCCAGTGAGGATCGAACTTATTACTTAGTTGTAATGATTCTAATGAGATAAGCTTTCTAATCCTTACGCCATGTCGAATGAATGCGTAGTCGAGGATGTTACGTTCGCGTTCGCAGAAATACCATTGAAAAGGAATTAACCTCTTCTCTTCTCTCATCATCAGGGAAAGAAAAGTCGGACACAGTGGTCCTTCTAGCTTCTGTTGGAAACCAGTCTAAGAAAAATGAAACTCTGAATTCGAACTGGTTCTGTTAGTTTCGTGAATGTGCGTTGTGGTACAGTTTATATCGAATCCGAACGAGAAATCAGAGATTCGAGTTCGAATTCCAGTTAAATTCGTTGCATTCACTTATCCTTGGGAAAGGTAGTAATCCGTTGCTCCTTTCTCCAGGTATGGGTTAAATAATAGGACAGATTGGGTTCTATAGCCTTGGTTAGCAAGCAGTCTACTGCAAGAAGTAATGACAACTTACTTACTGCGGGAGAATCTTCTGCTCAGTCAGTCATGTCTCTTTCGAGACATGATCGCCTAAGACTTTGTCACATAACAGATTGACTGTGTTTGCTTCTGATAATCTTATCCCGTAAATATTATACTTCGGAATTAAATATCAACAGGAACATTTAGCTTTGGATCTATACTTCACCGGTAATCTACGTGTTAAACATGTTGCTCAAAACATCTTACTCAGATGAAAGCCACCCCTCATTCCTTCGCATCACTTGGGATAGCTCCTTTGTTCTTTCGGTCTCTATGGCCTTAAAATGACTCACGAGACCAGCATTTGATTTCATTATCATCATGCATATATATCAGATAAACTCTGTATCTTTGATTGTGTTGATTGGATCTGCATGGCCCACAACTTTCCTGTATACCGCCATATTTTTTTTAATCGTGTCACACCAAGCAAAGCATTCCACTGCCACTATAGCGCAGGGTGTTACATAGAGCGATTGAGTATAGGAAATGTCAGAAGGAGGGTGATAGACGATTTAGGATGTACATAGGGAGAGAGTTGGAGAGAGTGGGTGTGAGTTAGTGTGTTAGGAGGTGTCTATTGATCCTATATTTAAACTCCTGGAGGTTGTAGCCATCGGGGAAGCAAGCCTGTGGTAGGGAATTCCACAGGCGGGAAGTGCGAGGAAAGAAGCTGTTGGAGTAGAAATTGCGGTTACATTTCATCGGTTTCACTGTAAAAGGGTGGGACCTAGTTGCCAATCTAGTATCTCGTGCAAATTCACATCTATGGGGCACCAGTTATTTAAGTTCGTCAGAGCAGAAGCCATGAAAGTATTTCTAGAAGAGACACAGGGAAGCCACGTCACGCCGGTGAGAGAGATACTGCAGGCGGTCAGCCAAGTCGGTATCAATCACATTATAGATTCTTCGCTGTATTTTGTCAAGAACTCCGAGGAGAATAGAAGGGACACCCGACCAGATATGGCAGCAGTACTCAATACACGGGCGGATGGTAGATTTATATAAGTGCAGGATAGATTCAGGCGGAAAGAATTTCCGGGCCCTGCACAGAGAGCCGACTTTCATAGCTGCGGATTTAGCAATGGATTCGACGTAGTCATTCCACTTGAGGTCCGCTGAGAGTGTCAGGCCAAGCAGGCGTAATGTTTTACTCTCTGGGAGGCAAGCCTGTTCCATGCTAATGGGAGGGAGGTGCGGTTGTATGTGATATGCCCTCTAAGTCAAGATTATGATCTGTAAATCTTGTTGCAAGCAACACAACTATTTTCAGATGATGTAGTGTGGCACAGTTGTCTTACATGTGGTTGTTATGACCAGTGGAACGACAACTCGGGGAACCGAGTTTGAATTCCAGTTGAATTCATTGCATTCACTTACGCGCAAATACCCCTGGGAAAGGTATTAATCCGTCTATTCCTTCCAGTTATGGGTTAAATAATAGGACAGATTGGGTTCTATAGCCTTGGCTGGCAACCAGTCTACCGCAGAAAGAAATGGTAACCTACTGCAGGATAATCTTCTGCCCAGTCAGTCATGTCTCTTTCGAGATATGATCGCCCAAGTGTGTATCACATATGGCATTTAACTGACTAATTAAACTACCCTCGACAATATAATGCACTTACACATTTTCAAGACTGCATATTAGTTGACAAATCAAAATAAGTGCCTTTTAGATGACGACATTTGGTCTGGGCATGTCATACCCAAGCGTTGCACCCATATCTCTCTACGATTTAAATCTGTTCTTTCCAGTGCTGCATCTCCATATTATTCTTCCAGTTATTTTAAACCTCTTCAGGGGATTGTTTTGTGGACCTCTTCCTACCTTCAGTTCTCCAAAGAAAAATTATTTGGGAATCCTTTTATCCAGGATTCTCACAACGTGTCCTGCCCATGGCATTTTGTTGACGATTATAATCGTTGCAATCACACATTTCGCAGACAACAATGTCTGGAATCAAAACCTGTGAGTTGATGTTATGAATGCATTTCAGGCATTTTCAGTAGAAACGCTCAAGTCCTTTCATATGTTTTTTTTAATTGTTTCACCCCGAGCAAGGCGGTACCGCCACTGATGCACAGGGGGCTACATAAGAGAGTAAAAGTTTAGGTAAGAGGAGAGCGAACAGAAAGACGAGCCAGTTCGAAGGGTGTCAGAAAAAGGGCATAAGAAGGATAGGAACAAAGGTGTGAAGACAGTTGCAAAGGTAGAGAGAAAGGAAAAGAACAAGATATACGAATTGATATAGAAAGGACTGGTGTTAAGTGGATGGGAAATGACATTGCATTTAAATTCCTGGAAGTTGTAGCCATTAGGAAAGCAAGTATACGAAAGGGAGTACCACAGGCGGGAAGTGCGAGAAAAGAAACTGATGGAACAGAATTGTTGGCTGCATTTGGTTAATCTAACTGTAAATGGGTGGGACCTTGTTGCCAGTCTGGTTGCACAAGTAAATTTTTGAGGAGGAGGCACCAGTGACTTAGGTTCGTCGGAGCAGAAACCATGAAAATATTTGTAGAATAGACAGAAGGAAGCCACGTCCCGTCGGCGAGAAAGTTGCTGGAGTCAAGCTGGCAGGTCGGGATCTATCACATTACAGATTCTCCTTTGGAGCCTGTCGAGAACCCTGAGATGAACAGCAGGTGCGTCTCCTGTTCATGTTTCACAAGCACAGCTGGAAATGATAACATATATATATATATATATATATATATATATATATATATATATATATTAATGCATACATGTAAGCTAATCCAGTAATTAAAGAAAAACAGGACAAATTTAAAAAGAAAAAGTGAGTTGACAATACAAAATTATAAAAAAAATATAAAAAGAACGACAGAATGAGCTAACCGGTTATCGCACCTCTTTTCATCTAAACTCGTTCGAAGAAAGAAATCTTTTGTGCACAACCAACTAAAAAGGAACATGAAATAGGGAAAAAATGTTTGTGTTGTGTGATTGCAGACCCCTGTGTAAAGTCATCTACTAAAGAAGAGAGTTGCTCATTATTTACCGTCGTCTGTTAAAAAGGGTTGTCTAGATCGATAGGCGCGGATAACGTGGATTATCCCGAAGAAGAAAGAAACGAAAGGTAAGAATAAGCGGACATGTGATAGGAAACTGGCAAAGAAGCGTTGTCAAATACCCGATTAGCACAAAATGCAGAAACATCCAGTCCAACAGAAGAGAAAAGAAAAAAAGGAATAAATTTACATTTGTTGAAAGCTTATTTTTACTCTCGATGGGGATATGTGACGATCGTTACGTCTTTGATTGAATGATCAATTGATTTGTTTGTACAGTTTATCAGCCCATTGCAGATTCAGAACCCAGAAAATATTTTCGTTTTTATTTTTATTTTTTAAATAATGATTTAATGATAAAAGTCTTTTTAATTAACTGATATTTTGGGAAAGAAGATATAGATTTATACATAAAAGTAATATAAATCTTTTAATTTTCTTGGGCGCATTATTAATTTCCTTTACAAAAATGTATTGCTGGTAATATCTTGTGTTTATCTACAAAAATGTTCCGCTGTATTTTTGTTTACTAAAAAATGTATTGTTAGTAATATTTTTGTTTACTTACAAATATGTATTACTGGTACAGATTTTAGTTTTTTATAAAAATTTATTACTGGTAATATTTTTGTTGACTTACATTAATATAATGCTACTAATATTTTTTACTTTCAAAAATGTATAGTGGAAAAAATTTAGTAATTGTTAGTAATATTTTTTTTTATTGACGAACATGTATTTCTAGTAATATTTGTATTTTATACAAAAATGTATTGCTAGTAATAATTTTGTTCACTTACAAAATGCATTGCTATTATGAAGAAAAAGTTATTGCCAGTAATATTTTCGCTTATTTACAAAAATGTATTTTAGGTAATATTTTTGGCGATTTACAAACAAAAATTATTACTGGTGATATTTTTGTTTACTTGAAAAAATATATTGCCTTTAATATTTTTCTTTTACGAAAATAGACTACCAGAAATATTTTTTTACTTGCAAAAATATATTGCTAGTAACATTTTTCTTTATTTATATAAAAATGTATTGCTGTTATTTTTTTGTATTTTACTAATCTGTATTTCCTGTAATATTCTAGTTTAATTACAAAATGTATTTCTAGTAATATTTTTGTTTACTTGCAAAAATATATTGCTTGTAATATTTTTGTTTACTTAATGTATTACTGGTAATTCTTTTTTTACTTGCAAAAATGTATTGCTTGTAATATTTTTGTTTAATTACATAATGAATTACTGGTAATATTTTTGTTTACTTGCAAAAATATATTGCTTGTAATATTTTTGTTTACTTAATGTATTACTGGTAATAATTTTGTTTACTTGCAAAAATATATTGCTTGTAATATTTTTGTTTACTTAATGTATTACTGGTAATATTTTTGTTTACTTGCAAAAATATATTGCTTGTAATATTTTTGTTTACTTAATGTATTACTGGTAATATTTTTGTTTACTTGCAAAAATATATTGCTTGTAATATTTTCTGTTTGCTTAATGTATTACTGGTAATTCTTTTTTACTTGCAAAAATGTATTGCTTGTAATATTTTTGTTTGCTTAATGTATTACTGGCAATATTTTTGTTTCCTTGCAAAAATATATTGCTTGTAATATTTTCTGTTTACTTAATGTATTACTGGTAATTCTTTTTTTACTTGCAAAAATGTATTGCTTGTAATATTTTTGTTTAATTACATAATGTATTACTGGTAATATTTTTGTTTATTTGCAAAAATATATTGATTGTAATATTTTTGTTTACTTAATGTATTACTGGTAATATTTTTGTTTCCTTGCAAAAATATATTGCTTGTAATAGTTTGTTTACTTAATTTATAACTGGTAATATTTTTGTTTATTTGCAAAAATGTATTGCTTGTAATAACTTTTTTATTTACTTAATGTATTACTGGTAATTTTTTTTTTTACTTGCAAAAATGTATTGCTTGTAATATTTTTGTTTACTTAATGTATTACTGGTAACATTTTGTTTAGTTGCAAAAATGTATTGCTTGTAATATTTTTTGTTTAATTACATAATGTATTACTGGTAATATTTTTCTTTACTTGCAAAAATGTATTGCTTGTAATATTTTTGTTTACTTGCAAAAATGTATTACTGGTAATATTTTTGTTTACTTGCAAAAATGTTCTGCTGTTAATATTTTTGTTTTTACAAAAATATACTGCTAGTACTGGATCTGCGTTGTGGTTCAGTGGATTTCGAATTCCTATTGAATTCTTTGCATTCACTTATGCAGAAATTCCCTTGGGAAAGTATTAATCCATCTCTTCTCTCCAGTTATGGGTTAAATAATATAACAGAGAGGGTTCTATAGCCTTGGCTGGAAACGAGTCTATCGCAGAAAGTAATGGCAATCTACTGCGGGATAATGTTCTTTCCAGTCAGTCATGTCTCTCACGATCGCCCAATCGTGTATCACGTGTGGCACTTAACTGACTTCTAGTAATATTTTTATTCTTTTACAAAAACGTATCGCTGTTAGTATTTTAGTTTATTCACAAATTGTACTGCTTGTAATTATTTTGTTTATTGACAAAAACTTATTGCTTGTAACATGTTTTTGTATTTATAAAAGTATATTGCTATTATGTCTATTTATTTTTAGTATTTTCGTTTATTTAGAAAAGATGTATTGTTAATTTTTTTTACAAAAATGTATTGCAAGAAATATTTTTGTTTACTTACAAAAGGTATTACTAGTAATATATCTGTTTATGTAAAAATTGTATTTTTTATAATATTTTTGTTTACTTACAAACATGTATTGCTAGCAATAGTTTCTTTTTGACAAAAATACATTGTTGTTAATATTTTTTACAATGAAAATGTATTGCTGGTATTTTTGCTGTAAAAATGTACTTTTATGCTTTCGTAGTGTTTTGATCAGCTTGGGTGTAAACTATTTGCAAATAGCTGTGACCTAGCAGGTGCTATCACTCACATAATTTGATGAACATACAAGATATTATAATATGGATATAAAGTATATGATCAATTCTATATTATAATCAATACATAAACCGATCCATCACTTTGTGTTCACTGTTGTTTCTATATACTTGTTTTTCAGAGAATGTATACAAATCTAAAAGACATGTCTGTGTAGCTAATCAATATTTGAGTGATTCGTTTTCTACGCATTTATCAAGACTGCATTTTATTTAAAAAGACAGAAAATATTGTAAATTATTTTTTGAGATAATAATTTTTTGATGTTACTGATTAACCTATAACTGGGAGACAATAGATGGATAATAATAAACTTTTCCCATGATGTTTGCGCGTAGGTTAATACAAAGAATTCAAATAGAATTGGTAACCGATTCTCCGATTAACAATTCCTAGCCATTATGCATCACACCACTCGCACATGCAAACTTTCAGAACTTGGCATTCCTAAGCGGTCACCCACTAAGATACTAACCATGCTCGTTGTCGTGATCGTACGCAAAACGATGTTTTTAATGACTGTGTAGTAGGCCAGTTACGTTTTTCAGTATTATATATTTTATATATTATTTAACAAATATTTTATCGTAAATTATCAGGCCGGTAGAAATAAAAATAGAATACTGTTTGATTATAAACAGAATATCTACTTAAATACAAGCATCGATCAAAAATAATGTTCAAACAAATCATTTCAAATTGTCGGTTGTTTATAACCAGTTTCGTTCATTTTCGTTAATTCCGTAATATATATATATATATATATATATATATATATATACATCAGCGACTATATATATATATATATATAGTCGCTGATGGTGGATGTTTTTGTGCTACCGTCCATATAACCTCCCTGAAGATGGCTCATGTGAGCCGAAAGCTTAGAACCAACCTAAAAAAAATTATCCAAATGTTGGAGAATTTTTGTCTTTATTTTCAACTGAAAGTCAAAATGCGATGTTTAGAACGGCTCATGATTAAACATAATATACATTCATTGTCTCTTATATCTAACAGTATATGTTTAGAATATATATATATATTGTAGGTAATTGTATTGTTGATAATTTTACTATAGCAATATATATATTTATTGTTGCATTGATTGTAATTTTGCTGTAAAAATGTACTGTTTGTGATTTTATTACAAAATAAACTGTTGAGTATTTACCCATAGGTGAGACCCTAACACGTGTTACCACTCTGGTTCTGCGTGGACATGTGAACGCAGTTCTAGATTAGGAACACGATCTCTTGAATTTAGAGTTGAATTGGCTAGATGCAACCGTGAGTTCTATGCTAACAGTTTCTTCTCTCGTACTTCTCGCTTGTGAATCTCTCTTCCGGATTCTTGTTTTTCCAGTCAAGTTTGATGTACAAAAATTTAAATGCAATGCAATCATTATTTATTATCCCTCTTCTATTTTTCTCTTTTCTTAATGTTCTTGTGTTCTCATCCTTTCAAACTCGACAATCGCTTATGTCATGTTAGCTTTATTGCCTTGCGTGTGGTTATACGATAGAAAAAAAATATATATCTAAGGGAAAAAGGATGTATATTTGTCCTTCCCAATGGTACATGTGCAAAAGTGAAACCAAATGACTGAACCGGAATTCGAACCCGCTTCACAGATGCAACGTTCACCGTCACAATAAACGCTCCATCTACATATGATCCTAAATTCCATTCAGTCAGTTAAGTGATACACGCTTGGGCGATCATGTCTCTATCGAGACATGACTAACTGGGCAGAAGATTATCCCGGAGTAAGTTGCCATTGCTTTCTGCGGTAGACTGGCTGCCGACCAAGGCTATAGAACCCAATCTGTACTGTTATTTGACTCATGGCTAGATGGGGAAGATATGTACTATATTATTAAGTAGTATTTAGTGGGGGATCAGTTTATTACTTCATAACAATATAAAACTGATCCCCCACTTTACGACCAGTAGAAGCCTTAATCATGCTTTCAACTATTATATTCAGTCAGTCAGTTAAGTGCCATACGTGATACACGCTTGGGCAATCATGTCTCGAAAGAGACATGACTGACTGGGCAGAAAATTATCCTGCAGTAGGTTGCCATTGCTTTCTGCGGTAGACTGGTTGCCGACTAAGACTATAGAACCCAATCTGTCCTGTTATTTAACCCATAACTGGAAGGAAAAGACGGATTAATACCTTTCCCAAGGGTATTTGCGCGTAAGTGAATGCAATGAATTCGAACTCGGCTCTCCAATTTCTCGTTCCGAGCCGATATCCACTGCACCACAACACACATCCTCACAAATTCCAGCGGAGGAGCTAATTTTTTGAAAATTTAATCAGTTTACGACATCTCTCTGTATTTGTCTTTTCTCTTCAGCAACACCTGTGCCCAATCATTCCAGATGCCGATTATCAGACCTAATGTGACGTTCATTTCGCTTATCATTTTCTGTTCGGAAACAGGGCTGATAATGGAGAATAGGAGGAGGATGAGGACATGGGTGAATATGGAAGACGGGGAAGGAGCGAAGAGACTGCGCCGTCGAACGAAAATCTTTGAATAAACGGTATTTAAGAGTTGTGACAAAATTGTGTGAAAACTAGAGAAGAAAGAGTTTTCATGCAATACTATTAATATACCTTAACAAGAACAATGTCTCTGCGTACATGCCGATATATATATATATATATATATATATATATATATATATATATATTGACTTTTCAAGACAACTGAAATGATATTATTTTGCACAATGTAACTGTAAACAAAAGCAAAATGTTGTTAGTTACTCGAAATTTTTAAAATCACATGACCCTCAAGAATATTCATCAAGTTTACCGAAATGTTAGATTAAATTACGTCACTCAGCATCCTCGAAAATTTAGCAAATGTAATCTCTTGTTTTTCATTTTTAAATTTTCGAGGATCCCGAGGACGTAAATTAATATAACATCTCAGTTAACCTGGTGAGTATCTATCTATCTATCTATCTATCTATCTATCTATCTATCTATCTATGTCTCTCTTCATATATATATATATATATATATATATATATATATATACGTTCTGAAGAGTGCGATCAAACATGCAACAAATAGTCGCCACTTGACATCTATGCTATATTTCGATATCTCAGATCTTGAATACTTTTATCGAATAAATGTAGCAGACATGAACACAATATTTTATCATAATATATATATATATATATATATATATATATATATATATATATAATCATCCGTATACAGATGTGTTTCGCTGTATTACAGCTCATCAGTACGGTTAGACATCCGATTGCTTTTAGCCGAGACTGAAACCCGACCGATTTGTCATCAGTCTGAGCTATGAGCACTCTGAGGTACGGGCGCTCGGTAGAAGAAGGCAGACTTTTTATTCATACGACAATAGCCAAGTGTTTTCTAATTTATTACTGAATGAACGATGCGTAGACGCTAGAGTAGCTCCTGTTTTTTTCAAAGTCTACAGTCTGAAATAAAATATGGATTAAATCCGACATAATGATAAAATAGAGATTATATGGAAAATATTTATAAATGTTTCGTTTTTATTTGACCTTCATTAGAAATATTTTTGATGAAGCCTCAATGAAACGAAACATGTTAAATTTATTGACGTTTCTTGCTTGTTCCTGAATTTATTATATATATTTTTATTTTATATATATTTTTATTTTATATATATTTATACTGTAACAAGGTGGAGTAGATGCCAACGTCCGGTACCGTTTGAAATTGCATGAAATCACTCCCACGGATTAAGCCAAGCCCCATGAGTGAAATCTGGAAAGACTGAACTGTCCAGGACACGTCGGTGTTATAGCTATAACAGAAAATACAAACTTAAAAATGAACAAACCAAGTTCTAGAAATTTCCGTAAGGTTCTAGACGTTTCCAGGAAATTATCTGTGTTTCCAGAAAGTTCTAGAAAACTCCAATAAGTCAATGTAAGATTATACTTTTCCACCATTTACTCTCGTCTCAAATCTCCCAAGGATGACAAAATAAACCCCACTGCTGTTATTGAATAAGGTAGAAAATGGCTCTTAAATTTTAATACTTCCAGAACGAAGCTGATCTCCTTTAACCACCATTGAGAAACTTTGCTGTCTGCTATCAGAATGACTGATGCTAGTCCCCTGAAGAGCAACACAGTCTCAACCAACCTGAAGTGGAATAATTAATTCAGATCTATGGCTGCGTCTACTGCTAGAAATGTTGGGTCACTGTATTGTGCCAGAAGGTTTTTTTTCTCATCAAAATCCATTTTACACATTTATAAATTTGTCCATGCATTGAATACTGCTGACAAAATCCCCCCAAAAAGGATCTGCATATTTAATCAATCCTGACTTGGTATTTTGACTTCAGTCACTTTCTCACCAACTTGGTGTGGCTTCCCTCTGTCTTTTCTACATATATTTTCATGGCAACTGCCCTGACAAGCTTTTTTTCCTTGTGCTCCAATCACATAAATTTAAGTGTGGCGACACTGGGATCCGAAGTCACATTGGCATGGTGAAGGAAGCATTCCAGAAGTTGAGTAAAGTATTAAGCAACAGGACAGTTTTGCTAGAAACAAAGAAGAGAGTACTGGATTGCTATGTGATGTTGGTTCTTTAATATGGCAGTAAATGTTGGACAATATCTTTGAAGAAGAAGAAAAAACTTCGAAATATTATTTAAAGACAGTTATTTTAATGCTCTCAAAATGAAGCTGCTCTCCTTTAACCACCATAGAGAAACTTTCTTACCTACCATCGGAATGGATGACGCTAATCTCCTAGCGAGCTACACACTGCGCCCCCTTAGCATCCTCTCTCTCAACCAACCTCAAATAGAACGACTACATCGAATGTGTATAGCTGCATCTACTGTTAGGAAGGTTGAACCAGAAAGCTTTTCTCAACCTAATCAATTTTGCCCATTTATAAATCTACCATTCGTCCGTGCATTGAGTACTATTGCCATATCCTGCTATTCATCTTGAGGGTCCGCAGTGTATTCGATCCTGATTCGTAATTTCGACTTCAGTCAATACCTTACCGACGTGACGTGGCTTCCCTCTGTCTTTTCTACAAGTATTTTCATGTTTATAGTTCTGACGAACTTCTTTCCATGTGCCCCAACCACATCAACAGAAAAATCATCTTATTTTCCGATAAAATTATTTTTCTAATGACGCCGATTTATCGTCGAAATATATGAAAGTAAAAGTTTTATATATTCTTGAGAAAACGAGAGAAACGATATATTAAAAATATATCAGAAAAATATGCATCGCTTTCTCTCTCTCTCTCTCTCTCTTTCATACTTTGTATCGCTCTCTATCTCTCTCAAATCAGGTAATGAAGGTTGTTTTGAATGGCCATGCTTCTAGATCATTTCTCATTAATCGAGTTTCCTTCAGTGCTTTGTTCATGGACCTTGGTTGTTTCTCTACTAGATTAACGACATTCCTTATGTCATCAGGACAATACAAAAGACAATGTTTCATGGATTTTCCATATGTCCACGTAGAACTAATCCATGAATTCATCTAATCTTAGATTTCGAGAGCGTTTCATAGGGACACTATTATAGATTTTATCAGCTCCCATCAGCATTCTTGTTCAGATCACGCAGGTATTAATTCTTGTGTTATTAGTAAGTCGGATATGTCTGGAAAATTATTTCCGATCAGTTTTTAATGGGGACAAGAAGTGGTTATCCTCTAATCATCATAGAGAACCATTTTTACCCATTATCAGTATAGTTGATGCTAACCTCCATGAGTGCAACTAATTTTCCTTCGGTTTCACGTGCTTTACAGACATGAAGTGGCACCACTATATTGAATCAAATGATAGGTTTACTGTTAAAAACTCACAATACACAGTCGTGCCCGACATCTTTTTCTTGTTAAAATCCATCTTGCATATTTAAAAAATCTGCCCTTTCTCCGTGGATTGGATATTGCTCCCATAATTGCTTCTATATAGCTAGTAACCAGGCTATAACCAGGCTATATATCAAGAGATTACCGACAAAATCTAAAAGAGTGTCTGTAATGTTATCGGTCCTGATATGCCTTTTCGCCCAACTGGCAACTAGGTCTCACTGTTTTACAGTTGAAATAGCAAAATATAAGTCAGTTCTATTCTAATATTTTTCTCCCACTTATCACCTTATATCTTGTACTTCTGGTAACTACAATCTTCAAAAATTCAAATGCAATGTCAATCACAATCTTCTATCTTCCCGATTACGTTCTTTTATTGACCTTTCTCCCTACTGTATTCTTTTCGTTCTTTTCCACTACCAGCAACACTCTTGCGCCTTAGCATTATCACTTTGCCTGGGATGAAAGGATATATATATATATATATATATATATATATATATATATATATATATATATATTAAGGAATTTAACGGAAATCCACGAAACTGGCATTAGTCGACATATTTGAATTTTTATTTGCTTAACATTATTATTTTTTTAATGAATACTCGTATTTAAGTGGAAAGTCTCTCTCTCTCTCTCTCTCTCTCTCTCTCTCTATATATATATATATATATATATATATATATATATATAGTTACACAGTACTACTTATAATTTCCACTGGTCTTAATCGATTGGATATTATTTATCTTCCATCAGGAAACGAACCTACAAATTCCCACACCGGAGAGATGCCGTCTTTAGATCAGACCTATCTTTACCAATCGACCCTCAGAAGATTTCATGGAAGATAGTGGAAATAATATAATGGAAGATAGTGGAAATAATATAATATACTGTTTATATATATATATATATATTAATCATATCACCCCGAGAAAGGCCGTAACGCCACTGAAGCGCAGGAGGCTACGTAGAAGTTAAATGATTGGAAAAGAGAAGGCCGGAGACCACATCCTAAACAAGGAACAAGGGATGAGCCTCTTCAACTGTTCAATAGACGTGGGTGGAATGTGAACCGGGCGACATTTTATTCTACTTACTCCAATTGAAAAAAGAAAAACGAAAAGAGTGAAAAGATTGCAAAAGAGAAAGCCGGAAACCACATCCTAAACAAGGAACTAGGGATGAGCCTCTTCACCTGTTCAATAGACGTGGGTGGAGTGTGAACCGGGCGATAGTTTAGTCTATCTACTCCAATTGAAAAAAAAAAGAGGTTAGTGACTTGCTAAGTTTTAACTTAGTTAAATCTAGTCAAAAAGATTTCTGCTAGGAAAAAATCCTTCAAATTAGACATGAAAGTTAGAAATTATACAAAACGAGCAAAATAAAAGAGGATAAAAATAAATAAGATTTGAAAAACAAAATGGCTTAATTTTTACCATATTCAAGAAGACAGACGCAAGTGCTACTACCAGCTATATAATAAACAGACTTTCTACTCAAATACTAGTATCCATTAAAAAGTAATAATGTTAAACAAATACAAATTCATATATATACCTGGTTAAAATTAATTGAAAAAGAAAGGGATTATATCGTCCTAGGTTCTTTCACACTTTCCCTGATCACGTATACGTCGTCTATCTTCCAACCGCATTTTCTGTTTACGTTTTATACAGTTAGATCCAGTTTGTTACTTCGCCTTGATGACAGGACTGACAGTTGAAAGGCTGACATCAACAATATCCGCAATCTCAGTGAGGCTTACCAGCGTGTTCGTGCAACGTTATAATTTTTGTATGCTTCCCTGGAGTAATGTCCATCGAAGAAAATGGCTATAGGACAACTAATCAACAGTCGTAACAATAGTATCTAGGCGTGATTCTGATTTAATCATGGATGACACAATATTTTTCAAGGCCGAACAAATTTAGTGTGGAAACAAACTCATGCACTGTTTCTGAAATTCTTGATTTGCACGATGTGAATTGGTCCGTGGAGGAAGGAATAAGATGAAGCAACTGTGAAAACATAATTTCACATTCAGCTAGAACTTGTTTACATTTCGAGGTGGGAATACAAAAGTCCAACCCTCTAGACAGAATTACTTTTCCTATCTAAGATAAATTAATATTAGACAAATTAATTATATGTCTACTCAAAGAATGATCTTCAACACTGTTGGGGATTCGCCCCTTTTGTACATAATAATGGACTCAACTGAGAGTACATATAATCCTGTCTATACAAAGAACGACAGTAGTCGCAAACACGTTACTATTGACACTGTCAGCTCTCTGCCTTCGAGCGGAGAAATTTAACCCAGTCGTGGCTCCGCCGAAGGGTAGAGTCATGACTGGGTAACGATAGACAGATATTTTTGGCCGGGCTATATGGCCCGGAAGACCCACATAAAAATGACCTTGTGTCATATGTTGCCTTAAGTGGGAAGGCCAACGAAATATTGTAGTTGTAAAAGCAGTTGCTTAGTTGGTCAGTAAGTTGGTGTACAGTCAGTTAGATATAGACTCATTACCAGGATATACTATTTCACTGCAAGACTGTATATATTGGTTTCTACAAATAGTATTGCTGAATTGACTAACCCATGTTCCAGTTTGTATATTTTGTTCAATATAACTTACCTTATTCTATCTCCATATCTGTTTTTGTTATTTATTATTTTGTGCTGTTCCTCACCCGGAATCCACAACAAACACCAAATCATTTCTTGATTAAATTGTTGATATAATCATTATTTTTGGCAGCAGTTTCCTCTTCGAAATGTAATCTGGATTTAACAATGTTAGTTCATTATTGTGAATATGATTTTCATTTGAATATAAGAAACAATACGTTTGTTATTTATGAATATATGAAGATAGAAAAATTTATCTGTGTGTGTTTAGTTTAACTAATCAGAATAAAGGTCCATTTTAAATTTGCAAAAGTTTATATTTTTGGGGAATACATGATTTCTTTCTTCTATCTTAACGGTAAGAGTGTCAGTCTAACAAATTCCATGTCTAGACTGCATTTCCGTTGACGTATACATCCCTGTATAATCCAATATCTTACAGCCCTTAAGGATATTAATACTGAAGATATTTAATTATACAGGGATGATGACCTTATGGTAGTGAGGACTTTTACAAATTTTAAAATAGATGAAATTGGAAAGATAATATATAAAGAGTTTGAAAAGCTTAACTTAAAAGTGAATATTAATCTAAACTTATTATAAATGAAACTTTGTGTGTGTGTGTGTGTATGTGTGTGTATCCGTTACTTATAGAATCCGAAACGGCTGAACCGATTTTTTTGAAAATTTACGCAGTTCTACTATAAGCATCTGCGAGTGTTCTTAGCTAGGTTTTGTGTTGAGGTACCCCCCGATAAATATCGAAAATTGATAATCGAAAAAATCGGGTTATAGAAGGAGTGGCCCGATTTTAATCAAATTTGATACAATCATAGACAAAGACATAAGAAACGATAATCAGAAGTTTCAATGTTGCATTTCATACAATAGTTCAGAAAATCGATTATATATATATATATATATATATATATATATATATATATATATAATCGTGTGTGTGTGTGTTTATCTGTCTGTATGTCCTTTATACAAATTCACAATTTTTATCCGATTCTCATCAAACTTCACACAAATATTCTTTAGGCTGAGTCTGAGCTCCGGAGGATGGATTAATTTTAAAAATTTCATTACACCCGAGCAAAGCCGGGCTATACTGCTAGTTTAAATATAAAAAAGTAAGTTTTTCGATGTGACTTTACATTTAGAAAAGTATATATACCAACCATATAAAACCAAATACAAATCCTTTATATATTCACCCAAAATGTCACCATCCTCCATCAAGTATTAAACATATACCCACATCCATAGAATATAGAATTTGTAGAAATTCTGCAAATGAAGAAGTGTTTAATAAGCATAGTAATTTTTATAATACTGCCTTAAAAATATTGGATATAAAATCCCAAATATTAAATATGTAAAAGAGAAGATCTACCCACGATGAAAAATATGAATAAAAATATTATTTGATATACATCCCCTTTAAAACAAATGGTTAGCAGAATATTAGAAAAAAAAAACTTTCTTTTATTAAGAAACGCTTTAAGATTTTCAATAAAAATACTCTAAAATAAGTTATAGTTGTACGAATAATCTGGAAAAAATAATAAAATGTCATAATAATAATATTTTAAATAAAAATTTAAGCCTAACTAAAAATAAGAATTATCCATTAACCGAAATCAATAATTTGGACAACAATAAATGTAATTGTAGACACCCTATAGAGAGTTCTTTCGGAAAACAGATGCCTTACATAATCAATTGTTTATCAATGTACTATTTATTCGATGGAAAACCCTAGTAATGTAAATATTTATGTGGGCAATACTAAAAACTCTTTTAAAAAATGATTTTATCAACACACGTCTTTATTTAATAATAATAAGTACAGAAATAGAACATTCCTATGGTATCTCAAAGAAACAAATAAATCTGCCACATTAAAATGGAAAATTTTAAAAAAGCTAGAATATGTAAGTATTTAAACGACATGTACCACATGTGTCTAAATGTTTATATTATTAAATTTCTTAAGAATAAATATCTATTAAATAAACATAATAAAATAAATGTCATCTGTAAACATTGCAAAATGTTCACCTTAGAATATGGTTAAAAATATCTATTAACTTACATATATCTAATTATTTGTTTTATATTATCAAATAATAATAATTAAATAGATATTAAATAAGTTAAATAGATATTTAAATTTTTAATACTTAAATAGATATTAAAATTTTCTATGATAACATTAAAAATTGTGTTAGAATATAATAATAATAATAATAGATTTAAAAATAATAAAATGAATATTAAAATTAAAAAAAAATAGATATTAAAAACTTTTTGCAAATTAAGAGTTTTATGAAAAGTTTGAATAAAATGCATTCTCAATTGAAATAAAAATAGTACAATTGCACTCAGGTTGCATGTGGTTAAAAATTTAAGATTAAAATTTAAAATTAAAATTAAAATACAATTAAAATAAAAAATAAAAAATAAATCTTTGGAAGGATAGACGAATGTTGTCTGGTCGAACATTACGACTAAGTAGTAAGTTCGATCCCCACTGGGTGCTCCGTAAAAATATTCACATGTTGATTTTTGGGAAAAGCAAGAATTGAAGAATGAATCTTTAATTCAAATTTCCTGTGTTAAACTGTGAGGTATTTTTCGTTTGTTTTTTTTTTTTTATATATATATCTGTGTTTTTTTTTTTTTTTCCCCTTTTTGGAGTTCATGCTTCATTTGGGAGGAAAAAAAAAGTTTGAAATTTATATTTATTCTGTTATGCGAAGCTACTTTGGCCAAGGTATCAGCAGCCATTACAGCTCCATGCCACGTGATGTTCTTTGAATGGGAATTTACTTAGCAGGTTAACTCGATGTTGATTTTTGGGAAAAGCAAGAATTGAAGAATGAATCTTTAATTCAAATTTCCTGTGTTAAACTGTGAGGTATTTTTCGTTTGTTTTTGTTTTTTTATATATATATCTGTGTTTTATTTATTTTTTTTCCCCTTTTTGGAGTTCATGCTTCATTTGGGAGGAAAAAAAAAGTTTGAAATTTATATTTATTCTGTTATGCGAAGCTACTTTGGCCAAGGTATCAGCAGCCATTACAGCTCCATGCCACGTGATGTTCTTTGAATGGGAATTTACTTAGCAGGTTAACTCGATGTTGATTTTTGGGAAAAGCAAGAATTGAAGAATGAATCTTTAATTCAAATTTCCTGTGTTAAACTGTGAGGTATTTTTGCGTTTTTTTTTTTTTTATATATCTGTGTTTTTTTTTGTTTTTTTTTCCCCTTTTTGGAGTTCATTTGGACTTTAACTAAGTTAAAACTTAGTTAACTCCACTTTTGTAAGTTTGTGTTTTTTTTTCAAAGGATTGTTCGTGTTCGTTTGTTTTTTTTTTTTTTAATAGGAGTAGATAGGTCACACTATCGCCCGGTCTATACTCCTCCCACGTCTATTGAACTGGAGTAGAGGCTCGTTCCTTGTTTCCTGTTTAGGATGTGGTTTCCGGTTTTCACTTCTCTCTCTTCAGACCTTGGTACTGGTGCTTCCGTGAGTTTCCTGCGATCTGGCCGGTTGGTGGCAATGGCTCATCACTGTGAGGGTACCGGGTTGGCAGTTTCCTGGTTGCTGCTTCCGACTGGTAGTTAGGAGCCCTAACTCTTGCGTAGCGTCAAGAGCGGCTGCTCTGATCAACAGTTGTATAATATCGGGGTTCTTGTAGTGCCATGTTGCGCATGGATAGGTGTCCCTACAATCGCTTTCGGTGGGCAACCCCGAGGCCACACCTTGTTGCAGCCCTAGCCAGTCTCCCTCCCAGCACAGATCGTGGGTAATGACCGCCTGTATCCTCTACCCTAGGTCCCTTTCTATAAACAAAAAACATGACGAAACAAAACAGAAATGACCCTAAACCAGTTAAATCCAAACCACCTAAGCCCATTAACCTCTCCTTCACTAATATCCGAGGCATTCGTACTAACTTTGCTAGTGTAGAAGCGTTCCTGCATGAAAAGTCCCCTGACATCCTCGCGCTCTGCGAAACTAACCTCAACTCAGCTATTCCCTCCTCTGACCTCTTTATCCCTGGTTATCTTCCCCTTTTAAGGAAGGATTCTACTGTCCACATGCATGGGCTGGGTGTTTATGTCAGCGAATACCTCCCCATAACTAGGGTGACTTCACTCGAATCTACTGACCACCAATAGATATGTCTCCGCTTGTCTCTCCTCAGTTCGGTTAGCTACCTATTCTTCCTTTACCGTTCTCCCTCCTCTCCTGACTGCTCCCTACTAGATAGCATTGCCGACGACATAGATAAGGCTATTTCCTATCACCTATTTGCCCACATATTTGTATTTGGAGACCTCAATGCCCATCACTCTGAGTGGCTTGAAAACGCTGTTACTGATTCGGCGGGCATTCACGCCATGAACTTTGCTATTTCCCAATCCCTTACGCAAGTGGTGGACTTCCCCACTCGCTTCCCAAGCACACCCTCGGGTCATTCCTCACTGCTAGATATATGTTTCACCTCTGCGCCCGACGCCTGTCAAGTCTCGCAGCTTTGCCCTCTCGGCAACTCCGACCACGCTGTAGTCTCCCTCAGTATTTCTTTCCAATCTCACTCCCCCCAGGACACCCTACTTATAGAACCTCCTACCTCTACCAAAAAGCTGACTGGGATGCCTTTCGCGATTTCCTCTGCGACGTCCCTTGGGGAAAAGTGTTTGACCTATCAGTTGATGACTGTGCCTCTGAGGTCTCGTCATGGGTGAAAGCTGGCATTGATGCCTTCATACCCACCAGGAAGTATTGCTTAAAACCTCATTCCTCTCCGTGGTTCTCTCCGGCCTGCTCAGCCGCCATTGCCCACAGGAACCATTACTTCCGTCTATTCCGGAGACAGCCAACTGATCACAATAGGCGCCTGTTCACATCCGCTCGCAGTGAGTGCAAGAGAACCCTAAATGACGCCAAACAGTTGTTTGCTGAGAGAATGCGACAGCACATAGCTGACCGCAAGTTCGGCTCCAAGGACTATTGGAGGATTTGTAAACGAGTGCTCAACAATAGGAAATCCTCAATACCTCCTTTAATCCATGGATTTGATGTTCTCACGTCATCTGCTGAGAAAGCTGAGTGCTTTGCCCGCAGATTCTCATCCAACTCCACACTCGACTCGTCCGGAGTGCACCCACCCGACTTCCCTATTAGAACTGAGGCCAAACTGCACGACGTATATATTACCCCGACAATAGTATCCAGAGTAATTTCAAAACTCGACCCCCATAAGGCGTGTGGAGACGATGGAATCCCAGTGATAGTCCTTAAGAGGTGTGCCCCTGAACTTTCCCCTGTCCTCTCTAAACTGTTTAACTACTGCCTTTCTGCTTCCTGCTTTCCTGCACGCTGGAAATTCTCCTCAGTCGTTCCTGTCTTTAAGAACTGTGGTGAACCCTCGGACCCATCCAACTATCGCCCTATCAGTCTTCTACCAATATTCGGGAAAGTGTTCGAGGCTATAATAAATGCTGAAATAGTTCATCATCTCACCGCCCACAAACTGTTCTCCGACAGGCAATATGGATTCCGATTTGACAGGTCCACAGCCGACCTGCTAACTACTGTAACGGAGTACATGCTACAGGCCCTTGATGAGTCTGACGAGGCTCGCGCGGTTGCTCTGGATATCTCCAAGGCTTTCGACAGGGTTTGGCACCCTGGCCTCCTATGCAAACTACGCGGTTATGGTATTACCGGTCGCCTGCTTGACCTAATCCAATCTTTCTTAAATAACCGCAAAATGAAGGCCGTTCTGAATGGGCGTGCCTCTTCGTCCTATAGCACGAATGCTGGTGTCCCACAAGGCTCTATCCTGGGCCCAACGCTCTTCCTTATTTTCATCAACGACCTCCCAGATGAGATCAAGTCCCAAGTAGGCATCTACGCAGATGACACTACAATATACTCCCGCTCCAGTAAGAAACCTGTCGTGGCGGACAGACATAATCTCGCTGCTGACCTTGAGCGGGATCTACACTCTGTGGTGAACTGGGGCAAGAAGTGGCTTGTCAACTTCAATTCATCTAAGACCAAGCTGTTGTCTGTCAACCATTACAGGCAACCTCTTCTGCCTCCCATAAGCATGGACCAGATGATTCTCCCGGAGAGTAATACACTACGCCTCCTCGGACTTACCCTGTCCTCAGACCTCAAATGGAAGCACTATATTGAATCTATAGCAAAATCTACTGCTAAGAAGATTGGGTCACTATGTCGATCCAGGATGTTTTTTCCACCTGAATCCATCCTGCATATATACAAGTCAACCATCCGTCCGTGCATGGAGTACTGCTGCCATTTATGGTCAGGTGCCCCTGCCGTTCTCCTCAGTGTTCTTGACAAGCTCCAAAGGAGAGTCTGTAATGTGATAGGTACTGATCTGGCGACTCGTCTGCAGCCACTTTCCCATCGTCGAAATGTGGCCTCCCTCTGTCTCTTCTATAAATACTTTCATGGCTTCTGCTCGGATGAGCTTAAGTCACTGATGCCTCCTCAACAGGTGTTTACCCGTTCAACCAGACTGGCAACTGGGTCCCACCCATTCACAGTCAGGTTAGCCAAACGCAGACGACAATTCTACTCCTGCAGCTTCCTCTCTCGCACTTCCCGCCTGTGGAACTCAATCCCGTATTCTTGCTTTCCTGACGGCTACGACCTCCAGAAATTTAAAAGCAAAGTTAATACTCACCTACTAACCACTGGACTCTAGCTCTCTCCCCTCCCCTGTATAACCTTCACTTTCTCTCCGCCCATGTATCTGTCATTGCACCTGCTTTCTCAGCTTTCTATTGTTCCTTTCTAACTAGCTTGTACTCCTCACTCTTTTCTAATTAATCTTTTTACATTTATGTAAGCCCCTGCACATCAGTGGCGTTTCTGCCTTGCTCGGGGTGAAATGATTAAAAAAAAAAAAAAAAAAACATTGAATAATTCAACAAGTGTTGTTAAAGAACAACTTTCATGATGTAGACGATCATAGCTCACCTCACATTTCTTTTCATTATTATTTGTAAACATGCCGTCAAAAACGGCAACATATATATTGATCATCTTACATTAAAACATAAGAAAAAATTCAAAATAATCCACCCCCCACCTAAGCGTGACAGGATATATATATATATATATATATATACAGTAAAACATGTCGTGTGCCATAAAAAAAACTGGTCGCATACGACAGGTGGTCGCTCACTAAAGGCTAATAGTCATGACCTATTTACGCCAGGAACTTATATTCCACTCAGAATGTACATAGAATTTTACCATGTAATTTGGTAATAAATGAATGAGAACAGATACTGACTTGGCAGACCGGCTGCAGTCTCTCTCTCACAGGCGCGACGTGGCTTCCCTGTGTGTCTTCTATAAATACTTTCATGGCTTCTGCTCCGATGAACTTAGATCACTGGTGCCCCCTAGGTTCGAATTTGCACGTGATACTAGACTACCAACTAGATCCCACCCTTTTACAGTGAAACCGATAAAATGCAACCGCAACTTCTACTCCAACAGTTTCTTTTCTCGTACTTCCCGACTCTGGAATTCCCTTCCACATGACTGCTTCCCCGACGGCTACAATCTCCAGGAGTTTAAATGTAAGGTTAATAGACACCTCCTAACACAATACCTCGCTTCCATTCTTTCAAGCACTCTTCCCATCCTCCCAAATACCTATCACCCCATTTCTGACATTTCCTATATCTAACCACTCTTTCTATTTACCTTCCCCTAAGTAGCCCCAAGCGCAATAGTGGCAGTGGAATGCCTTGCTTGGAGTGAAATGATTAAAAAAAAAAAAAATAAGAAAATGCCAAACTTTAAAGAAATTTATTCAGCATAATTCATTTTAAAATGTTAAAAACGTATTTACAACGGTCAACAAGGGACCAAAATATTTATTCACAAAAAATATTTACTTAGTGGACTTTAAAAAAAAGTATACGGTTTCAATTTTTTTTAGAAGTGAGTGATAGCAAAAAAGAATCTGCGATAATCCATGGAAAAAAAAACATACAAAAAACTGACAGCGATCGTGGGTGGGGGTAGAGAAACAGAGAGTCAGTACACTCAGCCAGTCAGTTAAGTGCCATACGTGATACACGCTTGGGCGATCATGTCTCGAAAGAGACATGGATGACTGGGCAGAAGATTATCCCGCAGTAGGTTGCCATTGCTTTCAGCAGTAGACTGGTTGCCGACCAAGGCTATAGAACCCAATCTGTCCTGTTATTTAACTCATAACTGGAGGGAATAGACGGATTAATACCTTTCCGAAGGGTATTTGTGCGTAAGTGAATGCAATGAATTCGGCTGGAATTCGAACTCAGCTCCCCGATTTCTCGTTCCTAGCCGATATCCAATGCACCACATACAGAGACTGTAATAAATCCCTTGAACATGTCAAATGCAATAAATATTGTACAAAACAGCCGATGATTGACTGTGAGGTAACTGAGGCAATGTACATTTCAACAAGAAATAACAGTTTGATACAAAACTACAATAACAAAACAATGAGGAAGTGTTCCTGGCTGAGATCAAATCAAAATGAAATAGATTACTCAATTGGTTCTTCTAATTTAGAAGTTCGTAGTGTACGACCAAAATGGATTTTTTTTTAAGCGGTCGCTTGATCAGTAATTTTAACTCGTTGATGTTAGTCGCTGGTCGCGTTCTGGAGGTGGTCGCTCACCAAGGGTAAATTAACATTAGAAAATCGTCTGTGCATAGAAAAACGGTCGTTAACAACAGGTAGTCGCTGGCGAAGAGAGTCATATACGGCAGGTTCTACAATATATATATATATTTGTGTATTTAGGCAGCAAATTTTCTTTTAGACATGTTAGATTAAATAATCTGCAAACATTATGTCTGCTTCTTTTTAATAAAATTCGTTCATACTTACGGATAATTTTTCGCGTATTAAAATTGAAAGATTTCAGAAATGAGCTGTAACGTTGACAGATGTTATTATAATTCATTTCTCAGGGTACGCAAGTACTTTCAATCTCTTTCCGAGATCATCTTCAGGAGTGTGAATTATAACAACAAAAATAACCGAAAAACTGTGTTGCTAAAGGTTACTGTAAATTTGCAATTTTTGCAATTTATTATATATATATATATATATATATATATATATATATATGTCTTCATGAAAAAGTTTTTGAATGATTTCTCCTCTTTTTTAATTCGGTGTAGACCTAGGCTGCTAGCAGTTTACGGTGCGATTTTCTGCACTATTTTAGCTGGCGGTAAATGATGGATTCATGCCTTTCCCAATGCCATAGTGCGGAAGTAAATGTCTACTATTACAATGCGTAAATATGCAAGAAATAATGGAGCTAAATGATATAATTTAAATATGAGAGTGAGTGCCAGACAATCTCTTCATAGATGAAGAATAGACATGCGACAACAGAAATCTGGTTCTACAGGACGATACTGAGAATAATATGGATTGAACATGTGAGTAATGGAGACGTTTTAAGCAAAATGGAAACAAAAAGGACGTTTATAATCAGAGTCAGAAAGAGGCAGTTGCACTTTCTGAGACACGTAACGAGAAAAAAAGGCATCAAGAATTTGCCATTCACAGTCCTTGCTGGAAGCTTTTTGGCTGGGTTTCAAATGACCAGTTAAGATCAGTTAAGACAAGTTTAGACCGGTTTTGAACCTATACACCGCTTAAGCGGGGGATGGGAATATTGGCTAGTTTACCTGGCTGTACACCCTCAGATTCCCTACGTTAAAAAAGACCTTGTGTCACATCTCTCTCAACTTTGATGAACTTAAATCACTAGTGACCCCTAGATGTGAGTTTGCACGAGATAATAGATTGGTAACTAGGTCCCACCCTTTTACAGTGAAACCGATGAAATGTAACCGCAATTTCTACTCCAACAGCTTATTTTCTCGCAACGTTGAGCCTGGTCAGTACTTACGTGGGTGACCACTTGGGAATACCAGGTGCTGTTAGCGTTCACGGATGTGCGTTGTGGTGCGGTGGATGTCGGCTTGGAGGGGGAAATCGGTGAGCCGAGTTCCAATTTCAGTCGAGCACACTGCACTCACTTGCGCACTAGTACCCTTGGGAAAGGTATTAATCCGTCCGTTCCCTCCAGTTATGGGTTAAATAACAGGGTAGGACTTGGGACCCTGCCCTTAAACAAATCCCAATGAGACTTGCTCCGTCAGGGAGGAAGCCCGCTCAACCCGACTAGGGTGAATGCGGCATACATACATACATACATACTTCCCGCCTGTGGAATTCCCTTCCGCATGCTTGCTTCCCCGACGGCTATAACATCCATGAGTTTAAATGTAAGGTCAATAGACACCTCCTAACACACTAACCCTCCCATTCTCTCCAACTCTCCCCCTATGTACATCCTAACTCGTCTATCGCCCTGTGTAACCCCCTGCGCTATAGTAGCAGTGGAATGCCTTGCTTGGGGTGACATGATTAAAACAAAAAGTGAGAGAGAAGAGTAAATATCCTGAAATCAAAAGGGAAACATTGAGTAATTTTCCTAACTAACGAGTGAAAATGGATGGCGGAACAAACAGTTGGAGAGAGATGAAAAGACAAGCGTTACTAAAAGCTAAAATTGATAGGATGTGGTGATACCGAGCAAAAGCGATGTTTGCGCTTTCACGACCAAAAAGCAAATGACCAAAAGTCGTCGCTGCGCCGCTGGCTCCGCGCAGATGTTCTGGTTGAAAATTAAAAATTAATTAAATATTAAATTTCCAGTTCGCGAGCCGACGCGAATTTTATTTATCAGCCAATGGGAAGTCCAGAACCAAATACAAGTATGAAATCCCAAATAAGCTGCTGTGATCCAAAAGAAGATATAAAAAGCGGATACAAAAAGCATCGCCGGGCAGACCGACTTGAGAAGAAGAGAGCAATTAGTAGCCTCCTTGACCGAAGTCAAGTGGCTTACTATGTTCGCCTCCCTTACCTCTTTACCTTCTTCCCTGCCTCAAAAACTACTTACTGACCTAAGGAGCGAATACATCAAAGACATTTCTTACTTAAACGCTCCCAAATTTCTAAGCATTAATTCTCTTTCAGCATTTTATTGCCATGAACATTTTAACCTCCGTTGGAACTATACTTCATGTATTACTTCAATTGTAAAAACATTAATTGATATGTGTTATATATAAAATGTTATCTTTCAACTCAATTTGCTTTTTTTTTCTTTTTTTTTTTAAACGTTTCACCCCGAGCAAGGCAGAAACGCCACTGATGTGCAGGGGGTTACATAAATGTAAAAAGATTAATTAGAAAAGAGTGAGGAGTACAAGCTAGTTAGAAAGGAACAATAGAAAGCTGAGAAAGCAGGTGCGATGACAGATACATAGGCAGAGAGAAAGTGAAAGTTATACAGGGGAGGGGAGAGAGCTAGCAGTGGTTAGTAGATGAGTATTAACTTTGCATTTAAATTTCTGGAGGTTGTAGCCGTCAGGAAAGCAAGAATACGGGAGTGAGTTCCACAGGCGGGAAGTGCGAGAGAGGAAGCTGCAGGAGTAGAATTGTCGTCTGCATTTGGCTAACCTGACTGTAAATGGGTAGGACCCAGTTGCCAGTCTGGTTGCACGGGTAAACACCTGTTGGGGAGGCATCAGTGACTTAAGCTCATCCGAGCAGAAGCCATGAAAGTATTTATAGAAGAGACAGAGGGAGGCCACATTTCGACGATGGGAAAGTGGCTGCAGTCGAGTCGCCAGATCAGTACCTATCACATTACAGACTCTCCTTTGGAGCTTGTCAAGAACACTGAGGAGAACGGCAGGGGCACCTGACCATAAATGGCAGCAGTACTCCATGCACGGACGGATGGCTGACTTGGTTTTTTCTTGGTTTATAATCTTTCTTTATGACTTATAGTGGGCTATGTACAACAAGGCCAAATTCTGTTAACCTGCAACAGTATACAACTACTCTTCACTAGAATGGACTCTCCACTACTAACTAGCAGAAAAAGAATAGATAAGCAACATACTATAAGGAAACTGTGAGGGCCCGGCGTAAATAATAATAATAATAATAATAATAATAATAATAATAATAATAATAAACCTCTGCATGGCCAATATCCAGAACGTGCCAATAAATCCAATGTTAACAAAGTTAATACTCATCGATGGTTACGTGCATCTTGATTAAAGTCTGAAACTGAAGGCTTTATTCTTGCAGCACAAGACCAAAGTCATTTCACTAGAAACTTTCAGGCAAATATTATGCATAATAATATGCAGGTTTTGTGATAAACACCAAGAAACAATAGACCACCTAATCTCAGGCTGTTCTGTGCTTGCTCCAAATGGATATAAAAATCGCCACGATAGAGTTGGGCAATATTTACATTGGGCAATGTGCAAACATTATGGAAAAGCTGTAAACAAACACTGGTATGAACATCACCCAGCACCGGTTACAGAAATAGATGTAACCATTCTATGGGATTACACCATCTACACAGACAGAAAAATTGAAGCAAACAGGCCAGGCATTATTGTTAAAAACCAGAAGGAGAAAACTTGTCTATTAATTGATATGGCTTGTCCAGCGGATTGTCACATAGCAATCAAGGAATTTGAAAAACAGTCAAAATATAAAGACCTGGAAATTGAAATAGAAAAAATGTGGAAATTGAAAACAAGAGTTGTGCCAGTGATAGTAGGTGCACTTGGAATGATAAAAAATGGAACAAAACAACATATTGAAAGTATCCCTGAAAACCCCAGCTTAAGAGATATACAAAAAATTGTCTTATTAAGTACAGCCCACACACTAAGGAAAACTTTATCTATGTTATGCTGGGGATGATAGGGAAGATAGAAAAACATGAAATGGAGCCATAACAACACGCCACTACCTGCCTTAGGTCTCCCCGCAGACTTGGTTGGTAGTGAGACCAAAGCAGAAATCGAAATATGATGAAAAATGACATAATAATAATAATAATAATAATAATAATAATAATAATAATAATAAGAAGAAGAAGAAGAAGAAGAAGAAGAAGAAGAAATCGGTAATAGCACGTGATGCGAGTTCGAAGGGGAAAAGAAGGAAAGATATACAAAATTGTGTAAACTGAAAAATAGGAAAAGAAAATATACGTAAGTTCCCTGCATTTATACCTGATTCCCTTACAACGTTACAGAATGCGATGAGTTTCTTGTGCATATTTTCGCTAAACGATTATCAAGAGATACGCAGTTGCGTAAAAACGGACGAACGGTCACCCTTGAGTTAATAGGGAGTGAGTCGATAGATAGACGTGTGTTATAACGGAAGTCGCTGCCAGTGATACACGTTAGGCATGCGTAGTGCTGACACTGGGAGAGAAGACTCCCTCTCAACGTTTATGTTCAGTTACCATTTATCAATGGCAAACGATATTTTCTTCAAACCCTTTTTGAATTACATTTTTTAACTGCTTCCCCCCCCTTTTTTTTTTTAGATTTATTTATATATTTATTTATTCTTTGTCAATGTTTGCTTTTGATCAGAATAATTATTCGACATTTTCAATTTATTTATTCTTATTTGAGTTTTACGATTTATTTCTATGACTCTTTTAAACGTTGTTTTCCTTTGTCTTCTTATAAAAATAGTACGTGACCTTCTCTCAGTTTTCCCCCAATCGGACAAATACCCCAAAGACGTCTCGTTTCTCTTTCGATCCCAAAACTGAGAATGAAAGCAACAAATATGCGTAAAATGAAAAGATGAGTTCTGTTTCCTGTATATTCGATTGTTTATATAGGGGTAAAATTGTCCAAAAGAGTAAGTAGGTAACACTTGGCAAACGTGAGCTACTTCCGTCACAAGTCTCTAATGGACGAAAGTTTCTCTTAGGAACTCACTTGGCACTACTTGGGGTGTTCAGACAAGAAAAAGGTCTTGAAACGAAGTACGGGTCGCAATATATGGACATGGACATGGATACTTAGATAATGGGGGAAAAGAGAAAAAAGGACAATATATAAAGAGAGGGTAATACTGAAAGAAATAATGACAAAAATAGGCAAACAGTCAAGTCTAGAACTCTACTTGAAAATTTCATGTAACAGTTTTTAGACCCACTAATTACTCGTTTCAGTTCTTTTTATCTCTCTTTTACGACACGTGACTAGCAAATCTCTTCTGATGGACGTCCCGAAATTCTCTCTCGGCTTGTATCATCAAACAGGTGGAATCGGAGAAATGCTGAGTTCTAACTGTGACTATTAAAAGCCGGTGAACGGAACTTTCAAGCTTCCGGCAAAGTGGCACTTGTTCTCAAAAAGTTTTCATTTATTTTTCTATGTATTTTCTTTTGGTAGGTGGATAAACAATTTGAAGACAATTCAGACTCAGATAAAATCTCATTTACCGTCTACTTCTTCATAGGTGTTCTAATTGTCGCATGGGTTACACAAATATTCTATTTCTATTCTTATTATATTATTTTGTTGATATTTAGATTCGGCTGAAACGAGCAATAGTCTAAAAACTATGTTACATGAAACTTTCAAGTAGAGCTTCCTTATTTAGAAAATTAGCATTCGAAGTAGTGTCTTTGACACTGGAGGAAATATACAATTACTATAACTTAACAGTTGAAATCTATGGGTTATAATGATGGAAAGGTTTGAAGAATTCGATACTCAAATAAATTTAAATTAGGTTTTACGGAAGGAGACTGAGAATACAATGGACTAAACATGTAAGAAAACGAGGATGTTTTAAAGAAAATGAAAACAAAAATGGCGTTTATTCTTACACTCAGAAAAAGACAATTTCTGGAACGCATAATGAGATAAGAAGAACTGTAGAATTTGACACTAACAAGGCAGTGTAGGCAAGATAAGCTCAGGGAAACAGCGAATAACATACTTAACGAGCCTGTGTAAATAGGTGTCAAACAAGAACCGAGAGAGATAGTAAAAGTAAAATATTGCTTAGAGTTATAAGCAATTAGAAGCTGTGGAGAGCTGTGATTATTCATTTCTTGATAAAACCCGGAACATTGAAGAAGAAGAAGAAGAAGAAGAAGAAGAAGAAGAAGAAGCTCTTGAACATTTTACTAACGTCAGGAAGCAGCTCCAAAAAGCATAATATTTATCGTTATCGAAAGTGGAATTGACTAACCGAGTTCGATTCCTGGCTTTATCAGTTGCTTTATCGTTATCAGTAATGAACCCATATGTTCTCATTCCAACCCAAGCTACGGATTAAATAGCAAGGTAAGCTTAGCATTGTAGCATTCTGCACCTTTAATGAGGATCAGAATGCACACATTGCCCGCTTTTCGAGATGGCATCGAAGTGTAGTATCTGTCCTTCATCTTTCTACTATGTTTCTGTCTCTGAACAGTTCACAGAAAATATTTGATACTTGGTCCCGGGGATTCGAGCCCAGTGGCAGCACCTTCCACTTTGCACTAAATTGTCGGTGGGATATCGACGCCAGCGTGACTTGGACAGTGTTTGAATTGACTGACAACAAACCTAACATTAAAAGCTACATTTTGCCACAAATTATCATCGTTGGGAGGTGGTAAAATAACTTACTATCAAGTCTTCGAGTTGAGATCAGAGTGTAGTATCTGTTTTTTACCTCTTTGTCGTGTTTCTTTTTTTCGGACAGATCACGAAAAAAATTGAGGGATGTCTGGCCCTGGTGATTCAAGGCCAACAGCAGCACCTTTCTCATTGCACTAAAGAGGGAAGGTTGGTAATAACAGTGAATGCGGGACAATACAGTTTTTGTTCTATGATCACTTGTATTCGTATGGGAACCTCATGTTAAAAACAACCTTGTGTCACATTCCGCCACCGTTAACGTATGTAAGTAAATAGCTTCAGAAAAAATTGACTTTTGCTTCAGACAGCTTGATCATAAGCAATATCAGAGTGGACAAGAATGGTCCATCCTGTGAAATTCGAACTCGCAGTGCAAAGTAACTGATCTGCCGACGAGCTTGCTATTCATTGCTCTACGGTAGGCGTTATGTTTTTATTTATTTAGCGTCTTCTTTCTTACTTTTGATGTCTTTTTTATTGCATTTGTTTACATTCTTAACTTCTTTCTTGTTTTTTGTTTCTCTGATTTCATTTTTTTCATTCAGCCTCCAATTCATGATTAATTTCTTATAGCCTCACTTTCATTACGTTTTTTCTCTCTCTCTCCGTTCTGCTATTTTCTGTAACATATCCGCAAGCCGCTTTTTTCCCTTTTTCTGTTATTTGACTAGACTTGACTGTTTGCCTATTTTTGTCATTATTTCTTTCAGTTTTACCCTCTCTTCATATATTATCCTTTTTTCTCTTTTCCCCCATTATCTAAGTATCCATGTCCACGCCCATATGTTGCGACCCGTACTTCGTTTCAAGACCTTTTTCTTGTCTGAACACCCCAAGTAGTGCCAAGTGAGTTCCTGTCGAAAACAGCTGGTGTGAGAAAGCTTATGATAGAGAAAGATGGAGACGATGCTGCTAAAAAGCCAGAAAATCAACCGAAAATCAACAGAAAAACGGCAACATAAAAAATAGAAGAAAATTCCAAGTTCAAAGTTACAAAAATCGTTAGAAAATTCGTGTATATATATATATATATATATATATATATATATATATATATATATATCAGCAAGCAGTGTGGTTATAGAAGAATCCAAAGGAGTATCCTGTACATACAGTGGTAGGATAACTCTCTAAGAGAGCTCTAAATATATATGTATATAAATACATATAGAGCAAATATAAGACAAATTAACGCAGACACGTTATTTAATGGTAAATCGGGAGTATAGGCCTATTTCAGGCGAACCATCATCAGCTTCCGTCTTTATTTTACAAATGATTTTACATATATATATATATTTAGAATTTAAATATATTATAATATCACTACAAAAGTAGCAATTTTATTTTGAGGGAATTCAAGTATTGAAATAAACTTCATCATTTGATAAGACACAGACAGTGTGTTACGAGGATGCATTTATAAATAAAAATAATATTAATAATGTCTAAAAAGTTGTTGTAAGGCATTCTATTGAGTCCTATTGTTATTACAAAAAAGTATAAATTCAAGAAGTAGTCGTAAAAATAGGGAAATTAGCAATAGAACGTTTTGGAAGATGCCACAATATTCTAGTAAAAACGAGAGAATTCGAAAGATTCTAGAAATATGCATATTAGGTGTTAATTCTAATAAAAATAGGTTTTGGGAAGAAAGTAGTTCGTTGATACCGGAATTGCTGACATTATCAACTCCGGTTTGATTCAAGGATTTATATCAAGCCGAAAGAATCTCTAAGAAAGTGGCCGACCAACTAAAACCTGAAAATCACCTCATGAAACTATATGGTTAAATACATATTTTTGATTCTTTCATTGACCAAACTAATAATTATTCTTTATATACTCATTTAAAGATTTCCAAAAATATATATCTTTTAACTTCTTCGCCAACTTTTCTGGGTAAAGATATTTGACACCTTACCTTCCTCTTCTCTCCTCGTAACACTCGCCAGTAGTAAACTCTGTTTCTTGTTTTGAATGCAACAAAAATTGTATATTTGTAAATATTTTTATTTAATGTTTTTGTAAATTAAATAATTGTGAATTAACTTTGATTTTTATCCATCATTGTTTTTTTTTTGTTACAAATAACACGTAACAAAATTAGGCGCTCGTCCGACGCTAATATCGTAACAAAATTGGGGGCTCGTCCGACTCTAATATCGTACCTAAAAACTAGGAGGTCGTACATCTTGAAAATATCATAAAAATTAAAAAATAACAAAGATTAGGAACTCGTACATCTCGATAATATATAAAAATGCATAAATAAATAACAAAAATTAAGGGCTCGTCTAACTCGATAAAACAAACAAAATAAACAAAACAAACAAAATAAACAAAACAAACAAAATAAACTTAATATACGTAATTCGCGAAAAAAAGTAACTATATTTAAATATTTTTCGTAAAACATAAAAAAAATAAAAACATGCCTTTTTCTGTTGAAAAGTTTTTTTAGTTTAGCCGATGTTAGCGAAATATTCGAAGTTTTACAAAAATTGGAAAATGAGATGCAACTTTTAGACTATGCATCAAATTTTAAAGAAAAATTATACAATGCTTTCAAAACAGCGCACAAAAATTTTAAAAATTCCTAAATTAAATTGAAGTCTAGATACGATAAAAATAGTAAAGATCGTAAATTTGAAAATGGTGACAAAGTTTTAGTATTTTTGCCAATTCCTAATCATCCTCTACAAGCAAGATATTTTGGTCTTTATGAAATAGAAAAGAAAATTAATGATGTAAATTATATCATCCACACTCTAGTCCGAAGAAAAAAAGAAAAAAAATTGCCACATTAATATGTTAAAAAAACAAAAAAACTCGGAAATCCTATCTAATTTAAATGTAAAATTTGAACATTTATCAAATGAGAAAATAAAGGAAATTCATGGTTTGGTCAATGATTTAAAAAATCTTTTTCTTGATGTTAAAAAAAACCCCCAAAAAACAAACTACCAATGAGATTTCTCGATTTGTCTGGATTCTACAGAAAATTTTGTAAAAATTTCTCATCAATAGCATGTCCTCTCATTGACCTCCTTAAAAAAGATGTAAAATACAACTGGAGTGAAATCTGTAACGAGGCCTTAAACAGAATCAAGTCAACTCTCATTAGAGGCCCAGCTCTTGCAACTCCAGTTTTTTCAAAACAATTTAAATTACAAATCGATGCCAGTGATGTCGGAATGAGTGGCATCTTAATCGAAGAAGATGATGAACGCGTCGATAGAGCCGTTGGATATTTCTCAAAAAAGTTAAACAACTACCAGAAGAAATATTCCACTATTGAAAGAGAATGCTTGGCGGTGTTTTCAGCGCTATATTTTAACTTTAACCTTAATGTTACTGTTTATCCTGTTCTGATTTATACTGACCATAATCCACTAACGTTCCTTAAAAAATGACTAACAAAAATGAAAGACTTACAAGATGGAGTCTTCTCCTGCATGAATATGACATTATTATAAAACACATAAAAGGAAGGAACAATGTTAATGCAGATGCTTTAAAGAGAGCAAAACTTTAAAAAATTTACAATATTATGATTTATTGCTTTACAACAAAATAAAATAGACTGATATTGACTCAAAAAAGTTTTTCATTATGATTTCAAAACTTTTACTTTGAAGGGGGAAGTGTTACGAGGATGCATTTATATACAAAAATAATATTAATAAAGTTTAAAATGTGGTTGTAAGGGATTCTAGTAAGTCCTACTTGTTATTACAAAAAAAATTTAATTCATGAAGTAGTCGTAAAATTAGAGCAATTAGGAATAGAACGTTTTGGAAGATGCCACAATGTTCCAGTAAAATCGAGAGAAATCAAAAGGTTCTAGAAATATGCAAATTAGATGTTAGCCCCTATAAAAATAGGTTTTGAGAAGAAAGTAGTTAGTCGTTACCAGTATTTGCTGACATTATCAACTCCGGTTTTGATTCAAGGATTTATATCCAGCCGAAAGAATCTCTAAGAAAGTGACCGACCAACTAAAACCTGAAATAGCGCCTCATGGAACTATATGGGTAAATACATATTTTTGACTCTTTCATTGACCAAACTAATAATTATTTTTTATATATTCATTTAAAGATTTCCAAAAAATATATCTTTTAAATTCTTCGCCAACTTAATTGGTTAAAAATATTTGACACCTTACCTTCCTGTTCTCTCCTCGTAACACTCACCAGTAGTAAACTCTATGTTTCTTGTTTTGAATGCAACAAAAATTGTATATTTGTAAATATTTTTTTTATTGTTTTTGTAAATTAAATATTTGTCTGTGAATTAACTCTGAGTTTTGGTCAACCATTGGTTTTTCTTTTGTTACAAATAACACGTAACACGGTGTCAAAACAAAATGGCTACTTTTGTAGTCATATTATAACATTTATGTTCTAAATTCTAAATAAATATTATGCGCTCTACTTTGTATTGAACACTCTTTTAAGTATAATGTTCCTTTGGATACGGGATTTTATTCCATCCATACCTACCCTATATATATATATATATATATATATATATATATATATATATATATATACACTTGATATTATTTATATAGTTTAATAAACTTGGTATTATTACGCACTCATACATATAAACAAGGATGCGCAATATAAAGCCTTGGATATCGGCTCGAAACGAGAAATCGGGGAGCAGAGTTCGAATTCCAGTTGAATTCTTTGCATTTACTTACGCGCAAATACCCTTGGGAAAGGTATAAAACCATTTCCCTCCAGCAAGACAGATTTGGTTCAATAGCTTTGGTTTGCATTCAGTCTACCGTAAAAAGAAATGGTAACCTACTTTTACCACATATGGCAATTGACCGAATGACATATAAACAAACTAGTGTTCTTATATATACACACACTTACATTTAAAATAATCGTCTATTGCTTTATTCCACGTGACACACATCTGATCATGAAGAATCAAACCCCAAACAACATTTCAGCATCTTGTCTCTTAGGTTTTTTTTTATTCATTTGTTGTCTTTAACCCGATGTCTGAAGAGGTTTTAATAAAAGTGGAACAGGTTAGATTAAGACACATTTCCTACTCCATTCTTTATATATATATATATATATATATATATATATATATATATATATATAATCGTGTCACCCCAAGCAAGGCATTCCACTGCCACTATAGCGCAGGGGGATACATAGAGCGATTGGGTATGGGAAATGTCAGAAGGAGGGTGGTAGACGACGTAGGATGTACATAGGGAGAGAGTTGGAGAGAGTGGGTGTGAGTTAGTGTGTTAGGAGGTGTCTATTGACCTTACATTTAAACTCCTGGAGGTTGTAGCCGTCGGGGAAGCAAGCATGCGGTAGGGAATTCCACAGGCGGGAAGTGCTAGGAAAGAAGCTGTTGGAGTAGAAATTGCGGTTACATTTCATCGGTTTCACTGTAAAAGTGTGGGACCTAGTTGCCAATCTAGTATCTCGTGCAAATTCACATCTAGGGGGCATCAGTGATTTAAGTTCGTCAGAGCAGAAGCCATGAAACTATTTATAGAAGAGGCACAGGGAAGCCACGTCACGCCGGTGAGAGAGATACTGCAGGCGGTCAGCCAAGTCGGTATCAATCACATTACAGATTCTTCGCTGTATTTTGTCAAGAACCCCGATGAGAATAGAAGGTACACCCGACCAGATGTGGCAGCAATACTCAATACACGGGCGGATGGTGGATTTATATAATTGCAGGATAGATTCAGGCGGAAATAATTTCCGGGCCCTGCACAGAGAGCCGACTTTCATCGTTGCAGATTTAGCAATAGATACGACGTAGTCATTCCACTTGAGGTCCGCTGAGAGTGTCAGGCTAAGTAGGCGTAGTGATTTACTCTCTGGGAGGCAAGCCTGTTCCATGCTAACTCAATAATAGGTAAAGAGAAAAAGAGATAGATAGATAGATAGATAGATAGATAGATAGATAGATAGATAGATAGATCATGACATCGTAAACCTAACACTTTTTGTATTCCATTTCATTCATTCATTCTTTCTCTTATTCATTCTATCAGTCATCTTTTTTTTACTCTTCCCCTTTGTAAAATCAAACAGCAGCTTTCATATATCTTTTTCTCACTTTTGTGGTCAGACAACAGGAAACACGTTTGCATTAAAGTAACGACTGTACCGGAAATGTCACAAAAATAAATATAAAAAACACACATATACAAAAATAAATCACAAAAGGTAAAACAATCTGATATACAAAAACAACACAGTGAATAGATATAACAACATACAAAATGAAGGCACACAAACGCACACCTAAGAGGCCCATATATGCACATAATATATTAACTCAATACAAACAAAACTAAAAATAACCAATATAAAAACAATGAATTTAAAATACAAACGTAAAAAAAAGAACATATATAGTTGAATAAAATTATAATCACAAATAATTAACCATCACAAATAATTAAAAATTAAAAAAAATATATAGTAAAATAAAATAAGACAAAAAGGGAGATTCACAATAGAAAAACAGCTGAAGAATTCGCTAGAAAATTATTAGTAGGGAAGAAATCCAATCTTACTGAACAAGTAATTCAATTTTATTTTTGTGTCGCCATTGAAAAATAATTTCATTCCTTTAGTCCAAAAGCTGTCTATTTCCACTAAATTTAATTATTTTTACTTTTTTATCCAAGCATAATTTTTATCTCTTTCTAAAGCTAATAAAAGTTTATGATTTTCCTATAATCTTCCATTCAATCTATGGAAAGGGACTTCTGTCTTTTAATTCTTGGAAATATTTAGACAGAGTGGTCTGGAATTTAAAATGAGGCCTACAGAAGGAATGTTTATGACTATAAAATGTATGTCTCTAAGGTCCGTCAGAAATTCTAAAATATATTTTTCTTTCATTATCACATTTTATAAAATATTAAATTTATTATTGAATTTAACTTTCGACATTACCTTTATGTGATAAATTCTTTAGTAAGTGTCATTTTTGTAAATTTTGAAGGGAAAAATATAACGTTAATTTTTTAATGCCTTCTCAAAAAAAAAAACAATATGCTTTTTTAAAAATGCCAGTTATGTTAAAGAAAAACATGAATTATTCATAAAAATCATTTTATACTTAATATTATTATTTCTGAAGAAAAATAGAGAAAAATATTACATTTATATTAACTTTATGTGATGCAATTCTTATTGACACTTGTGAATTTCGCATCAAAAACTTTGTTTAAAGATAAAACATGCGAAGTTCAAATAAAATAAACATTATACTTACTTCAGTATATCAAAAAATATATAATTTAATCCAGAAGTTAAACCGTGAAAATTTCTTTAAAAACAAAATTAATTACTTAATCTAGTTCCAGTAACAAATATTTGCGTGTTAATTGTTCTCCCCCAGTCATCTACTGGCCTAAATGCGAGGTAGATGCCTGAGTTAATGATCACATTGATATATATATATATATATATATATAGTCATCCGCAGACAGCTCATCAGTACGGTTAGACTCCGACTGCTTTTAACCCAGGATTGAAACCCGACCGAATTGGCGTCAGATACGTATGTATGTATGTATATATTGTTAAAGATAACAGACAATGGATGTTTAATATGGTTAATTATGAGCCCTTCTAAACAACGTATTTTAACTTTAATTTCTGATGAAATAAAGGTAAAAAATATCCAATATTTGAATGTTTTTATTACGCTGATGCTTGATCTTAGCTCAGAAAAACATGTATGTAATATTAGACTGATATTAGTCGATAACTAAACAATACTCACATAAGCACACAATAAAAACAATCTTCAGATATTAGATGCTATCTACATTAATGCAGAAAAATAAGATCACATTTCAAACTAGTCACAACCCAGTACATTGCGTCTAGACATATGGTTCTGATGTTATTATTTCAGTCTCTTACGTGGTACGGCGTCATAGAAATGCATCACTAATTTACGACCTGCATCTACTATTTGGTGACTGTATCGTCGCAGTGCAATCTTTTATTTCGACATAACAGAATATGATCTTTGATGGTGAGTATGTTTGTGGTCCTGGGTGTGACGATAAACTGCATCCAGCAGCAAGGCCCCTAAGTGAAGAGCATGGAACCACCTCTTAATTGCTGTTGTTCCCATGTCCACCCTGACCTGGAGTGGTAGCACCTGTTAGAGTCTCAGCTATGGGCAAATAGCTATCCCCCAAACTGGAGTCAAAACACTATGAAAGTATAAAAATAGACTTTTATAGAAATGTTTACATTTTTGAAGAAAAAATATTAACAACAATGCATTTTTGAAGGAAAATCTTTTACCAGCAATGCATTTTTGAATACAAAACTCTAAGACATCTTTAGTTTTCTAAAATAAAAATAAAAATTTTCATCAAAATCTGACTAAATCAGCCTTCTCACTATAACTGAACATTAAAAAACTACCTTAAAACGCAATCTTTTTGGCATTAAATAACCCACAGAGGTTGATATACCGTTAAACAAAACACAAAACTCAAAAAAAAAAACTCAGAATATGTTTGTGTTAATGCCCGTACAACCACTCTGAAGATGGCTCATGTGTGCCGAATGATTAGATCAAGAACCAACGTAATAAAAATATATTTATTTTCACAAGAAATTAAAGCTGAAATACGATGTAGACAACGGCTCATGGTTAAACATAATAGACACTCATTGTCTGTTATATTTAACAATATGTCTTTAAATAATTATCTGCTGCCTCAATACACTATAATACTATCATTTAATTACATATCTCTGTGTGTATGTATACATGAATATTCATAGATTGGTAAATAGATAACCAAAATGTCATTTTATATTTCACCCAAAATCGTTCAACCAAACTAATCCTGGAAGATACAATCAGGAACCCTGAAGAGTGGATGTGATAATATAAAATAGGAGCCGAGATATTCAGCTCTGTGAACAAAACTATTCTAATTCTTCATCTTCCTTCGTTCCTTAGTTAGTTAGCGCGTACTTTACACCCTGCCATTACATCAGATAAACAATGGGCTATTTCCAGTTTGGTTACGAGGATAGATATACAAGAGCTTGCCTGTCGTCTGACCACAAAAGTGAAAAAAAAAAAGATACATGAAAGCTGCCGTTTGATTTTATAAAAAGAAAGGGTAAAGAAAAGGTGAATAATAAAATGAATGAGAGAAAGAATGAATTAATAAAGAGAGAATGAACGAACATTAAGCAATTAGTGAAATTAAAATTTAATATGAAGAAAAACGACAATAATGTTATAATGTCAAACAGAAAATGGAAAAATAAACATTGAAACATTAGAGAGAAACAAATTATACGTATCAGTAGATCTAGAATGCTAATACTTAAAATAGGGAAGCCATAAATGAAAATTGAAAAAATAGGGAGAAAAAACTATTAAATGTATCCCTATGTCAAGAATGCTAATAAGTCAAATGAAAAAGCCAAGAAATGAACACAGAAAAAATAGAAAAAATGTTTTGAGTGTAGCAGTATGTCAAGAATGCAAATATGTCAATTAGAAAAGCTACAAATGAACATTAAACAATAAGAGAGAAAAAGTTTAAAATCTCAAGAATGCTAACACGTCAAATATAGTAGTCATTAATGAACAGTGAACAATTAGAGGGAAAATAGTTAAAATGTATGACTATGGCAAGAATGCTAATGTACCAAATAGAGAAGCGATAAATGAACATTGAACAGTTATAGATAAAAGGTTTAACATATATATGTGAAGAATGCTAATAGAACCTTAAATGAACATTGAAACATTAGACAGAAAAAATGTTTACATTCTATCAGAATGTCGAAAATTCTAATACATCAAATAAAGAATTACAAATGAACAGCGAAATATTAGAAATAAATTATTGAAAATGTACGACTATGGCAAGAATGTTAATGTGTCAAATAGAAAAGATATAAATAAACATTGAACAATTATAAATAAAACTTTTAATATATATGTGTACTTCAAGAATGCTAATATGACTAATAAAAACCCTTAAATGAACATTGAGACATTAGACAGAAAAAAGTTTAAATTCTTTCAGCGTGCCAAGAATGCTAATACGTCAAATACACAAGCAATAAAAAATATTGAACAGTTATAGATAAAAAGATTAAAATGTATCAGTATGTCAAGAATACTAATAGATTAAACAGGGAAGCAATAGATGAAAATTGAAGATTAGGAGGAATTTTTTCAGATGTATCAGAATGTAAAAAAATGCTAACAAGGTAAAAGAGAAGCCATAAATGAACATTGAACTATCACATAGCAAATATTTAAAAATTCATTTGTACGTCAAGAATGCTAACACGTCAAATAAAGATGGTATAACTGGACATGTGCTTGACCTAATCCTGTCATTCCTCTCTAACCGCACATTGAAGGTGGTATTAAACGGACATGCTTCCCAAAACTACCTTACGAACGCGGGTGTCCCTCAAGGCTCTATCCTAGGTCCTACGCTCTTTTTGATCTACATTAATGATCTCCCTAATACCATAAGAACCCAAGTAGGCATGTACGCCGATGACACCACAGTTTACTCTCACCTCGATCAAAAATCTGGTGTGGGCAACAAAGCGAACCTCGCTGCAGAAGGACCTCCAATCCGTAGTGGACTGGGGCAAGAAATGGCTCGTAAATTTTAATGCTTCCAAAACGAAGCTGCTATCAATTAGCCATCATAAACAATCGCTCCTGCCTCCCATTAGCATGGAACAGGCTTGCCTTCCAGAGAGAAAAAACGCTACACTTCCATGGTCTCACACTCTCAGCGGACCTCAAGAGGAATGACTATATCGAATCCATCGCTAAATCCGCTGCTATGAAAGTCGGTTCTCTGTGCAGGGCCAGGAAGTTTTTCCCATTTGAATCTATCCTGCACATTTATAAGTCTACCATCCGCCCGTGTATTGAATACTGCTGCCATATCTGGTCAGGTGCCCCTGCTATTATCCTCGGGGTTCTTAACAAAATACAACGGAGAATTTGTAATGTGATCGATACCGACTTGGCAGACCACCTGCAGTCACTCGCTCACCGGCGTAACGTGGCTTCCCTGTGCCTCTACTATAAATACTTTCTTGGCTTCTGCTCCGATAAGCTTAAATCACTGGTGCCCCCTAGGTATGAATTTGCACGAGATACTAGATTAGCTACTAGGTCCCACCCTTTTACTGTGAATCAAATAAGATGTAACCGCAATTTCTACTCAAACAGCTTCTTTCCTCGCACTTCCCGCCTGTGGAATACCCTTCCATACACTTGCTTCCCCGACAGCTACAATCTCCAGGAGTTTAAATATAAGTTCAATAGACACCTCCTAACACACTAACTTGCATAATTCTCTTGAACACCCTTCCCATCTACCCAACCTTCATCATCGCTATCCTTACCCGTCTATCACCCTCCTTCTGACATTTCCTATATCTAACCACTCTCTCCAAAAACTTTCCCCTAAGTAACCCCCTTGCGCAATAGTGGCAATGGGATGCCTTGCTTGGGGTGAAATGATTAAAAAAAAAAGACATAAAATAAATATTTAATAATTAGAGAGGAATAAATTTAAAATGTATCAATATATAAAGTATGCTAATATCTCAAATAGAGAAGTCATACTTGAACATAAAACACATCGAGTAAAACATTTAACATGTTATCTGTATGTCAAGAATGCTAATACATAGAATAGAAAAGACATAAATGAATATAGAACATTTAAAGAAAAAAATGCTAAAAACGTATCAGCATATTGAGAATGCTAATACATGAACTCGAGAAATTACAAATGAACTGTTGTGGATTCCGGGAATGGGGTCCGCACGAATAAATGAATAACGACCAGTAATTGAGATAGAAAATAAGTGTATTAACGTAAGGATACAAACTTGAATAAAGATTAGTTGTCCAGGAATACGGGTTAGTAAAAAGTACATGTACAAGTCTCTGGAGATGAAGCCGTAGTATATTGAGTATTTCCGTGTCGGAAGCTGACAGGTACTGCGTAATAATCTTCTCGATGAGTCGAGCACAGAGCTACTATGAACTACTGTGTACTGACTGCTAATCTATTCCTGGTCTCTCGTATTCTCCGGTTAATTCTCTGTGAAAACACGGTATTCTGTATTTAGTTATTCTCCCACTAGAGCAAAATATGGCACAAAGCCTTTTTAACGTGGGTCTTCTGGGCCATATAGGCAAGCCAAAAATATCTGTCTATTTTTGCCTAGTCGTGACTCTACCCTTCGGAGGAGCAACGACTGGGTTAACTCTCTCTAGAGCTGACAGTGTCAAAGGAATCACCGCGTGAAAACGCGGGATTCTCTCAATATTTATTTGCATAAAAATACAAATTATGGCACAAGGCCGAAAAAGGTGGTAGAGGGTGGTACTCACTTAACTATCCTATTCCTAGATAAACACTATCATGACCCATTCACTCATTACAATTTGCTCAATCACCAAAAGAACCCATCCATCACGTCCCAATCCTTCATACACCACAATACCACATATTTACAAGGGGCACCTAAAAAGGGGGAAAAACCCATGACAACAAAAATGTATTTATATACAGTATAAAATATAATTTAAAACATTTAATGAAAGATGAAATGATGGGAGGGAGATGAACCCAAAAACAAACTTAAAATACAACAAATTTTTGAACTAAAATAATAAAGACACTCTCGTCTCGCTTCTATAGCAGTAGTATAAGTATACTCTGGACAAGTCCATCTTTATGTAAAGGGAGAAGCCCACAACATGAACATTGAACATTTAGGGAGAAAAATTTTAAATATATCAGTATGTCAAGAATGCTAATACGTCCGTAAAAGAAACCATAAGTGAACAATGAAAAAATAGAGAGAAACAGATTAAAATATATAATTATGTCAAGAATGATTATAATAAATCAAATATGGAAGCCAAAAATGAATATTGAAAAATTAGAGATAATGTTTTAAACATATCAGTATGTAAAGAATGCTAATATGTAAAATACAGAAGCCATACATAAATATTGAAACTTAAAGAGAAAATATTTAGAATATATCAATATGTCAAGAAGGCTAATAAGTCAAATAGTCAGTCAGTTAAGTGCCATACGTGATACACGACTGGGCAGAAGATTATCCCGCAGTAGGTTGCCATTACTTTCTGCGGTAGACTGGTTGCCGACCAAGGCTACAGAACTCAATCTGTCCTGCTATTTAACCCATAACTGGAAGGAAAAGACGGATTAATACCTTTCTCAAGGGTATTTGCGCGTAAGTGAATACAATGGATTCAACAGGAATTCGAAATCGGCTCCCCGGTTTCTCGTTCCGAGCCGATATCCACTGTACCACAACGCACATCCGATCCAGAAATAGAAAAATCCTAAATGAACATTAAAAATTAGAGACAATGTTTCAAATGTTGCAGTACGTCAAGAATACTAATACGTCAATTACAAAAGCAGGAAATAGACACATTAGAAAGAATTCAGAAATTCAATGTTTCAAATGTTGCAGTAGCGTATGAAGAATACTAATAAAAATCAATTGCAAAAGCAGAAATGAACATTGAAAAATTGAAGACAATGTTTCAAATGTTGCAGTACGTAGAGAATACTAATACGTCATTACAAAAGCAGGAAATGAACGTTGAAAAATTAGAGAACCAATGTTTCAAGTATATTGCAGTACGTCAAGAATACTAATACGTCAATTACAAAAGCAGGAAATGAACATTGAAAAATTAAAGAATAATGTTTCAAATGTTGCAGTACGTGAAGAATACTAATAAATCAATTACAAAAGCAGAAATGAACATTGAAAAATTAGAGAACCAATGTTTCAAATGTTGCAGTGTCAAAACGAATACTAATACGTCAATTGTATACAAAAACGAGAAATGCAGACATTGAAGAATTAGAGAACCAATGTTTCAAATGTTGCAGTACGTCAAGAATACTAATACGTCAATTACAAGCAGAAATAAACATTGAAAAATTAGAGAACCAATATTTCGATGTTGCAGTACGTGAAGAATATAATACGTCAATTACAAAGCAGGAAATGAACATTGAAGAATTAGAGAACCAATGTTTCAAATGTTGTGGTATTGAAGAATACTAATACGTCAATTACCAAACGGAAATGAACATTAAAAATTAGAGAACCAATGTTTCAGAAAATGTTGCAGTACGTAGAGAATACTAATAAAAAATTAAATTTACAAGCAGAAATGAACATTCAAGAATTAGAGAACTAAATGTTTCTGATGTTGCAGTACGTGAAAAGAATACCTAATACGTCAATTTACAAAGCAGAGGAAATGAACATTGAAAAATTGAAGACAATGTTTCAATGTTGCAGTACGTGAAGGAAATACAATACGTCAATTACAAAAGCAGGAAATGAACATTGAAAAATTAGAGAAAGACAAATATGCACAAATGTTGCAGTACGTGAAGAATACTAATACGTCAATTACAAAGAAACAGGAAATGAACAGCTGAAAAATTAGAGAACCAATGTTTCAAATGTTGGTATGAAGAAGGAATACTAATGCAATCAAAATTAAAAGCAGGAAATGAACATTTAGAAAAATTAGAAGACAAATGTTTCAAATGTTGCAGTACGTGAAGAATACTAATACGTCAATTACAAAACGAAGTAGAACATTGAAAAATTTAGAACCAATGGGCTGCAAATGTTGCAGTAGAAGAATATAATACGTCAATTACAAAAGCAGGAAATGAACATTGAAAAATTGAAAGAACCAATGTTTTTCAAATGTTTGGTACGTGAAGAAGATACTAATAAATCTATTACAAAAGCAGGAAATGAACATTGAAAAATTAGAGAATAATGTTTCAAATGTTCCTGATGCATTGAAGAATACAATACGTCAATTACAAAAGCAGGAAATGAACATTAAAAATTAGAGAACTTAAATGTTTCAAATGTTTACGGTACATTGAAAGATACTAATACGTCAATTACAAAAGCAGAAATGAACATTAAAAATTAAGAGAATAATCATTTCAATCTTGCAGTACGTAGAAGAATACTAATACGTCAATTACAAAAGCAGGAAATGAACATTGAAAAATTAGAAAACCAATATTCGAATGGTGAATCATGGTGAAATCTTCGTACATCGGACAAAAGCAAATGGTAATAAAGGATTAATTCAATATTTATGAATTATTTGGTGGTGAAGAATACTAATAAAAACAAATTAAAGCAAATGAACACAATTGAAAAATTAGAAGATAAATATTCAAATATGCAAGTAGAAAATAAAAATGCTAATGCAATCATTTAGAAATGAAAATAGTTGGTGGACGATGAAGAAGACAATAACTATAAATTAAAAAGATGTAGAAATTAATAAACATCGTTTGAGGCAGAAGTGGTGAAAATTAAAGAGAACAATGTTTCTGTAAGTATTTGCAATACAATGAAAGAACTACTAATAAAATCAGATACAAGAGACATGAAATGGACATTGAACAGAAATAGAGAACCAATGTTTCAAATGTTGCAAAATACGGTGGAGGAGTATATTGCAATCAATTACAAGCGGAAATGACGATAAGGTGAATATGATATTTGCGACTATTTTGGTGTGAAAATATAACCACATCGATAAAACGAAGCTGAAACGTTGAAAAAGATAAAGGATGATGTTTGAAATAATGAAACATGAAGATATGAGTCAATTGAAGCGGAAAATGAACCATTGAAGGTGGAGAACTTGATGTTTTAGATGTTTAAGTACGTCAGAATACTATCACATCAATTCTTGAAGCGGGGACGAACCAATGGTGAAAGCCCAAATAACACAAATCATTGCGATGCATGAAAGAATACTAATACGTCGATGCAAAAGCAGAAATGAACAGTGAAAAATTGAAACAATGTTTCAAATGTTATGATGCGTGGAAAATACTAATAGTCAATTACAAAGCTTGAAATGAACATTGAAAAATTGAAATAATGTTTCAAATGGTGGTATGAAAAATATTATTATCATTAGCAGAAATGGTATTGATGAAATAATGTTCAAATGTTGCAGTACGTCAAAGAATACTAATACATCAATTGCAATGAAATGATGATGAAAAATTGAAATAATGTTCAAATGTTGTGACCGTGGAAAATATTAATACATCATTACAAAACGAAATGAACAATTAAAATTAAAGAACAATGTTTAAATGTTGCAGTGATGAAGAATATAATACATCATTACAAAGCAGGAAATGAACATTGAAAAATTGAAAGACAATATTCAAATGTTTACGGTAGTCAAAGAAATACTAATACGTCAATTAAAAGCAGAGAAATGAACGTTGAAAAATTAGAGAACAATGTTTCAAATGTTGGTATGAAGAATACTAATACGTCAATTACAAAGCAAAGGAAATGAACATTGAAAAATTGAAGACAATGTTTCAAATGTTGCATTGCATTGAAAAATTACTAATACGTCAATTACAAAAAGCAGAAATGAACATTGAAAAAATTAGAAAGACAGTGTTTTGAATGTACCAGTATGTCAAGAATATGGCAAATACAGAAACCAAAAAATAATATTTTAAAAAATTGATTGATAAGGTTATAATCCACAAATGTTTCAAGAATACTAATATATAAATTAAAGAAGCCATCAATGAACATTGAAAATTAGAGAAAAAAGTTTAAAATGTATCAGTATACCAAGTAGGCTTCTATGTCAAATAAACGGTCATTGTATAATTGGAGATAAAACTTTAAAATGTATGAGTATCACAAAAACTCCAATTTTTCAAATAGAAGATCCATAAAAAATTGAAAAATTAGAGAGAAAAAGTTTAAAATGTATCAGTATGTCAAGAACACTAATATGTAAATTACAGAAGGCATAAATGACCATTGAACATTAGAGAAAAGAGCTTAAAATGTAACAATATGTTAAAAATGTGTTGTGACGTAGCTCGAACACGTGACATACGGTTCACAATATATAAAGAACTAATATTGAGTAGCTAATACTAATAATACTAATAATACTAATACTAATAATATTAATGCTAATACGTGAATTAGAAGTGCAATATATAAACATCTAAACTTATTTATTAATGGAAATTTGTGTGTGTCTGTGTGTGTGTTTATGTGTGTGTGTGTGTCCGTTACCTATAGACTCCGAAACGACTGAACCGATTTTCTTGAAAATTTACACAGTTGTACTATAAGCGTCTGCAAGTGTTCTTAGCTAGGTTTTGCGTCGAGGTACCCCCGATAAATATCGAAAATCGATATTTGAAAAAATCGGCTTATAGAAGGAGTGGTCAGTTGTGGTAATACTTCAAACAGAGGAGCAGTAGATGAAAATTGAACAACTAAGAGAAAATGCTTAAAATGTATCAGTATGTCAAGAATGCTAATATGTCAAAAAGCGATTAATTATATGAACTTTGAACATTTATAGAGGAAATGTTTTCATTATTTACAGTGTTCGGACTATTCTCCTTATCTTTATTGCCATGTTTACGACGTTTCAGCCGTTGTACTCCCCGGCGTTCTTCGGGGCCTAGACATTTTGAATACGGAGCGCTAGATGAAATCATTAGTCAAAGATTGCAATATTAGCTCTTGGAAAACACGCGAGAGAAAATCATTAGCATCAAAATGATTTCAATATGAGCTCTGGGAAAAATGGTTATTGAGACATTAGGTTTATAAGTCCCAAACATATATACACTGATGTCCTCAAGGACACATAGCCCACTGAATAAAAGCATTGGTAAGATCCAGTGACTTGACCCAAAGCGTTCAATACCTGACTACAGCAGTTGTGAACAAATAACTTAGAGAGTTAAGTTAAAGTGAGATAACTATATGGCAACCCGATGTGGCTTAGCTCATGGAATGAGAATGATATATTCCAGTGACCGAAATGCCTAGCACCTGAAGAAGCGCAGAGCGTACAACGGCCGAAATGTCATAAACATGGCAATAAAGATGTGGACAACGTAAAGAATGAAAATACGACCTCATCTCAGAAGTATAGAATATGTTTAATATATCAATATGCCATAAATGCTGATACATCAAATAGAGATGCAATACATGAACATTGAACAATTATTATTATTATTTTTTTAAGCATATCACCCCAAGCAAGGCGATAACGCCACTGATGCGCAGGGGGCGACGTAAGGGTAAAAAGAATGGAAAAGAGAAAGCCGGAAACCACATCCTAAACAGGAAAAAAATAAAAAAAGAGTGAAAAGATTGGAAAAGAGAAAACCGGAAACCGCATCTTCAACAGGAAACAAGGGATGAGCCTCTTCACCTGTTCAATTGACGTGGGTGGTGTGTGAACCGGGCGATAGTTTAGTTTAGTCTATCTACTCCAATTGAAAAAAAAAAAGAAAAAAAGAAAAGAGTGAAAATATTGGAAAAGAGAAAACCGGAAACTGCATCCTAAACAGGAAACAAGGGCTGAGTTTCTTCACCTGTTAAATAGATGTGGGTGGAGTGTGAACCGGGCGATAGTTTAGTTTAGGCTATCTACTCCAATTGAAAAAAAAAAGAAAAAAGAAAAAAAGAAAAGAGTGAAAAGATTGGAAAAGAAAAAACCGGAAACCGCATCCTAAACAGGAAACAAGGGATGAGCCTCTTCACCTGTTCAATAGATGTGGGTGGAGTGTGAACCGGGCGATAGCTTAGTTTAGTTTATCTACTCCAATTGAAAAAAAAGAAAAAAGAAAAAAAGAAAAGAGTGAAAAGATTGGAAAAGAGAAAACTGGAAACCGCATCCTAAACAGGAAACAAGGGATGAGCCTCTTCACCTGTTCAATAGATGTGGGTGGAGTGTGAACCGGCGATAGTTTTGTTTAGTCTATTTGCACCAATTAAATTATAGAGAAAAGTTATAGAGAAAACTTTTAAAATCTGTCACTATGTCAATACGACAATTAGTGAACCAATAAATGAAAAGTTAGAGAGAAAATGAAGTTTGTCAAGAATGCTAATCTGTCAGATAGTGATTTTACTAAGCGCCGTATAGATGTGGCACAAGACTGAAGGTATGGGGAACCCACTGAGGATCGAACTCACTACTCAGACAAGTTTGCTAACCATTACACCACGTCATGATCGTTGCGCCATCAGATGTACAAACTTCAAAATGAATGTATAAGTCAAGTATGATAATACTTGTGCGTTGTAGAGCAGTGGATATCGACTCGGATATCGACTCGGAACAAGAAACCGGGGAGCCGAGTTCGAATTCCAGTTGAATTCCTTACATTCACTTACGCACAAATACTTTTGGGAAAGATATTAATCCGTCTATTCCTTCCAGTTATGGGTTAAATAACAGGACAGATTGGGTTCTATAGCCTTGGCTGGCAACCAGTCTAGCGCAGAAAGTAATGGCAACCTACTGCGGGATAAGCTTCTGCCCAGTCTGTCATGTCTCTTTCGCAAAAAGAACTTAAGTAATACAAGTTAAAAGGAAGGGAAGAATGTCTTAATATTAAAATTATAAGAAAACAGGTTTTAAAGAAAATGGAAACAAGACGGAGGCCTAGAACCGAAAAGAAATATTTGAAATTTTTAATGCATATAATGATGTACCTGACATTTTAAATGCAATAGAAACAAAGAGAACGGCAAAAAGCCTACCTAAGAAGCTTATATAAATGGATGTCAGAACAGTGAGTTTGAAAGATAATAAAATATCTAACATTGGAACTTATAAACATAATGTTCAGGAACCCTTTTTTACCAGAGTTCTTATTGCAATTTTTTGATGATAATAGTTTTCTCTGGTATTTTTGATATTAATGGTTTTCTCTAGTATTTTTTTTTTTTACCAGAGCTCATATTGCAATTTTGACGAAATGATTTTCTCTGGCACTCCGTATTACTGGTTCTCATATTGTTTTCATCTCTATGCTTGGTTCTCTCAGGAGATTTTTGTAGCCTAGCATATGTGCTGATTACTTGAGTTTATGTAGTTTCCAGTGGCGTTCTCTATCATTTAAACTTCATACCCAGTGATTGGAATAAAGGGTTCGGTTCAAAATTCCTAGCACCCTAAGAAGGCCAGAGCGTATAACGGCCGAAACGTAGTACAAATGGCAATAAAGATGAGGACAACAGTCCGAAAAATGTAAATACTGTAAATATTACCTTATCTCAGAAATATAGACAAATACTGAAATTTTGATATTTTATTATGAGGTAATTTAGTAGATTCAGGCGAATTGGCATGGCGAAAGAAGCATTCCAGAAGTTGAGTAAAGTATTAAGACACAGGACAATTTCACTAGAAACAATGAGGAGAGTACTGGAGTGTTATGTGATGTCAGTTCTTCAATATGGCAGTGAATGTTGGACAATATCTTCGAAGATGAAGGATAAACTTGAAACAGCTGAAATGTGGTTCTATAGACGGATGCTGCGGATATCATGGACCGAGCATTTGAGCAATGACGAGGTTTTGGAAAGGATGGAAACGAAAAGGAAATTAATAGTAATCATCAGGAAGAGACAACTAAAGTTCCTGGGACATGCAATGAGAAAAGAAGGCTTGGAGAACCTGATAGTAACAGGCCAGATAGAGGGGAAAAAGAGAGAGGGGAAAGCAGGGGATAACATATTTGAAGGACCTGATCAGGTGGATGACAGAACGAGGGTTGCTTGGTGCAACAGGAGAAAACGTGCCATCAGGGACAGGGAAATGTGGAAAGCCATGATCGCCTACGTCCTGAAAGGACATGGCACATTAAAGAAGAAGTACAGTCAGAGTAACTGACAGTACTAGACAGAAAATTCACCTTATTTATTGAATGACCCTCGTAGAAGTCCTTATACCGAAAAATTCACCTTATTTATTGAATGAGCCTCGTAGATGTCCTTAATACCGAAAAATTCACCTTATTTGTTGAATGAGCCTCGTAGAAGTCCTTATACCGAAAAATCCACCTTATTTATGGAATGAGCCTCGTAGAAGTAATTATACCGAAAAATTCACCTTATTTATGGAATGAGCCTCGTAGAAGTCCTTATACCGAAAAATTCACCTTATTTATGGAATGAGCCTCGTAGAAGTCCTTATACCTAAAAATTCACCTTATTTATTGAATGAGCCTCGTAGAAGTCCTTGTACCGAAAAATCCACCTTATTTATGGAATGAGCCTCGTAGAAGTCCTTATACCGAAAAATTCACCTTATTTATGGAATGAGCCTCCTAGAAGTCCTTATACCGAAAAATTCACCTTATTTATGGAATGAGCCTCGTAGAAGTCCTTATACCTAAAAATTCACCTTATTTATTGAATGAGCCTCGTATAAATAAGCTAAAATACTGATAAAGTAGCTCGAACAATGAGGAAACATGGAATCGTTCGTTTTCCAGTGAACTACACTAGTTACGTCAGAATATGGTAATAAACTCAATGAATCTAGTAATAATGGCCAAGTGATGCAAGCATTTTAGTGATGTGTTTGATGATAACATTAAACGAATAGTAACGCGTACTACTGAAAGAATCGTTCAGAGCATCGCTTTCACTTAATCGGTCGATCGGTCTACATAGCTTCAGCGCATATCTAACTGTGTTTTTGGAGAATGATTCTTTCTTATCAATCGCAAGAATTGAATTTGGAATCTCTTTGATTGCGACTATATATAGAGTTTTTTTTTCTTTTGCTTGCATTTTTGTTCAAGATTTTACAACAGCTGGTATTTGTTTACATTATTTCAATCTGCTGATGAAATTACCATTCTCACAAGGATTTGGATAATTCTCTGTCAATATATGGATTATTTACCATTTTCAAAGAGTCATCCAGGAACCATCTCTCTCTTTTCTTTTCTCTCCCTCTCTCTCTCTCAATCACTCACTCTCTCTCTCTCTCTCTCTCTATATATATATATATATATATGTGTGTGTGTGTGTGTGTGTGTGTGTGTGTGTGTGTGACGATATCTCCCGGTTGAAAGCCGGGTAGCCTGGTGTGCTTTAGTGAGTAATGAATTTGAACACTCTAAGCTGCTGGCGTGTGTTTATATTGTATATAACACGCTAAGGTGCGCCTTCCTCTGCAGAGCGCCCATATATCAGAGGTAGAATCGCTGACTGATGTCAATCCGTTCGGGTTTCAATCCTGGCTATAAGCAATCGAATGTCTAACCGCACTGATGAGCTGTGATACAGCAAAACAGATCTGTCTGCGGATGACTATATATCAATTTATATGTGTGCGTGTGCGTGTGTTTGGTAGTCCTTTTTTTTAATAGATACTCTTATTTGAGTAAATACTCTGTTCTTAATTAAACAGTGTATTTATATACTTTTTAATTAAAAATTAATTAATATATTTATATATATGATTCTACCGGCCTGAATATTTTTTGAGAAATTTTGTAACAAAAACATGTGTCATTTGGCAGGATTCAGCCCAGCGACCCCTAACAATATAGGTGAAGCCATCAATTGATCTGATGCGTGTTAGACCACTCGACCATGAATAATTTCACAGTTTAAACGAAACCGAATCAAACCTTATGAACAAGCATTTTCGTTATATATATATATATATATATATATATATATATATATATATATACACCAGTGTTTTCATCGTTTCATACCTTTGGAAGCGTTTGTTTATTTTCGTTCCCTGCATTTTTGTTTTATATATATATATATATGACAGGTCAGAAAGATTTCATCAATTTTATATTTAGAGTTCGAATTCCAGTTGAATTCATTGCATTCACTTCCGCACAAATACCCTTGGGAAAGATATTAATCTGTCTCTTCCCTCCAGTTATGAGTTAAATAATAGGACAGATTAGGTTCTATAGCCTTGGCTAGCAACCAGTCTACCGCAGAAAGCAATGGCCACCTACTGCGGGATAACCTTCTGCCCAGTCAGTCATGTCTTCTTCTCTAAATTATCACCCAAAGCGTGTATGGCGCATGGCACTTAACTGACTGACGATTAAAGAAATACATAAACTTTCCATAATTATTATTGTCTCAAGCGCTTTTGGCTACTTCTTTAGCCATTTTTGACCAGGAGGGTGTTTTGGATGTAATTAGTTCTTCCTTGTGTTTGACACACAAGCTCGTCAGATAGGTGGCTCACTGCTTTGAAGGTAGGTGGCTCGCTGTACGTCAGGTGGTTTGCTCGCTGTATATCATGTAGATGGTTCGCCACTTGCCAGGTATGTGGCTGGTTGCTATCCCCTGTCTCTTGTGCTCATAAGTTGTTCTGTAGGTGTTACGTTTTCCAAATCTTTTGTCCGCATTTTGTGTCCAAGTACTTTCAGCAGTCTCTTTTCTGAGTATAAGTGTTCGTATTTTCTTTAAGATTTATTCATGGATAATATATATTAAATTTACTTTATAAATAATAATATTTTCGTGGAAAAAATATTGCGTTCAGAAAATGTAATGACGTAAAGTAATATAAGGGAGATAATTCAGTATTTGGCATGTGAAAGGTAAAAACAATATAAAAAAAGTAGTGCAGAAACTTTATCCCGTACCAGATCGAACCCAAAATTTAATCAGCTGGTGCAAATCCTGAAGCCAGTCATTTCTGAAATCCTTCCCTTGTTAGTTTCTTGTTCTGTCCATGGGATTTTTTTTTCAGTATATTTCTATAGAATCATATTTCTGTTACCTACACTTTTCTCTTCATCTATGGGGAAATTGTCCCTGCATTCATTATCATAACAGATGATTGATATAACATTCTTTGTCTCTTATGATTTTCTTTTCTTTCTCATTGGTCTTGTCATTGTCGTTCATTTCAAATATTTGTTCGACTTTACATAGCCGTATTTAAAAGCCTTGTTTTCTAAGTGGTCGGTTTTGGTAGCTGATGAATCTTTTAAAAAGATTAGGACAATTTTAAAGAGAGAAAAAAACAATTCGAACTTTGTTTCTTGATCTGCGAATGGTGAGTTTTACGATATTAAGAATTTTGTCTGTTTGTAAATTCGGAGACAAACAATGCTGATCTCTTTCGAAGACGAGTTTTTAACGCGTGTTTTATGAATAAACAGTTTTTTTTTTACGATGAACATCCTAACTTCCGCATTGTATGCATAAGTGAGAATTATTTGTGTTTACTTGTGTTAGCATTTCTCGCCTATGCAAATAAACAAGCGAACACTAAAAAAAAAAAAAAAAAAAAAAAAATCTCAAAATAGATAAAAGTACAAACGCATAGATATACACAAGTCCTGCGCAGTCTTTGCATCTCTGAAAATACACGAGGGTTGCTAAAATGTTCGTAGCGCCACCTATTCTCAAAAATCTGACGAAATGACTAAATATCTTGGTCGGCCCGAGACCTTTTCAGCACTCCGAAGTGAAAGGGAAAGTGAAAGACAGAGAGAGAGAGAGAGAGAGAGAGAGAGAAAAGAAAATAATGAGAAAGAGATAAAGAGAAAGTTAAAGAGAGAGGGAGAGGGAGAAAAGCAAAAGTATTGAACAAACAAGATTTAAAAAAATTAAACCTCTTTCTCTTATTCTACATTATGGCATGAGGCCACTCTTCGATTGCTAAGGTACCATATATCATAGTACAAACTGCCGCACGGTTGGATCATTGGCTACTAAACCGGGTTCCCACAAGTCTCTTATGGTGATGAAGATGGCTATATACATTCAGTCAGTCAATTAATTGCCATACTCTTCCGAGACATGTATAACTAGGCAGATTTTCCCGCAGTAGGTTGCCGTTCTGCGGTAGACTGGTTGCCAACAAAGCCTATAGAAACCAATCTTTCCTACTGTTCAACCCATAGCTGGAGAGTGAAGCACTAATACCTTTCCCGAGGGTATTTGTACGTAAGAGAATGAAACTAGTTCTACTGGAATTCGAACTTGGCTCTCCGATTTCTCATTTCAATCCTATATCTATTGCATCACAAAACACATCCAGAGGTTAAGTAAATATCAGCATCTTTAAAAGAGCTGCTATGTCCATAAAAATAAATAGATAAAAATTGATTATAGAATAAAAAATCATTACTTTATCATAATCATAATTATCATTAATTAACTTATTTTAAACCAATGAGAATCTAACCTACTTTTCTCCTTTACTCGCACACAAACACGTAACACTCGCACTGTCATCCGATAGTGACAAGTAGTTCACACGGAGAGGTCGTTAAAACGTGCGTCAACGAAAATTTAATTTCCTCTTCTTTTTTCAGGCAATAATAGTAACGTCAAAAAATTCAAAACACGGGATTTTTCCAATTAAATTATCTGGACACATTTCTCTCTGCTTATACGCACACACACACACATACACACACACACACACACATATATATATATATATATATAGTTTTTCAAACCCGGCATAAGTTATGTTCTTGGTGCAAGGATGTTCTCCCTCCCCGTCGAATTAATTCTATTAATTATAAATATAATTGTAGTTGCGGTGCCGACTATATAGGTAGAACTACTCAGCGCCTGGACATGAGAATTAAACAATATGTCCCCACTAAGATCAGGAATCAAACTTTGCCTCGCAGTGAACTTGTCCCATATACTTCCGGTTCCGCCATTTGTGTGCACTTATTAAATAACAGAAAGTGTCCGTCTAACTTTAGTGCTGACTGGTTCACTGTTATGTCTCGGTCGCACTCTTTAATACATCTCAAGGTGCTGGAAGCTTTATATATCGTGTCCCGCAAACCTTCCCTGTGTAAACAGCGTCAATGTTTGTTCGGGTTTGCTATTATTAGTCTCTAGCTCTTTGGATTCATTTTTTCCTTTCTTCATCACATATTTCTTTATTTTAAGTTCAAATCTCCCGAGGAGGCCTGAAGAGCGGGAGAGAAACCGGTTACGTCGCTTTTATAGTGTTTTATAATGTCGTTTAACATTAAGCTGCACGCTTTCATTTCATTAATTAGATTTTGTACCTATAAAAATATCAAGTATATATATATATATATATATATATATATATATATATATATATATAAAACATACAAGAAAGACTGTACTTTGTTTTGACAAAATGTTTCGTATTCTGACCTAAATTTGATTTATATTTAACATCAAATTCACAATTTTACTCAGGTGAAGTAAATTACTGGAAAATAATTGACTCTAACCTGAAGCGAGCTGAATATAAAATGCTTCTCATACCAAAAACATTTCCACCGAGCTTCTCTACGGCATATGACTTCATTGAACTTCTTTTGATCCTTTCGAATTGTTGTTCGTACCTCCAGTACCTTTTTGATTCTCTAAACGTGCTTGACTGGCCTGAGAAGGTGGATGACAGAACGGGGGTTGCATGGTATAACAGGAGAAAGAGTGTAAAGAGCCACCAAGCATAGGGAGACGTGGAAGGCCATGATCGTCTACGTCTTCAAAGGCAAGGCACATAGAAAAAAAGAGGTTTTGTCAACAATATAGGCATATCCCTCAAATAAAAGCTTTCTGCCTCCTCGTTCTGTCTTGATAATTTCCATGATGTCGACTGAACGGTTTAGAAAAATGTTCTAAAAAAGAAAAAAATATATGAAAGCTTGAAGTTGAAAAGAGTTAAATTGTCGACTAATTGTCCTATCTGTACTGTCTGTCGGCGTACCGTATTCCATGTCTTACTGTTTTTTTGTTTTTTTACTAATATGTTTTGTATATATACATGTAAGAGTATTGAAATTATTTACTCAGAGCTATAACTTCCCTAAAAGGTAGCTGAACCTTCTTTATCTGTAATAAGAGGGTAGAATGGGCTCTTTTCCTATGCATGCAGCTAATGCCATGATGACACAACGTCGTTGGGCGGGAGGATTACGAGACGTCCAGTGGGGAAGGTTTCCCCATTATATAATCAACGGTCACGAGTTGACGACCAAGGCAAGCTTTCAAGTTGAAAATCATCAGCTGTGGTTTGACCTGGAGCAAAATGAGCTCCACTATGTCTCCTTGCCCAAAACATGCTACACATGAATGGGTAACTATCTGGCTTTTCGAGCCAGCTATGCGAGAAGGAAACCGGGGAGCTGTTCATTTTTTATTTGATGTCATCGGAATCCGTCAAGATGATAGAATAAAGAAAAAAGAACAAGTAGGAAACGTATCCAATCTAACTTTTACTTCAGATTTCGAGTGAAAAAGGACAAACAAAGAGACAGAATACGGGTATGTTATGATTTTGGGGTTATTTCTTTTGGGTAAGATACGTGTAACGTGTATTAAAGCAACCTGTTTATGAAGAAACGCTTGTCATATACACTTATATTCACTAATGTTACCGTCCAACATACGCCTAGACAGACAAGCGTTTCTTCATAAAAACACATACACTCTTACACACTTTACCGTCAAAAATATTCCTTACTTATATATTTAGAAATTAACCATTGCTTTTACACACGTGACACGTGTATTGAAACACACACACACACACACACACACACACAGACCTATATTAACTAACGTTACCTTCCAACGTACACCTAAGCAGACAAGCGTTTCTTCACAAACATACATTATTATACACTTTACCGTCCAAAATATTCCACGCACATATATTTAGATATTATCTCTGTCTCTGTGTGTATGTATATGTGTGTGAGGGAGAGACAGACAGACACAGTGACATGCTCGTAACGGACTTATATGAAGATTAAACAAACTCCGTTCAGAAATCTTTAGACAATTTCTTTGAAAAGGCAATTCTATGCTTCAGAAATGTTTTGAAAGTCTTTTCAGGATCCCAAATACGTGTTGTGTCGATTACATACGTGGGAAGTCGATTTTTTTTCTTAAACCCGAATAAGACTATTTGGCACAAATTAAATTTAATGTGTTTAACATTATTCTAAAACAGCAAGAAACCATCGAACAAAAAACTTCAGATCAGAAGAAAAAGAGGAATTAATTATACATATGCTTTAAAATTCATTGATGTATTCTCCATGTCCAAGATGAATAAAAAAAAAAAAAAAAAAAATCAGGCAATGAGAAACAAAAACTTTAGCAGAGTGTACAAGGGCGTATGAAGAGAAAATAAATTAAGAAATGATAAAAAAATAAGAGACTACATAGAAACCATCTTATTGTTTACCCTTCTTTATAGTAACTAATCTTGAGTGATATATCGATGCCATCTCGGCCTCCATGAATGTTTCTGACATCATTTATGCTGCATCATTCGCTATGCTTACATTCATGACGAACAAAGGCGTTCTTAATCTGTCCGGAAGTTAGAATGTAGAAGTCATTTTCAAGATAGGTAAAAACAATTGACATCTAATGATTCTTCTGTCCGACAAATAAATGACCTTTAAAATCAAACAGAAGTTCACTACACTCTTTTGAATCTAATGCACCTAGTGGATAACATAGGCTGTCGATAATGAGACATGGTGAGAACTACCCTTCCTAAAGTCAACAGCAAAACATGAATTGAAGGTTGGTTGGTTGTTTTGCTTTTATGGCAAATCAACACCTCGGCGGGTCATTTATTGCCAACTAGACTTTATTTATTTATTGCTGGTAATACCGTTTTTTTTCAACAATTTATTGTTATTTTTTATAAGTTTTGTCTCTAGTAATACTTTTTTTTCTTTTCAAGTATCAAGATTCATTGGGATTTTATGGGTACGGTCCCCAAGTCTTATATTTGTTATTTAACCCATAACTGGAGGGAAGGGACGGATTAATACCTTTCCTAAGGGTACCAGTGCTTAAGTGAATGCAGGGTATTCAACTGGGATTCGAACTCTTCGATTTCTCTTTCTGAGCCGATATCCACTGCAGCACAACGCACATCCGTCACTAAATGCTTTCAGCACTTGGTATTCCCAAGTGGTCACCCATCTAAGTACTGACCAGGCTCAACGTTGCTTAACTTCGGTGATCGAGCTAGAACCGGTGTATTCAACGTGATATGGCCGTAAGCCCATGCATTGAAGGAAAGAGGAGGTAGTACCTACTAGTTACCATATCTTTTCTTGCAGCAATTACGGAATCCATCCTGTATAGGACATCGGTAGAATTGCGATGCAACAAAGAAAAATTAAGTAAGCACGCGAAAATCACTGATTTTTCAACATCCATGATTTCAGAACCGTAACGGATAATCCGCTTTTCCGGACCATCAGAACTAGCGCAATAATTATATGTCACTGACCCACTAATTATCTATTTCTCCTCTCGCTATAGCATCATTGACTATTAGAGACATATTAAACATATATTTCGCAGATCAGTCAGTTAAGTGCCATACGTGATACACGCTTGGGCGATCATATCTCGAAAGAGACATGACTGACTGGGCAGAAGATTATCCCGCAGTAGGTTGCCATTGCTTTCTGCGGTAGACTGGTTGCTGACCAAGGCTATAGAACCCAATCTGTCCTGCTATTTAACCCATAACTGGAAGGAAGATACGGATTAATACCTTTCCCATGGGTATTTGCGCGTAAGTGAATACAATGGATTCAACTGGAATTCGAACTCGGCTCCCCGGTTTCTCGTTCCGAGCCGATATCCACTGTTCCACAACGCACATTTCGCAGATAGCTGCATTTATTATATTTGCACTTTTACTGGTTATTTCGGTGACTAAAGAGTGTTTTTTACGTACTTACATTAAAATCGAATCTGCTTTGTGGTGCATGGATATCTACATGGAATAAGAAATTAAAGAGCCGCGTTCGAATTCCAGTTGATTTTGTTTAATTCAGTTACGCGCAAATACCTCTGCGAAAATTATTAACCCATCTCTTGTTGCCCCAGCTATGGATTAAATTGCAGGACAAATTGAGTTCTGTACCCTTGGTGGGCAGAAAATATTCTGTAGTAGTAGGCTGCTGCAGAAAACATGGAAGCCTACTGCGGGAAAATATTCTTCTTAGTCCGTTATGGATAAAAAGAGACATGATCACCCAAGCGGGTATCTCCTGTCTCACTAACTTACATCCTTTCTATCATGCTTTTTCTTCGTCCACCTCGCTCTCATCAGTATTCTCTTCCTTCTCCTACTCTCTTGACACTCCCTGCAACCTCTCATTCCTCCTATGTAACCCCCTGCACAACAGTGGCAGTAAAATGCCTTGCTGGGGGCGACACGTAAATAAAAAAATATATAAATAAAAAACTTATGGCACTTAACTGAATGACATTACAATGTTTTGATAAGTTTAAATTAATTTTCGGCGTTACTGTAACTTATACTAAGTTAAAATGGTAAACTTTTGATTTGTTCCCCAAAGGCATTTACCCCTTCAAATCTTTCCAAAACATCCTTATTTCCGTGAAAATGTAAATGCTGAACCCAAATTGATAATTGTTTATTGACGAAACCTACCTTTTTTCACATTAACGACCAGAAAAAATATCGAAGTTCTTGTCGCTGTTTATCTCACCCCGTAACGCCACTTCAAAAATGTTATTCACTCCAGAATGACTTCACGCGTAGCTTGCCGATTTCTCGGCCTATTTACTTCTTTTTAGCAATTACTACGCGGAAATTGATTTCCGAAACCAAACAAATCGCGGAGTAATTGCTCAAAGGAAGTAAATAGGCCGAAATAAGTATCCTACGCCTCAAGTCATTCAGCGGTGAATCAGATATGAGAACGGTGGCAAGATTTTTTTTTCTGGTCGATAACATGAAAAAAAGGTAGGTTTCTTCAATAAACAATTATCGATTTGAGTTCAGCATATACTTTTGCACGGAATTAAGGATGTTTTGGAAAGATTTGACGGGGTAAAGTCCTTCAGGAAACAAATCAAAAATTTACCGTTAAAATTTTATAGTTATTAATGTACTGAGAGATTCTTAATCTCCATAAAAAATACATATTTTTGATGTCAATCCCACGCCTAGAAACCTACCGCCTTCTCATTGTTCTTAATTTTATCTTATTTTATTTTTCCTTTCATTTTTTATCCATATTTTCTTATATCCAACCTACTTTATTTATTTATATATTGATTTTTTTCAATAAGAGTAGATAATTTCAACTTTATATTTCTACCGTCTGAAATTTTACTTACTGCTTATTTGTTTTCTCAAATAAGTGTACATAGATTTTCCTATCGTCTGGTTCACATTCCTCCCCGGTCTTTTAGAGGTGTATCCCTTTTTTTTTCTGTTTAGGATGGGATTTCTGATTTACTTCCAAAGTCTACTTCAACTCTACACTTCTAACATCTCCGCATAAACTATGATTTTTTTTTTTCACTATTTATTTATCTTTTTCTTTAATAGGAGTAGACAGGTCTTCCATATCGCCCGGTTTACACTCCTCTCCGGTCTTTTGAACAGGAGTAGAGGTTTATCTTTTGTTCTCTGTTTAGGATTTAGTTTCCGTTTTCTTCTCTTTTACGTCCGCCTTTGCGACTTAGTGGTATTATAAACTTGCTTGCAGTGAATTGATTAAAAAAAATAACGCAAATTTTGACTGCGTCTGGCCATCGTGTGAAATTCCAATATTTTCACACATTTTGAAAGAGACATCGGACTAACAACTGATGGAATATCAGTGGCATATATATATATATATATATATATATATATATATATATATATATATTCGTCATCCACATACAAGCCTGTTTTGCTGTATCACAGCCCATAAGTGTGGCTACCCATTTACTTGCTTCTGGCCGGGATCGAAACTCGACCGATTTGGTGTCAGCCGGAGTCGCACATGGGATCAGAGAAGGAACATTTTAGCGGGTTATGTATAAGCGGTGTAGAGACAGAGAGAGAGAGAGAGAGAGAGAGAGGAGAGAGAGGAGAGAGAGACATGGAAAGAGAGGGAGGGAGAGAGAGAGATGCGCATTTTTATGTATGATATCTGATTGTATTGATATCAGTTAATAATTTTACATAGATAGATAGATAGAAAAAAACAGAATGCGATAGATAGCTAGCTAGGTAGCTAGATTTTTGCAAATATCTAGGAATACATCTTTAGCGGGTTATAAATGGAAGGAGGACCACATCCTGAGATGCGATATGCACCAAATGTTACCATTCTCATTTTTCTTTCACTCGTATCGGGAGCCTTAACGTAGCAGATTCAATCTAACGCGGGAATGTACAAAGTTCATGTGACAGCAGCTGTCGTCCCGAGCTCATCAGGAGAAGTCAGCATCTTGAAATTAGCCAAGTCATTCGTCTTCAAGACCAGTAATGAGCCAACCGGTGGCTTCAGTCGGTGACATAACATATTTGTTACCCCCAAAAACGCATCCTGAGAGGACAGGTGTCTTAAGGATGGCAGAGTTCGTTCAACGGATCAAGGATATGTTTGGCCCTTTTGCTCAGATGTTAGAAAGTTGGTTTCGGCCTAGATGTTGTATCTCTCCTATATATATGCGTGTATGCGAATAAATCTTAATGAGTGTGCGTGGCAGTGTGTGTGAAGAGTTGCGAGTGTGTGATTTTGTCTGAATATAAGAAAATATGAATCTTTGGTATTTATTTCAACCAAAATTTAACCCGCTCTAAGGCCCAAGAGGTACTCAATGGAGTGGGTAACTGAGGGAATTTGTTGTATGAATGTACGAGTATCAAGTAAGTGCAGATTATGACGATTTGTAAGATAGATCACAGTTTTCCCAAATTTTCACAAGTTTAAGATTGTAGTGATCAAGGAAACATTCCATTGATGGTCAGTGTGTACTTGTGTCTGTGCGAATATGTGTGAATGTGTGCACGCGAGTGCATGTGAGTGAGTTTGTCTAAATGCAGAAACGTGCGTATGAATCTGCGTGCATTTGCGTGCAATTCTGTGTGAATGTGTACGTGTGGTTGTATGTGTGAGTTAGCCTGAATTCTGTGAATGTATGTATAAATATATGCGCTGTTTTCTGTGTAAATATGGGCTAACATGTGCATGTGTGTGCATGCGCCCTAGTATGTGTTAATGTACGCACTTGTAGGGGGGAATGTATGAGTGAAAGGGTGTTGATGTTTGTGAATGTTAATGCATCTGTGCTTGTGTGTGTGTGTGTGTGTGTGTGTGTGTGTGTGTGTGTGTGTGTGTGTGTGTGTGTGTGTGTGACCCTCGTATAGGCATTCAAGGTCGAGGGGAGATGTAGACATTTGCTCAAGTGAAAACCATGAAACGAAAAAGAGGCGAAAATGAGTCGAAAAAAACTTGAAACATAAAAAAAATAAGGGAAAGGAAAAAAAATAGCAAAAAAACAAAAACAAAAACAAACACTTCCCCCCCCCCCACACCAAAAAACAAAAAACAAAAAAAACAAAACAAAAAAAAAAACCAGAGGAACGAGAGAATCGGGAGTTAACCTAGTCAACGTCAAAGAATAAAGATGGTGCCAATAATCTTAACGGAAAATGGAGTTCCGTGCGTGGAAAAACATACAAAAGCTGCAATTTCTCATCCATCTTGAATGTAACCATTCGTGGTGCAGTTCCCGCTGCTGTGCGCAAATAGGCGGAACGTCAGTACCAAAGCGTAAACATGACTGCCTCCACCCCTAGGGTGTACTGTCGTTTTCTTTTCTTTTCTTTTTTCTTTTCTTTTTTTTTTCATGGGGCAGCCTTACTCCTTCATCTCCGATTTCTATCGCAAGATAAACTGCTACTATTATTATAACAACAATGGCTACTACATCTGAAACAGCTAGAGTGAATATCTATGCAAATATGTCTACTGCTGCTACGGCTGGAACTAAAACTAGTATTCATTTTATGCGCCTTGTACTTTCAGAATATAGATGATCACGACTCTCCAATTCTCATTCTCATTCACTACTCTTCCTCTTCCTCCTTCTTTTGCCATCCATTCACACAAATCCGCTAAGTAGGATACTCACTATTCACACTTCTTTTGTCCCATGTACATTGAAAACTTAAATGGGCATGACTCTCCAATTGTAATTAATTCTCACTTATACTCTCCATCTTACTCCTTGTTTTGTCATCCATTCAGAAAAACCCGCTAAGTAGGATACTCATTAATTCCACTTTTTTGTCTCATGCACTTAGGTGTTTATCACTCTCCAATTGTAATTAATCCTTACTCTTTGCTCTCACTTACTCCCTGTTTCTTCTTTTCTTGTTTTCAATGCGTTCCGTGAGTGTTAAATTCTCTAGGCCCTCTTTCTTTATTACATGTCTCATTTATCTCTTTTTGATTGTTACAAGTAATTTCATTGTTCCTTCCATTATCTTGAAACAATCTTGTTGCTTATATGTTTTGTCCACGGTATTCCGAGTGTCATTTTGTTGAGTAGCATCTCAGTTGCTTTAATTCACTTGTCAATGTCCAGCATTCACTGACATGTAGTAAATTATATGTTACATAGCAGTTCCTGTTAATTAATTCAATAGATTTATCCTAATGCTGACTTCCGGATAAATTACTGAGTCGAAAATAAGTCATTTATCTATCTATCTATCTATCTATCTATCTATCTATCTATCTATCTATCTATCTATCTGTCTAAAAGTTCGATATATTATAGTAAAAAATTTGTATAAATTTTTAATGTTTCATAAACACGCCCACACACACACATATTTATATATATATATATATTGGAATTAAAAAAATAACAGACGTGATTATAAAGGCAAATATAAAGATTTTGCAACAAGTATTTATAAACAAAATAGAAATGTTAGTATTTCTACATTATATATATATATATATATATATGTATGTGTGTGTGTGTGTGTGTGTGTGTGTGTGTGTGTGAGAGTGTGTAAACTTGTCGTGGAGATCCAATTTGGTGAAACCTTGGCAGGTTCGTTGGCTCTCTAGGTTAGTTATTTAATATATATATATATATATATATATTATATATATATATATATATATATATATATATATAAAGTGGAATAATCAGGTAAATTCCGATATAGACAAAATCAAAAGAACACAATGTTAAATTCATCACTATGTCTGTTTATCTATCTATCTAGTAAATTACTAACTGAAATTTAGATATTGCACAGGGCCGAAATTATGGAGCACCCGATGAAGATCGAACTCGCTACTTTCTGATAATTGATCTAGCGAGACAAGTTTTCTGTACATTACATTACACCAAACTGCTCGCTCTCTATCTATCTATCTATCTATCTATCTATCTATCTATCTATCTATCAAGCTTAGTCTCTTCTTCATCTTTGAGGAAATTACCCCGCATTGACTGTCATAAATTAGGTTAGATATCACGTAAGGATGTGCTTTGTGGAGCAGTGGGGATGTGCTTTGTGGAGCAGTGGATATCGGCTCGGAACGAGAAATCGGAGAACCGAGTTCGAATTCCAGTTGAATTCATTACATTCACTTACGCGCAAATACCCTTGGGAAAGGTATTAATCCGTCTCTTCCTTCCAGTTATGGGTTAAATAATAGGACAGATTGGGTTCTATAGCCTTGGTCGGCAACCAGTCTACCGCAGAAAGCAATGGCAACCTACTGCGGGATAATCTTCTGCCCAGTCAGTCATGTCTCTTTCGAGACATGATCGCCCAAGCGTGTATCGCGCATGGCACTTAACTGACTGATCACGTAAGTGTTCAATGTTCTTTGGCTATGTTTTCCGCAAATCTTATGCACAAACAAACAGATGGCTTATTTAATTACTGAAAAACGAGTTAATATTTCGGTGGTCAGGGCGTTGGCATACATTTAAAAGTAGAAAGAAAGTTAAAGAAGTCGTATCGAGACAAACCAAGAGAAGTAACTTTTCATTATAAGGATTGTTTTTTGCAAAGTTCTTGAGAGTCGAGAATAATTTTTATTTATAGGACTTAAAAATTAAAATCCGAATTGATATGTGCTGTAGTTTAGATTCCTTTTTATCAGACCACGGGTATATTTTTTAATCGAGTTCATCCAAGGCAAGGCAGAAAGCCACTAAGACAAAAGGGGTTATTGAATGTGGAAGAATTAGAAATGAGAAACAGTATTAAGGAGTCAGAACAAAAAAAAATAAAAATAAAAATAGAGTAATCAGGAGGACAGTAGATAGCTATTGACATTGCGTTTAAATTCTTGAAAATTAAATATTACTGGAAAGCCTAAAGCCGAAAGGGAGATCCACAAGTGAGAAGTGTGAAAAGAATCTATTAGCACAGAACCTACGATTGTAACTAACCAACTCAACTGGAAATTGATGAGACCTCGTCCTAGTCTAACATTTTACTTACTTCATAAAGTCTAAGTAACAGAGTGAAGAGTTGATCGAAACTTTTACCATGAGAGAATTTATAGATAAGGCACAGAGAGGCAACTTTACGACTATGGAAAGTGACTGAAGCCGAGATGCCAGGTCAGGATAAATAACATTGCTGATTCTTATATACAGTGGGCTACGATAGGTTTTTAGACAGGAGAAATAAACTACATCCAGTTTCAAAATTTTATTACCATTTTTTTTTTTTTAATCGTGTCGCCGCAAGCAAGGCATTTTACTGCCACTGTTGTGCAGAGAATTTCATAGAAGAAATGTTATAAGGAGTGAGAGGTTGCAGGGGGTCTCAAGAAGAGAGTAGGGGAGGGAAGAGATTACTGATGAGAGTGGGGTGAACAAGGAGGAATGTTATGAGGAGTGAGATGTTGCAGGGGTTCTCAGAAAGAGAGTAGGAGAGGGAAGAGAGTACTGATGAGAGTTGGGTGGATGTAGAAAACCATGAGAGAGAGGATGAAAGTTAATGAGACAGGAGATGACTATTGACTTTACATTTAAATTCTTGAAGATTGTAACTGTCAGGAAAGCAAGTATGCGGAAGAGAATTCCACAGGCGGGAAGTGCGAGAAAAGAAGCTGCTGGAGTAGAATTTGCGTTTACAATTTATTAGTTTCACAGTAAAAGGATGGGACCTAGTTGCTAATTTTGTGGCTCAAGGAAATTCGTATATAGGGGGTACCAGTGAGCTAATTTCATCGGAGCAGAAGCCGTGAAATTATTTGTAGAAGAGACTCAGGGAAGCCACACTGCGTCGGTGAGAAAGCGACTGTATCCTAGCTGCCAAGTCGGGATCGATCACATTACAGATTATCCGTTGGATTCGGTCGAGGACACTTAAGTGGATAGCAGGAGCACCGGATCAGATATGGCAGCAATACTCAATGCACGGGCGGATGGTAGACTTGTATATGTGCATGATTGTTTGGGACGGGAAAAACTTCCTGGCCCTACACAGAGAACCGACTTTCTTAGCAGCGGATCTAGCTATGGATTCTATGTAGTTATTCCACTTGAGGTCTGGTGTGAGAGTTAACCCGAGGAGGCGCAGTGTTTCGCTTTCAGAGATAGAAGCCTGATCCATGTTAATGGGCGGGAGGAACGATTGTCCGTGATGGTTATTAGATAGCAGCTTTGTTTTAGAAGCATTAAAATTTACGAGCCATTTCTTGCCCCAGTTCACCACGGATTGGAGGTCCTTTTCAAGCTCGGCAGCGAGGTTTGCTTTTTCAGCCTCGGTAGATTTTTGATCGAGACAAGAGTAAACCGTAATCCAAACACAACAGTATTTGAAACTAGCATGAAGTAGCTCCTACACTTGCGAGTTTCAGTGCTTTTATTCAGTTTTTCATGGATTTGATCAAGTTATCAACAATCGTCTGATCCATATTTTCTCACTCCTTTAACAATGTTGCTTTAAAGGTTGCCGCTGACGTGATATTGGTTGCACGCTATCGAGGTTTTCAGTCAAGGTGCTCCCAAACGTGCTCTATTGAATTCATGTCAGGACTTTGGGCTACCAATGGCAGTAACTTGATTCCTTCAAATTTCTCTATTTGACTTGCCAAACTGATGTCATCCTATTATTTTCCCTCGTTAAAATTCACCAATTTCCTGACTTCCGCAAACTAGATGTAAAAAATATACTGTTTATTATAAAAAAAAAATAGAGCATCTACTCAAGGCCGAAGATTTCCTCGCAGTAGGTTGCCATTACTTTCTGATGTAGATTAGTTGCCAACCAAGACTATAGAATCTAATCTGTACTGCTGTTTAATCCATAGATTGATGTAGAAGCGAAGGATTCATACCTTTTCCAAGAGTACTCGCGCGTATGTGAATGTAGCGAATTAAACTCGAATTCGAACTCGGCTCTCCGATTTCTCGTTCCGAGCCGATAACCACTGCAGCAATACGCACATCTGTCAAGTTTGGCCTATAATGTTCAAAACTGGAGAAAACATGAATTTATCCTGTTTGAACGTTTGCCTTGAAAATAGGGACAGAGTAGGAAGCAGCAAGCAAAGTTTCATCAATGGAAAAGTGGTTGTAGTGTGGAAAATAGTTAATCTTCATTCCGTAAATATACCATTGGTTATAAGAAAATTTCTCTCAAACATATCCTTCCAAAAGAACTGTTACCTTGTTAATAGACTCCTGAGAGGATTCTACCTTCGATCACTACCATTTTCATCTCTTCAAATCTTTACTACATCATCCTAAATTTTACTTCGACTCCTTATGCCCATACAAAAACCTCATCCAGTAACCTAGATTGATCAGCTGTTGGACCTTTTATCAGTTATTTTTCAGATATATAATCTACCTTTCGCTTCTCTGTTTCTGTTCACCCACTTCAAACCATTACATCTAAGACTTGCCACGTCATATACAGAGGGCTGAAGCAGCTTCATTCCCTTTGTGTTTCATTTGTAAGGAAAAAAACATTCGGACATTCTGGGACATTCGAGAGAACGTATACCCAAATACAACACTCCCAGTCTAGAGTCAACCATTACATATCGTATGTAGCAATATAATCGACACTTTTCCCTTTCCTACTTCAACACAGCAACCGCATTTAGTAAGCATCTTCTTTGAATGAATCTGAAGCCTTGTATTGAGTGAACATTTAGTGAAACAAATCTATCTATCTATCTATCTATCTATCTATCTATCTATCTATCTATCTATCTATCTATCTCATTCTTTATATACATATATATATATTAGGTAAAAAATAAAAAGTATTTTCTTCCATTTTTTGTTTTGAAAATAGCTGAACTGCATAGAAACCTAATAGGATCACCTTTGTAGCCAATAATGTATACATCTTACCGGATGTAAGCAGTCCAGACTCTAGCGGCCCTTAACAAAAAAAAATGATATAAATAAATCTACTGTTTACTGGGCGTCTTCACAAACATGAGTATCCAATATATATATAAATGATATCTTCTTCCAATTCTATATTTTATAAAGAATTACACAACATTAAGCAAACACTTGTCAATAATGGATTTCCTAACTCCGTTATTGATCAACAAATTAAAATGTATCTCAACAAAGTTAATAATAGCTCTAACAATATTAATAATAATGTTGTACATCAAAATAAACATAACACTATTAACTTATACTATTGCAACCAAATACATAATAATTACAAACAAAATAAAACCTCTCCAAAACGTAATACGTAGAAATGTTAAACCAGTGGTTAGTAATAATCAAATTAAACTCATTATATATTATAAAAAATTCAAAACAATTGACCTCATAGTCTCTCATAACCCTACAAGCACTAAACTAAATTCTCTACAAAAAATCAATGTAGTGTACCAATTTACATGCCCGTTCAGAGATTGTATCTCTGGTACTAATAAAAAAAAACAGTACATATATTGGTTTTACTACAACCACGCTCTATCGTAGACTTACATGTCACCTTTCTGATCAGAGTACAATTAAACAACATTTCTCAGAAAAACATAAACATGTAGGTAATATCAGACAGATTTTAGTCAATAATACAATAATCCTTACTCAGACACACAGTAAAAAGAAACTTCAGATATTGGAGGCCATGTACATTAAATCCAAACAATCCACACTTAATAAAATCACTTTTAAATCTGGTCATAACATATTACATTGCATTTGAATACATGGTTCTGTTGTCATTTCACGTTATCACGCGGTGTGACGTCATAGAACCGCATTGCAAATTTGCGAACTGCGTTTGTTATTTTTGGTAACTATTGCCGTTGCCTAGCGGAGTTTTATGTCAACACAAAATAAAATCGTCGGTGATGGTGGATGTTATTGTGTTACTGTCTTTGTGACCTCTCTGAAGATGGCTCATGTGAGCCGAAAGATTAGAAACAAATTAATAAAAAATTATCCAAATATTGGAGAAATTTTGTCTTTATTTTCAACTGAAATTAAAGCCAAAATACGTCGTTTAGAACGGCTCATGATTAAACATAATAGACATTTATCGTCTCTTATATTTAACTGTATATGTTTAGAAAATTATTTGCTACCTCGATATATATATATATATATATATATATATATATATATATATATATATATATATATATATATATATATATGCATGACACGTTAAAATTTGCCTTCTCTGATTCCATGCGCCTATGGCTTTGGAGGTAGCGACTCCGACTGACACCCAGTCGGTGGAGTTTCGATCTCGGCCAGAAGCAAGTGGATATGTCTAGCCACACTGATGAGCTGTGTGAAACAGGCCTGTATGTGGATGAATAATATATATATATATATATATATATATATATATATATATATATATACTTGAACTATTCATATCTATCTATCTGCCTATATATGATGCAGATATAGTTTAAGTTATGCTATATTTATCAGATAACGTGCTCAGTATTAGAGATAGAGCTTATGTAAATATATGTGTGGGTTGTGTTTAAGCAGAAAACAAACTATTTCCGCTGTGCTTGACTTCAATTCGCATTATATATATATATATATATATATATATATATATCAGAACGACTCATATCTATCTTGTGACACTTCGATATGGTTTACTGGCTGGGTCAATTACAACTATGCAGTCAGTTTGATCCTGGGTGTCACATTAGTCATTGTGGGCATGTGATGATTAGCAATCTTAACACGATAGAGCCTATTACAACTGATTAGTGTGTTCGATCGTCACTGGGTGTCCCATACTCCAGACTGTCTCACTGTTCATATTTATCTAGTTGCGTAGCTAGATGTATGCTATCGGTTCGATTCAAATCAAAGTAGGGTGATTTTGATTTTATTAATATAGGCAAATTTTCCTTCGTTAAGGGAACAAACCACTCAGAATAGACAATGCTCATATATTTGCCCTTTTGGTGGCATCTCTTATTTATATATCTATGTTTGTTCATTATCTATCTGTCGTTTCCTTTTCAATCTTTATGCAATCCTTTTTCTGACTCTTACCGATCAATCAGCCCGTCTCTGCCAAGGTTTCACTTCTCTTGCTCGTGCATTACGATCCATCATTACACCGTTTTTTTAGAATCTCTCGAAAGACGGGTTGAGATGATTTATTTCTTCGAAATGAGAGAAAACCCGGCGGATGTCTCTCAAAGAATGCTGCACGCAATGGAAATATACAATGAAAAATTGGTTTTCAAAAATATCTCTTTCGCTTTCGGTTGGCATGAATGTATTGCTATCCTCTCAGATCGTTCATCAAAAAGAAAAATATTTCACATTCGGTTAAGCAAGACCAAATGCTGCTCCCACTGCCAATTATAGCGATATGAATCATTTGCTTGTCTTACTTGATGGGTGGGGTCGTTACATAATGCCTGCTGAAGCTAGTGGTTGTGGTTCGAGATCTGGTAAGGGACACAATATTGATTGCTGATTTACAAAGCAATCATCCTAATTGACATAGCACAATCGACCTAACTTGTTAATCTGTCTCTTGACTTATACACACACACACACACACACACACACACACACACACACACATATATATATATATATATAGAGAGAGAGAGAGAGAGAGAAAGAAGAGAATGGTTACCCTGTAAAAACGAAAAGGATAATCCGAAATATTTTATCTAATTAATATAAAATATTAAATAGATAAAAACAAAGAGCTCAATGGATATTATCCAGAGCAATATGAAATATTGAGAGGAAAACTCAACACATAATTAAACGGTCATAAATCCAGAATTTATTTCGGCAGGGTTAGGGCTACAAGCGGCTTTTTTCAGACCGTGGAAACATAAATAAATAAATGCTAATTTCACTCAGATTACGGTTTTTAACAGAAGGAAAATAGGTGAGGTGAAGCAAACATCGTGTATACATTTTAGCTGGAAGTGTCACAAATTTACGATACATACATCAAATCACACAAACAAAAAATTAAGGAGAAAATATACACAGACACAAAAAGTGGGATATACATACACAAAATAAGCACACAAACATAAACTTATAAGAAGCCATATAAGCACACAATAATAACACACAGAAAAATAATTATAAGGAAAAATAAAATTAGGAGAATAAAAAGAAAAAAGAATGAGAAAAGGGAAAGGGACAGATAATATACTTATAGTCACAAGTAAATAACAATCACAAAATTGTTTAGAAAATATTTTTTTAATTATTAAGGATCTAAAAGAAAAAAAATTAAAAGAATACAAAAAAGTTCCCAAGGGAAGATATTTTACAAAAATAAGAAAAGAGATTCATTAAAATTAATGCAGATAAAAACAAAGGAGCCAATATAGTAAATACAAAATACAGTCACAAATGGTTAATATTACAAAAACAAAGAAAGTTTTAAAATATTTAAGTATAACAAAGAATATGTATAGATGAAAATAATAATAATAATAATAATAAAAATATAAAAAATGATAATAATAAAAAATCATAGAATATGATAAAAATAATCAGATTCACAATATAGAGATAAAAGCTGAATTTGTTAAATATTTTTGGAAGGAAAAAGCATATTAATCCTACAAAACGGGTAGTTTGAATTTATTCTTGTGACGACATTTCAAAATCACTTCATTTCATTGGGTTAAAAGGTGGTTATTACCATAAAATTTAATTATTTTATTATTTTAATTTTGTATCTCTCTCTCTGTTTATATATATATATATATATATATATATAATATTTTTTAGAATTTATACCAGAAATATGTTATAATATCAGTACAAAGGTAGCTAATTTTTTGGACACTACTTCTGTCTTATCCAGTGATGGTGCTGATTTGGAGTTAAAGATTTTGAAAAGGTTCAAAACTAGCCAAACTCACTCAGGGAGACATTGTTTGTGATGACCAATCTAAATACAAGTAATTTCTAATTTGAAGAACATAAAAACATACTCTAAAACAATTTATTGGGACATCAATGTTAATATCTGATAAAAATACAAATCGTTATTACTAATTGACTATTACTTTCACTTTACAATGAAAATAAACATTTATTTTCAAACTAATTGATTACGAATTAATGTGACAACAAATTTTAGTTTCTGATCATTAGGTTTAGATTATTAAAAAATGAAAAGGACAAGAGAGATAAACACGCATATATACAAACATGTAGATGCCCACATATTGACAAACAAACAAATATATATATATATATATATATATATATATATATATATATATATATATGCTGTTAAATATAAAACGCAATGAATCACGAGCCGTTCTAAACATCGTATTTTGTCATTTCAGTCATGCCAACTTCAAAAATTCGTGAAGGCATTATTGGGATGTGTTGACTCTCTCTCTCTCTCTCTCTCTCTCTCTCTCTCTCTAAATATATATATATATATATAAAATCGAAAATCTAAGTGAGCCAATAACCTACCACGGTTTCGCTAAAATTTTCCCTGACGAGATGTTTAAGTGAAACCGTGGTAGGTTATTGGCTCACTTAGATTTTCGATTTTGTTTGCTCTACTTTCGCGTTGGGTGCTTTGTGTGCTCTGCTTTCGTATTCAGCTCTTTATTGTTAAGGTTTTCGTCTTGGGGTATTTTTTTCTTTCTCACGAATGTTTGACTTTTTGTTCAGGTATTTCGTTTGTTTCTTTTTTCTTCCCCTTCTTTTCCCTGCGGGTTAGTTCCAGTGGGGTTCAAGACGGCCTGAGTTGAAGTTTAATTATTGATAATATTGACAGAATTAGTTCTGCTGTTATTGGTATTATAACTATAATTAATATATATATATATATATATATATATATATATATATATATATATATACACAAATGAAAGAACGAATAATCCTGAGTGAAATCGTTACAATAATGCCCTCATGAAACTGGCCATTTAAGTCCACGTGAGAAAATTATAATTTATTTAATCGATTCGGCCAATGACCTGAATGCAATTTAATCGATATATGCTTTTAAAAATAATTCTGTCGGTTTGCTGAATTTCATTTCTTGCGTTAGTAAAAAAAGAAGCCAATTTCTGTGACTTTGAACGTGCCTGACAGACGCCCGGTACTGAGAATTTAAAACCTGGTGAGCTATTTCTAGGATTTACAGTGAATAGTCAGAAAAAGAAAGCAAATAACCTATGAATGGCAATTCTGTGAGTAGAGATATATTGTTGGTGAAAAAGCTGGTACCTCTTTACAACGTTGCCTCTTTACAACAGAGAAATACAAAAGAGAATCTCTGATGGCAAAATGCATCGAACCTTGAAGCAGTTGAGCTACAGCAGCAAAAGATCACGTCGAGTAATTGGCCAACTGAGTTTTGAATTCTACTGAGACACTCAGATGGTATGGCCGGCCACTCGTATCCAACATGCCTGCCTACTAGAGCGGCTAGCTAATCCCCTTTGCAAACTCCTGCTCAGATACTTTCGAAAGGTATCGCACGTTGGGCTCGCCTCCTCTAGATCGATAACATTAAAAAGTCACCTCCCCTACTAATCGACTATGGTGAGATTCGATCCGGAGCCTTATGTTTAGAAATGGAACTTTCTTTCTTTCTTTCTATCTATTCCTTCCAGTCTCTTCAAATCTATCTATCTATTCCTTCCAGTCTCTTCAAATCTATCTATCTATCTATCTATCTATCTATCTATCTATCTATCTATCTATCTATTCCTTCCAGTCTCTTCAAATCAATCTGTCTGTCTGTCTGTCTGTCTGTCTGTCTGTCTGTCTGTCTGTCTGTCTGTCTGTCTGTCTATCTATCTATCTATCTATCTATCTATCTATCTATCCTATTCCTTCCAGTCTCTTCAAATCAATCAATCAATCAATCAATCAATCTATCTATCTATCTATCTATCTATCTATCTATCTATTCCTTCCAGTCTCTTCAAATCTATCTATCTATCTATCTATCTATTCCTTCCAGTCTCTTCAAATCTATCTATCTATCTATCTATCTATCTATCTATCTATCTATCTATCTATCTATTCCTTCCAGTCTCTTCAAATCTATCTATCTATCTATCTATCTATCTATCTATCTATCTATCTATCTATCTATCTATTTCTTCCAGTCTCTTCAAATCTATCTATCTATCTATCTATCTATCTATCTATCTATCTATCTATCTATCTATCTATTCCTAGTCTATTCTTCCAAATCTCAAATCTATCTATCTATCTATCTATCTATCTATCTATCTATCTATCTATCTATCTATCTATTCCTTACAGTCTCTTCAGACACGCTCCCAGTAGGAAAGCAAATAAGGAACTATGAATCCATCCTATCTTGTATCAAACTCCTGTTGCTGATGGTGAAAATATAGGGAAATGCCATCGTGACATACCTTGGTTTTCTCAGAACCAATAAAACATAGTTTAAATGCAGCAATCAACCTAGATATTGTGGCTGACTACGTTCCTTAATTTAGGACAACGGTGCACCCATTCTCTGATGGGCACAATGCAAAGATGTGGCTAATTGGTTCATGAAACACTGCAATAGTTTTTTTCTCAGTCACCGGATCACCATACAATAGCTAAATTCTTATACTCTATGTACTGTCAAACACTTTACGAGAATTATGGGATGTCATAATAACAATAAGAGAACGAACATCCAAGTAACCAAGATGAGGTTTCGAATTGAAGGTCATCGGTTGATAAACTCCGACAAGTATTTTTCCCCAATTTACGTGACCCATGAATGGATACCTCTCTAGCCTTAAAACTCACTAAGATAAGTCGCGGGAAATTGTCAGAAATTTTGACCTCCCAACTAAGGCAGGACGTGAAATATTCTTTTTTGTCGGGTGCCGGTAATCCTACCTATAAAACAAGAACAAATCTTGCACAGTCTCTGTGTCCACTTTCATGCCGGCGTCGATATTACACCGGCCCCACATCTTTTGGAGCAATGTCGAAGGTACTGTTGCAGTGTGGGAATCCCTAAGACTAAGAGTTACCTCCCATCTAAAAGGAGAATAGGTACAGCACTATGAGTACCAACTCAAGCGCTGGCACTTGATCGTGTGAAGATAACAGGATGGACCGTTGAATCCATTGCAAGAAGGATTACGACAGTTCTAAAGACAAAGTGGGGTACACCAGAATTGCACTTGTAATAATGTGGTCGATGAATGTGTTAATTTTCTAAGCGTAGCTTAGATGTGGCGCAAGAAGGAAAACATAGGTACCCATTAAGGATCGAACTCACTACTCAGCTGTAATTAGTTCTAGCGAGGAAAGCTTGCTAACCATTACACCATGTCGAGGTGCCCATTGGCCGATGAATGCATATAAATATTCTATCTATCTATCTATCTATCTATCTATCTATCTATCTATCTATCTATCTATCTATCTATTCATTCCTTCCAGTCAATTCAAATCTATCTATCTATCTATCTATCTATCTATCTATCTATCTATCTATCTATCTATCTATCTATCTATCTATCTGGCTCTTGTATCGCCGTGGTGGATACTATACACAGAGAACGTATGTTGTGGTATTATTCAGCACAATATCCGGTGCTAAACTGATTAACACAGCGCAGTACAATAGTTACAATAATGGACAAGACAGAACTTACAACTGAGTGAGGCTTTTAGATCGCCATAGTCGCCGAAGTAATCAGTCCTAGTATTTCTAATAACGCTCGAATATTACATCTTGAATGCTACTATTCTTTATTTAAATCGACCATTTTATGTCATGGGTCATTCCATTATTGAGAGTGCTGCAAGGGTGTCAACTACTCTACAACACTAGCTAAGAAGCTTATCTATCTATCTATCTAGCTAGCTAGCTAGCTCTACATGGTATAATGGTTACCAACCCTGCCTTGCGAGAACAATTATGATTGATCAGTTAGTTTGGTCCTATCTGAGTTTATCATGATTTTTGTTACATATCTTGATATATAATATGATATCCTATATTATATATGCATTTTCTTATACACTTGAACTCTTCTGAATATACAGAACAGCATTTCAAGATCTCCAACCCATGAAAGAGCGACGGATGATAGTCCATGAGTATTGATCCTGAAGATTCAAACCTGCCTTCATAAACGTTGGTCCCTGTGTTTTGTTTATATTAATTGCAAAGAATAATGGAACTTTATTCTTGAAAAATCTCCTGGTTGTTCTTCACAAAGTTTAATCTTTGTCATAAAAACGGTTTTCTTCTACATTTGCGCTTTGATGCTGATGTGAAATTCTGTTATTTTGTATTATCACAGCAAAATCTGTTTTCATAATTTCATGAAAATAAGTAGGTGGGGTGGGTAACATATGCAAAAAAATATTTTTTACCATGATTTTCTTAAAAAAAAAACATCCAAAAATAATTTAATTCATTTGTGAATAAGTCCTGGATGTTTCATTAAAATCCGACATTTTTTTATTTTTCGAACAATTTCAAAATCAGCGTTTTTTTTTTTCACCAGAAAAATTGCGCCAAAATACTACTCGTAAAAATTACGTCCGTTCACCGAAAAAAAAATATAACCAAGATTTTAGACCAAAATTTTGAAAGGATAAAAAATTAATAAACTAATAAAAAATACTTTGCTCGTTCCTCTTAATAATAAAATAAACATTTTGAAGATAAAACTTTGTTCTGGTTAAGTTTGGGCCTTTTTAAATCATGCTTCACTGTTTTTTTAGCAAATTAGTGGAGGTACCTACTTTCATGGTAAATGTTCAGGTGTGCTCTTCGCTATAGTACCTAGACAATTTCGAATTTAAGTGAAGTACTAGACTAGCGCAACCCGCGCCAGTTCCCTTCCAGCGCATGCTGCAATCAATGACTGTCGTCCTCCTATACTCGAGGTCTCTCCTCACCAACAACAAAAAACAAGCAGGCAACGTAAAATCACTTAAAACTCAAGATTTCCTTCACGAACACCAGGGTATTCGTAGCAAAGAAAGGTCCCCTGACACCCTAACGCTCTGTGAGACTAATCTTAACCACTCAATTCCCTCCTCTGACTTCTCGATTCCTGGCTACCTTCCCTTATTAAGAAAAGACTCCTCTGTACATGTGCATGATCTGGGGGTTCACGTCATTGAACACCTCTATCTAGCTAGGGTGACATCTCTCGAATCTCCTGACCCCTCATCCATATGTCTCCGTCTTCCACTTCTCAAATCGGTTAGCTATCTTTTCTTTATATACGGTTCCCCTTCCTCTCCTGACTGCTACCTGCTAGACATTATCTCTGACAATATAGATAAGGCTACTTCCTCCCACCCATTCGCTAACATATTTGTGTTCGGAGATCTTAACGCCCACCATGCCAAGTGGCTAGAAGACTGTCACTGATTCTGTTGGTATTCGCTCCATGAACTTTGCTATTTTTCAATCTCTTACGCAAATTGTGAATTTCCCCACGCGCTTTCCCAGTCTCGCTTCGGGACACGTTTTTCTACTAGGTCTCTGCTTCACCCCTGTACCCTGACTCCTGACAAGCCTCGCAGCTTTGCCCTACTCGGTAACTCCGACCATGCTGCCGTTTCTATTAATATCTCTCTCCACTCTCACTTTCCCCAGGAGTCTCCTACCAACAGAATTTCCTACTGCTACCAATGAGCAGACTGGGATGCGTTTCGCGATTTCCTATTCGACGTCCCTTGGGAAAAAGTGTTTAGTCTCCCAGTTGAGGACTGCGCCTTTGAGGTCTCCTCCTAGGTGAAAACTAGCATTGATGCTTTTATACCGATCAGGAAATTCCGCCCCAAACCTCATTCTTCGCCCTGGTTCTCTCCTGCCTGTTCGGCCGCCATTGCTCACAGGACCACTTCTTCCGGCTAATTCAGAGCCATGCGTCTGACCATAATAAGCGCCTATTTGCCTCTGCTCGTAATGAGCATAAGAGGATCTTAATTGACGCTAAGCTGTTGTTTGCTGAGGGAATTAGGCAAAGCATAGCTGTCCACAAGTTCGGCTCCAAAGACTATTAACGGTTCTGCAAACGTGTGCTGAACAACAGCAAATCTTCCATCCCTTCTTTAATCAATAAATTTGAGGTCCTCACGGCATCTGTGGACAAGGCCGAGTATCTTGCTCGCAAATTCTCATCCAACTTCACATTTGACTCACTTGGAGTATCCGCACGTCTTCCCTCTTAGGACTAATGCTCAACTGAGAGATGTTCACAAAACCCCTTCCCTGGTATTAGGATAATTTCAAAACTAGAACACCATAGGTGACGGAATCCTGGTCATTGTCCTGAAGAAATGTGCCCCTGAACTTTCCTCTGTCCTCTCTAAACTCTATAATTGCTGTCTCTCTGCTTCCTGTTTTCCTACCTGCTAGAAGTCCACTTTTTTTTTAATCATATCACCCCGAGCAAGGCGGTAATGCCACTGATGTGCAGGGGGCTACGTAAGAGTGAAAAGATTGGAAAAGAAAACCGGAAACCACATCCTAAACAGGGAACAAGGGATGAACCTCTTCACCTGTTCAATAGACGTGGGTGGAGTGTGAACCGGGTGATAGTTTAGTCTATCTACTCCAATTGAAAAAAAAAAAAGAGTGAAAACATTGGAAAAGAGAAAGCCGGGAACCACATCCTAAACAGGGAACAAGGGATGAGCCTCTTCACCTGTTCAATAGACGTGGGTGGAGTGTGAACCGGGTGATAGTTTAGTCTATCTACTCCAATTGAAAAAAAAAAGAGTGAAAACATTGGAAAAGAGAAAGCCGGGAACCACATCCTAAACAGGGAACAAGGGATGAACCTCTTCACCTGTTCAATAGACGTGGGTGGAGTGCGAACTGCTTGGGAATTTGATTGTCTTCTAATCAAGAGACATGTCCGGTCCATTGCAGTCTGTGTTTGTAGAGCTTTGACAGAAATTGAGTTGGCTCTCTGCAAAACCTCTCCTTGTGTGGTTCCTGTATTTAAGAACTCAGGGAACCATCCAATTATTGCCCTATCAGCCACCTACCAATTTTCGGCAAAAGGTTCGAAGCTAAAAATAGTTGCTAAAATAGTTCACATCTTACTGCCCATAAACTATTTTCAGACAGACAGTATGGCTTCCGCTGTGCCAGGTCTACTGCCAATATGCTAATGACCATCACCGAGTACATATAGGTCCTCGTTAAGTCCGGCGAAGCTCGGCTGTTTCCCTGAATATCTCCAAAGCACTTGATAAGCTTTGGCACGCTGGACTTCTGCACAAGCTACAGGATTATGGTATCACTGTACGCTTTCTTGATTTGATCCAATCTTTCTTATTAAACCGCACAATGAAGGTCATCTTGAACTGGCATGTCTCCAAATTCTACTACACGTAGGCTAGTGTCCCCCTATGACTCTATCCTAGGCTCGAAGCTCTTTCTGATCTTCATAAACGACCTCCCTGACATGATCAAATCCCAAGTAGGTATCTACGCTGATGTCATTTACTCCCGCTTGAGTTAAAAATCTGGCGAGGCGGTTAAAGATAACCTCGCTGCTGTTCTCAAGAAACTCCACTCTGTGGTATATTGAGGTAAGAAATGGCTTGTAAGTTTTATTGCTTCTAAAACGAAGCTGCTATCTGTCAAACACCACAGGCAGTCCCTCCTACCACCCATCAGCATGGACCAAGCGAATCTCCCTGAAAGCAACACACCGCGCCTCATCGGTCTCACCCTGTCTTTTGACCTCAAGTAAAACCATTTAATGAATCAATAGCTAAATCGACTGCTAGGAAGGTTGGGTCACTGTGTCGGCCAGGAAGTTTTTCTCATTTGAGTCTATCTTGCGTATATACAAATCAACCATCAGACCATGCATTGAATACTGTTGTCATATCTGATCGGGCGCCCCTGCTATTCATCTCAGGATGGTCGACAGGCTCCAAAGGAGAATCTGATCGGTCTCGACTTGGCATCTCGACTCCAGCCTCTTTCTCACCGGCGCGATGTGGCTTTCCTCTGTCTATTCTATAAATATTTTCATGGCTTCTGCTCCGACGAGTTTAGCTCACTGATGCTCCCTCGACAAGAATTTACTCGAGCAACCAGACTAGCAACGAGTTCCACCCTTTTACAGTTAAATCAATTAAATGCAGCCGCCACTTCTACTCCATCAGCTTCCTTTCTCGCACTTCCCGTCTGTGGAATTTCCTTCCGTATACTTGTTTCTCTGACGGTTAAAATCTCCAAAAACTTAAATGCAATGTCAATTCCCATCTTTTGTCCACTTCACTTCAGTTCTTCTCTCGTCCTTTCCCCATCACTCCGTGTATCTTGTTCTTTTCGTTTCTCACTCTATCCTCGCAAATGTCTTCACTCTGGTATTTCTATCTTTCTCTTGGCCTTTCTCTGACACCCCCTGTAACTGCTTCGTCTTTCTCTTCGCTCTCCCCCTGCTTAAACTTTTTTCTTTTATATAGACCCATGCGCATCAGTGGTGGTACCGCCTTGCTATGTGAGTTATCAGTACACTTTTCGTTGTCCTTCTTTCTGCAAAACTCTTCTTCATCTGTGAGGAGATTGTCAAACATTCACTTACATATGCATTGAATAATGTTGTCATATCTGGTCGGACGCCCCAGCCACATTCTCACCGACAGGATGTGGCTTCCTTCTGTCTCTTCTACAAAAATGTTCATGTCTCCCGCTCCGACGAGTGTAGCTCTCTGGTACCTCCTCTACAAAAATTTACTCCTGAAACCAGACTGGCAACAAGGTCCCACCCTTTTATGTTTAAATCAGCCAAATGCAGCCGCCACTTCTACTACACCAGATTCTTTTCTTGCACTTCTCGCCTGTAGAACTTTCTTCCGTATACTTGCTTTCCTGACGTGTACAACATCCACAAATTTAAATGCAATGTCATTTACCATCTCTTATCAACTTGATTTCAGTTCTTCTTTCATCCTTTCCTCATCATCCCTTGTATTGTGTTCTTTTCTTTTCTTATTCTACCCTCGCAACTACCTTTACTCTAATATTCCCATCCTTCTCTTGCCCTTTCTCCGACACCCCCTGTAACCGGTTCGTCATTCTCTTCGCTCTCCTCCTGCTTAAACTTTTTTCTTTTATGTAGACCCATGCGCATCAGTGGTGGTACCGCCTTGCTATGTGAGTTATCAGTACATTTTTCGTTGTCCCTCTTTCTGCAAAACTCTTCTTCATCTGTGAGGAGATTGTCAAACATTCACTTACATATGCATTGAATAATGTTGTCATATCTGGTCGGACGCCCCAGCCACATTCTCACCGACAGGATGTGGCTTCCTTCTGTCTCTTCTACAAATATTTTCATGGCATCAGCTCCGACGAGCTTAGCTCACTTGTGCTCCCTCCACAAGGATTTATTCGAGCAATCAGACTGGCAGTACTTCTACCCTCAAAACTCTCTTCACATCGGTATTCCCATCTTTCTCTTGTTCTTTCTCTGACGTTCCCTATAACTGGTTAGTCTTTCTCTTCGGTCTCCTACTGCTTAAACTTTCACTCGCCTTGCTTGGGGTGAAACGATAAAAAAATATCGTGCACGCAATTTTTATATAACAGTATAAATCCTCGGTAATCTTAAAATTAAAAAAAAATATTCTTAGCATTCTAATATCTTATTGAATTTAACTTACATTAGATTTATCGCTTACTAACGAAGGCGTTTATTGAGGAAATGTTAGAAAATGATCAATAAATTGTAAACTTACCAGGGTTTACTCTTTTTCGCTGACAATGTCATGTATGGGCATCCGAATTTGTCTATATTTCTGAGATGAGTCAGTATTTATAGTATTTACGTTATTCGGACTATTGTCCTTATCTTTATTGTACGACGTTTCAGCTGTTGTGCACTCCGGCCCTTATCAGGTGCTAGGAATTTCGAACCGAACCATTTATTATAATCACTGGGGTAAATCATCCTCATTACTTGTGTAAAGCCTCGATTGTCATGAGTTATCTCCCTGAGTCAAGTCAGGAACTAACCAACGTCTATATTCACTTGGCCATGTGTCCTTAAAGATAAAAACAACTGAATTTTTGAGACTTATAAACCTAATGTCCAGTAACCCTATTTTACTAGAGTTCATATTGTGATTTTGATAAAGGGCTTGGTTCGAAATTCCTAGCACCTGAAGAAGACCGGAGCGTACAACGGCAGAAACGTCGTACAAATGGCAACAAAGATGAGAACAACAGTCCGAATAATATCAATACTATGGACATCCGTATTTACAAAAATCGTTTGTGCACACATTAAATAAATTTAAAATTCTTTTTAAAATAATGAGGGTTGTTGAATTGTAGTGAGCTTTTACATTCATGATTAGTAAATAAAATTTTAATTTACTAACAATAAGATTTGACTGATACAAATTAATGCAGAAGTTTAAAAGATGTAATAGTTTATAAATTATTCTAATTAAAAATTTCAGTAGAGGAAAACAATTCTTATAAAAATTCATCATTCATCGAAAATATATATTTTTCGTAATAATAATATCCATAGTATGAAATATTCATAAAATGGATTAAATTCTTTTTTAATTAAACAATTTCTTAGTGTTAATAATTTATATTTTATTTCATGATTCATGGTAGATTTTCTGTAACTGAGGAGCCTGTTTGATCAAAATATTTTGGTATATTTAGAAAATGTGTGGGATATGGAGAAAGCTAAAAGAAAAAACAATTGGAACAATAATGGATACATCAGCGGAAATAGGGGCTAGACAGGGGTTTTAAAAAATTAGGTTGACACTATGGCCGTTAAGATTGAAAGAAGAAATCATGTATTTCCCAAAAATATAAACATTTTTTTCAAATAAGGTTAAACTCTATTCTAATTAGTTAAATTGAACATGCACACAAATTTTATGTTTTCCAATATCTATAAAAAAACAAACGTATTGTTTTTTTGTGTTTAAATGAAAATCATTTTTACGACAACAATGATCTAACATTGCATGATTAAATTTCTGTTTCACAATGTATTTTGAATAAAAAAAAAACAAATTTAATTATATATATATATATATATATATATATATATATATATATTCGGTAAATTAAAGAAAGTTTAATAGCCTTATCTAGTTGATCGACGAAAGAGTTTTCTATCGTAAACACAGTTATTGATCTAGGATTGTTGATAAGTACATTAAATTATTCTTACATACTTTTCAAGTTTATTATATCTATCTATCTATCTATCTATGATATATCTATCAATATATATAGCATTCTATGTTCATCAGCATTGTCTATCTATCTTTTGTCTGTCTGTCCCCCCCCGCCACACACACACACACACACACACACTATATATATATATATATATATATATATATATATATATATATATATATATATTTAAGCATTAATGTGAAGGCTTTATATTTGCTTCAGAGATCTGCTAAGATTGTATATGTAAAAACCTTTCATTGGGTCAATAATGAACATTTATTCTTTACTATAAGCAGTTCTGTAGAATATATATATATATATATATATATATATATATATATATATATATATTAGAAATAGCTGAATGTAACCTTAAACTTAAATTTAGAATAAAATTATTTCTTAAACACAGTGTTGATCCTTTTGATCTTTACCCGAATTTGACATGTGATGACAGACAGATATATGCGAGATAGGATAAGTTTTTGGCGACCGGAATTGACAAAATTGTTAATTTTTTTCCTGTAAGGGGAAAAAACCGTGAAACACATCTCCTTTTAATGCACATAGAGAAATTACCATATAAAAAAAACTTCAAATACACAAAGAAAAGCTTATTTTAAAAATACAATGTCTCGATGATTTGTATTAAACGTCTTTAATTCTCGATTATTAAATATGGTCTTCAATTAAAACTTTAATAACCGAACTACTGCAAGTCTTTGAAATATTCTTATTTTTGAAACTTTATAAATTATTATAATTAAAACAATGAAAACAATTCTTATAACATTTCATTATTAATCGATTTCTTTCAGGTTATAATATCCTTTATTTACATTATATATTAAAGCAACTTAACTTTTATCTAATTAAGTAATGTCTTCGTTCTATTGCATTTTTTGTTTTACTATTGGGAGCAGATTTTCAGAAAAAGAGCCAAATAGATGAAAAAATATTAGATGATTTACATTCCTGCGTTTAGCTAATAAAACTAATTCTGCCTACAAATTTAATTTCTTGAAATTTCATGAATTTATATGGATGTTGGGTAAAAGAAGTAAAAAAATAACTAGAATTTTTAAAAAAATAATAATTTCAAAAATAATTTATTTTTAAATAAGTCCTGAAAATTTCATTAAAATTCGACAGTTATTTGATTTTTGCAAGAATTTCCATATTAACGTGTTTTTCAACGTAAAAAATGAGTTACATCATAGTACATTTTCCATTCTCTCGTAACGATTTTTCTAAAATTAAAACAAGATTTTTACCAGAATTTCGAACGTGTTAGAAAGTATTAGTAAATTGGAATCAATAATTCAAAAAGATTTTGATCTTTTCTCTTAATAATAACATAAACATTTTGATGGAAAAAGTTCAGTTTTATAAAGTTTTGGGCTTTATTTCTTCATACTATGCTGTTTTTTTTTTCAGCGATTTAATGAAGTCTAAACTCGACTAATGTTTATCTATAGAATCAACCATAAACTCGATCAACGTTAACCTATAGACTCCAGTATAAACTCGACCATTGTTTACCTATTGTTAATAATCTTTGACCAGCTCCCGATTTTGTCTTAAAGGAACAAACTTCAGTTTTATTGAAGTACCGTAATTAGATTCAGATTGTAACGGAAAGAAGATAAATTATATTTGGTCCGGCTTGGCTCAAATTCTGTTTGTAGTATTGTGGATTTCGGCGACGGTCAGGGGATTGAAGGAATGAAGGAATGAAGGAATGAAGGAACAAACAACTGTTTGAATAATAGAAACAAGGTTTTAATATACATACAATTCCAACGAGTGATATTTGTTAACGGGCAGGGAATATATTCTGTATTATGCAGTGTATGCAATAAATATAAAGATATTAAGCTTGTGCAACAATAAAATAGATGAAAAATATATTTTCCAAAAAGAATATGGTTGTCAGCCTTATCTGGCTAACGAATGTTCTCAGATCCGATTGCAAACAAAACTATGTTAAAGATCAGCCTTATCTAACTGCTGGATGTTCTTTCAAATCTGATCTAAATCTAATATAAACTTATTTATTAATGGAAATTTGTCTGTGTGTGTGTGTGTGTCCGTTAACTATAGACTCCGAAACGGCTGAACCGATTTTCTTGAAAATTTACACAGTTATACTATAAGCGTCTGCGAGTGTTGTTAGCTAGGTTTTGTGTCGAGGTTATAGAAGGAGTGGTCCGATTTTAATCAAATTTGATACACTCATAGACAAAGACATAAGAAACGATATTCAGAAGTTTCAAGGTTGCAGTTATAATATATATATATATATAAGGCAAGATGTTTGTGAGTGTGTCTGTTTATCTGTCTGTATGTCCTTTATACAAATCCACAATTTTTATCCAAACTTCACACAAATATTCTTTAGGCTGAGTCTGAGCTCCAGAATCAAGATGCTCCAGGCAAGATGTTTGTGTGTGTGTCTGTTTATCTGTCTGTATGTCATTTACACAAATCCATAATTTTTATCCAAATTTCGCAAAAATATTCTTTAGGCTGAGTCTGAGCTCCAGGGCCATGGATTAGTTTTAAAGGTTTCATTGCACCCGAGCAACGCAGGGTTATATTGCTAGTTGCAAATAAAACAATGTTTTTAATTGTATGGAATTTTATCATGCTTCAACTGAAACGATAAATATCATTCCGGAGAGAGAATTACTTCAAATAGAAGACAGTATTCACATTTAAAGTTACCGAAGCCGAAAGTCCGTATGCCCAGTTTTTTTTTCTCTCGGAAGGCCGGAATCACTTATTCATTTCTTTCGAAAATGTTCCATCTCTTTTAGCAAGGCCTAGATTGTACATCCGAACAGTTTGATGTCCATTCCGTCTGTCTCCCAAGTTTTGCGTCTTTTTTACCAATTACGTGGGTAAAAGGGGTTATGTTTCTTTTTCCACAGTCAATCGCATCTTTTGATTTCTCTGCCCACTGTCGGTCAGTCAGTCCTCACCACTACCAACAATCAGCTTAGTGTGGAAGGGAGATGTTGATAATGTCCGCCATAATTTATGGATAAAGCTCAGCACGTAATCTGTTTAATGAAACAACGTCAAAGATTAATTATCACTCCCGAATCAGACAATCTACTGAATCGGATTTGATCGGCAATACTCGGAAAAAACATGGCCGCCTTTTTATACACGTAATTTATGGATAAAGCGCAGTACGTAATCTGTTCAATGAAACAACGTCAAAGATTAATTATCACTCCCGAATCAGACAATCTACTGAATCGGATTTGATCGGCAATACTCGGAAAAAACATGGCCGCCTTTTTATACACGTAATTTATGGATAAAGCGCAGTACGTAATCTGTTCAATGAAACAACGTCAAAGATTAATTATCACTCCCGAATCAGACAATCTACTGAATCGGATTTGATCGGCAATACTCGGAAAAAACATGGCCGCCTTTTTATACACGTAATTTATGGATAAAGCGCAGTACGTAATCTGTTCAATGAAACAACGTCAAAGATTAATTATCACTCCCGAATCAGACAATCTACTGAATCGGATTTGATCGGCAATACTCGGAAAGAACATGGCCGCCTTTTTATACACGTAATTTATGGATAAAGTGCAGTACGTAATCTGTTCAATGAAACAACGTCAAAGATTAATTATCACTCCCGAATCAGACAATCTACTGAATCGGATTTGATCGGCAATACTCGGAAAAAACATGGCCGCCTTTTTATACACGTAATTTATGGATAAAGCGCAGTACGTAATCTGTTCAATGAAACAACGTCAAAGATTAATTATCACTCCCGAATCAGACAATCTACTGAATCGGATTTGATCGGCAATACTCGGAAAGAACATGGCCGCCTTTTTATACACGTAATTTATGGATAAAGCGCAGTACGTAATCTGTTCAATGAAACAACGTCAAAGATTAATTATCACTCCCGAATCAGACAATCTACTGAATCGGATTTGATCGGCAATACTCGGAAAAAACATGGCCGCCTTTTTATACACGTAATTTATGGATAAAGCGCAGTACGTAATCTGTTCAATGAAACAACGTCAAAGATTAATTATCACTCCCGAATCAGACAATCTACTGAATCGGATTTGATCGGCAATACTCGGAAAGAACATGGCCGCCTTTTTATACACGTAATTTATGGATAAAGCGCAGTACGTAATCTGTTCAATGAAACAACGTCAAAGATTAATTATCACTCCCGAATCAGATTTGATCGGCAATACTCGGAAATAACGTTGCATTGAATATTTTGAGCTTCCTGATTGGTTAAACCACCTATTGGTCAACTATAAAATGGGTTGACCCATAGGTGTCTCACCAGTTTACAAATGTACACAAAAAAAGTCCAACGGGACATGTTGTCGTTATTGTTTTATTTATCTTTTTGCGTAACGCTATAGAATCATATATAAAATCATGCAACATTTGCCTATAGACTAAAGTATAAACCCGACCAATGTTTACCTATATACCTGTATATAGTAAACCTGTATAGCAAGCTAATATCTATCTATAGACTCAAGTATAAACCTGGCAAATTTTTACTTATAGACCCATGAATAAACTCAACGAATGTTTAACTATATACTCATATATAGAAAGCCGACAATAATTAACTATAAACTCTGGTACAAAACCAACCTATAGACTCAAGTATAAAACGAACCAAAGTTTATCTACAAATTAAGTTATAAAATGGATTAATTGTTTACCTATAGAATCAAGTATAACACCTGCCAATACATACATAACATAAAATATAAAGGTGAAAAATCTTTACCTATAGATTCAGGTATAAATTTAACCAATGTTTACCTACAGGCTCAAGGATAAACCCAACCAATATTCACTTATCATCTCAAGGATTACCCATAGGATCACGTATAATAACTAGCCAATGTCTACATAGAGACTCAAATATAAACGCGATGAATATTTACACATAGACTTGTGTATAAACACAAACTGATGTTTACTCACTGCCTCAATTGTAAGAAATATTAAATAATCCAACAGGGATGATGTTGTAAAATCCACCAACCCAGTCAAAGAGCTTTCACTAACGTCATTCTCTTGGGTAATTCTTCATCCTGACGATTTTTTTTTTTTTTTGCCTACTCTGAACCTCGATTACATGGACTCTAACTCTACCCCTAGATCTGAACATAACCATTTAGCCTCACCACATCATTGTTACTTTTGTTCTCTCAGCCCTCTTCACTCACCCTTACTCTGCAAATCCCAGCAGCATTGCTGGCGGTATGTGAAAATAACGACGAGAAAACATGTCATAAATAAGAAGCGCTAAAACCTACAAAAAAGTAATCGAAATAGCTGAATAAATAAAAAAAGATGCTTGCTTTTATTGTGCTGTATTCATTGTTGACATTTAATTACACGAAAACAACTGCCCTCTACCTTTCTCACCCCCTTCGCATACACCAGTCTCCCCACCCCGCTTTTGTATTTGGTAGTAAAGCTCTAAGTGGTATAAGTATTGAGTTATGGTTCATTTAGAAGTCTGACACAAGGTCTTTATAATTGAGCTAAATTTTTAATGGGAACATATCTAAATCTCATATAAATTTATATTTTTGGTGGAGCATATAAAATTGAACTTAGAATTCAGCTTACAATTAATGACATGCAATGACGGAAACAAATCAAATTCTTCTTCTTCTTCTTCTTCTTCTTCTTCTTCTTCTTATTATTATTATTATTATTATTATTATTATTATTTATGAACCGTATCTCTTTGGGACGTTTGCGATCACGTTTCTCTACAATTTCTTGTCCTTTGTAGCTTTTGATAAATTTAATCTTTTTGTTATCTCTTCTAAACCTTGTTCCGCCCTCCACAGATTAAAGTCGCTAGGAAGGTGATATATTATTATCCTTTGTCCTTTTTACTTTCAGTCTGTCTTGTCAGTGTTAAATTCTCCAAGCCATCTTTCCTCATTATGAAAGTTGAATTGTTTCTTCCTGCCGTTAAGTATAAGTTTCCTTTTTGTTTCCATTGTCTATAGAACTTTGCCGTTGCTCACAAGTTCGGATCATGGTATTCTCAGTATCCTTTGATAGAACCACATTTCTGTTGAATCAAGTATCTTGAATCAAGTATATGAGATTGTTCAGTATACACTGCCATACATGAGGACTTATATTACAGTTCAGTACTGTTTTCTTTATTTCTAACAATTTTTGTTTTATTTATGAACGAATGGAATGTTCATATCCACTGCACTACAACTCACAACTGGAAAAAGTGAACTAAATTTGCATAATAAATAAATTTTATAAACAATTTGTTTTTACTTATACTAAATATAAATTAAAATGAATTCATAATAAATCATAAAAATTTTGCATAATTTCAATTTTTTTTACATTCGATTTAATACTTAGAAACAGCTTTTATAAGATTTGAAAAAATATCGTATATTTAACGCGCTAATAACTATACCATTTAATTAAATTATGAAATAAGTAACAAAATAATCGTTTTAAGTAAGGCATTTAACTAAAATAAGTGCTATTTGATTTGTATTTAATATTTATTTGCATTTTTATTAAATCAAACATTGCTGGTCATTATAATTAATAAGAGATAACCGTTAAAATGTAGCGGTTTTCCTATTTTAATTTTCTGGCGAATGTTAATTTTTAAGACAATGATTGAATAAACTTAATGTGATTTATGCGACAATAAGGTATCCGTAGAAAATAAGGTATCCGTAGAAAATAAGGTATCCGTATAAAATAAGGTATCCGTAGAAAATAATGTATCCGTAGAAAATTCACTATCACATCGTTAAGCATTTGAGCCTAGCAACTTTAACAAAATATTGCAGTAATAATCAGTGGTATGAATACTCGTCGTTATTTTGACAAGTCACTCAGTTAATTGCCATACGTGATACACGCTTTGGGCGATAATGTCTCGAAAGAGACATGACTGACTAAGCAGAAGATTTTCTCGCACTAGGTTGCCATTTCTTTCTGCAGTAGACTGATTACCAGACAAGGCTACAGAACCTAATCTGTCCTGCTATTTAACTCATAGCTTGAAGGAGAAGAGGTGGATTAATACCTTTACCAAGAGTATTTGCGCGTAGGTGATTGCAACAAATTCAACTGGAATTCGAACTCGACTCCCGATTTCTCATCCCGAGCCGATACCCGTTGCACTACATTTTAAGAAGTAAATGGGGAAAAATATAAAGATTTGAAAATGACAACTCTTCAATTTCACCGGAAAAAATCCTTAAACATTTTCGTCTTACTTTCTTTTGTTTTGACTTTTTTTTTTGGGGGGGGGGTAATTATTTCACCACAAGCAAAACAGTTTTACTGCCACTGCTGCGCAGGGAGTTACATATGAAAAAGAGATGAGAAAGAGGAGTCAGTTATAGGGGATGTCAGAAAGAGGGTAATAGACGGATGAGAATACCGGTGTAATGGGGGGGGGGGTGGAGGAGATGGAGAAAAGACCTTGAGGGAAAGGATGCGAGTTAGTGAGATAGAAGATGTCTATTGACTTTACATTTAAATTCCAGGAGATTGTAGCTGTCGGAGAAGCAAGTATATGGAAGGGAATTCCACAGACGAGAAGTGCGAGAAAAGAAGCTGTTAGAGTAGAAATTGCGGTTACATTTTATTTTATTTATTTTTGCGGTTTATCTGTAAAAGGGTGGGGCTTAGTTGCTAGTCTAGTAGCTCGTGTAAATTCATACATAAGGGGCACCAGTGAGCTAAGTTCATTGGAGCAGAAGCCGTGCAAGTATTTGTAGAAGAGACACAGAGAAGCCACGTCACTCCGGGCTGCCAAGTCAGTATCGATCACATTACAGATTCTCCGTTGGATTTTGTCAAGAACCCCGACGTGAATAGCAGGGGCAGCCAACCTGATATGGCAGCAGTATTCAATACACGAGCGGATGGTAGATTTGTATATGTGCAGGATGGATTCAGACGGGAAAAACTTCTTAGCAGCAGATTTAGCTATGGATTTGATATTGTCATTTCACTTGAGGTTCACTGAGAGTGTTAGGCCAAAGAGGCATAGTGTTTTGCTCTCAGGGAGACTAGTCTGATCTGAATCGAAAGAAAAACCTAAAAGAGGAAATACTCAAATTAAACGAACTTTCTTTTTCTTTCTTTTATTTATTTCTTTCATTTTCTCACTGAAATCAAGTAGCTTCTCTGACAATTCTTTCCCGTCTTTCTGGAATGGTTCATTATTTCTGATGTATTGACACAGCGTAACGTTTGCAATAAGAGAGGTGTTGTATCGTGGAGGAATGACAATACACAGTAAGTAATACTTTTTTCTCGGTAGATACAGTAGTACACGTCCGTGTAGGGTGGCAACAACTAGTAGCTAAGTAGACAACGACCGTGCTAGCCGTCAGCTGCCGACTCAACTGTCGTTACTCGATATTAGTCCTCCATATATTGTGAACCGTATGTCACGTGTTTGTGCTACGTCACAACAAGTGGGATATGCAGAATTATAATAAGAATTTTGACAGGTATTAACTTTCATGTTTATTTTTATTAGAAGAAATAGAAAGATTTACGCAATATTTACTTTAATGCTATTTACGTTTTTATTAGAGGAAACAACGCTAGGCATTATTATTAAATTTTTATTAGTATTTTCATCTTTATTTCATTAGAAGAAGCATTGAAAATAAGTGTTAATATTTTTCAACAAAGAATAGGAAACTGGAAAGGTGAGAAAAGAAGGCATGGAGAATTTGATAGGCACAGGGCAGATTAAAGATAAAAGAAAGGGAAGCAACGCATAACCTACCTGATGAGATTCAATGTATGGAATGTGGATCAAGTTTTGGGAGAGCAACAAGTAACAGAAAACTGTGGAGAGCCATTATCACCAACGTCCTGAAGAAAAATATGAATGTTTACTTTAAATCTTAGTATGGATTATTATAGCCAGAATTTCCAAGGTTTTAGATTTGTCATGACGAAGGACGCGTTCCAGAAGTTGAGTAGAGTATTAAGAAATAGGATAAATTCGCTAGAAACAAAAAAAAAAAAGAAAGATATTAGTATTTGTCTATACTTCTTAGATGAAGTAGTATTTACATTATTTACACTGCTGAAAGTATTGCCATGTTTTTGACATTTAGGCCATTGTACACTCCGTAGCACCTGAAGAAGGCCGGGGCGTACAATGGCCGAAACGTTCGAACAATGTAAATAATGAGGATATTACTTCGAATGTTTGTTATTAGTTTCTTAGTAAAGTTTCTGTTTTCTAATATTTCTATACTCAGTAAACCCCTTTTTACTTAGTGCCTTTAACGGTATGCTTGCGGTGAATTCGATTAAAAAAAGAAGGGAGGTAAATAATAGCTCGCCCCAGAAATTCAAACAGGAAATTACGAGTCCTTTGCCAAAAATTAATGACCAGACAATAGTGCGCGGAAGCTTAACGGAAATCCTTCAAAGTGCGACTTCGTCAGTACGTTCACTGTTACACTTGGTTGCGAAAGAAAGCAATCGCTTCTCCCACATCCATATAAATGTCTCGACCTGGCGAGTCTATTTTAAGTATACGACACAAAATTGTGCGTTGTGGTGCATTGGATATCGACTTGAAACCAGAAATCGGGGAGCCGAGTTCGAATTCCAGCTGAATTCATTGCCTTCACTTACGCGCAAATACCCTTGGGAAAGGTATTAATCCGTCTATTCCTTCCAGTTATAGGTTAAATAACAGGACAGATTGGGTTCTATAGCCTTGGTCGGCAACCAATCTACCGCAGAAAGAAATGGCAACCTACTGCGGGATAATCTTCTGCCCAGTCAGTCATGTCTCTTTCGAGACATGATCGCCCAAGTGTGTATCACGAATGGCACTTAACTGACTGACTGAATATAATAGTTGGAATCATGATTAAGGCTTCTACTGGTCATAAAGTGGGGGATCTGTGTTCTATTGTTATGAAGTAATAAACTGATCCCCCACTAATTACTACGTAATAATATAATACATCGCTTCTCCCTCTAGCTATGAGTCAAATAACAGGACAGATTGGGTTCTATAGCCTTCGTTGGCAACCAGTCTACCGCAGAAAGCAATGACAACCTACTGCGAGATAATCTTCTACCCAATCAGCTATGTCTCTTTCGAGACATGATCGCCCAAGTGCTGGCTGACCAATTTGTGGTGTTGGGCGAAACAATCTCTGGCACAGCATATTCTACATTCAATTTCCTTTTCTCTTGTCCTAAATTTGTTATAACTGACACATACACCAATGCATCTGAAGTGTTTGGCAATTACAAATTCTACATCCTGAATTTTTTTAGGTGTCATCCAAGCTGTCATTCCAGTTCCTGATTATTGTTTCTGCTTTGGAAAAGTTTATTTTGAGCCCTTTTTCTTAAAATATTTGGTAGAGGATGTTGATATTTTGTTCAAGATCAATTAAATACGATGTTGAATCACTGGTACCCCCGCACGATCACCGAAGTTAAGCAACTTTGAATCTGGTCAGTATCTAGACGAGTGACTGCCTGGGAATATCAGGTGCTGTAACCTCAGATGTTCGGCTTGTCTAATAGATAATGAGTCGAAATTTTTAACAGGAAAACAGAGTCACACATAGTTTTGGGTCCGTGCTATTCACTTACGTGCAAATACCCTTGAGAAAGATATAAATCTCTCCTCTTCTTCCCCAGTTATGGGTTAAATAGTAAGACTTATATCATTAAAACGATTATTATCTTTACATGGAGTGAAAGCAGGATTATTGTTTTCTGTGAGTTGATTATTAAATAACCCACGCTTGTATGCTTGGGGAATGGTATGAATGATCATCAGCAGAAATGTCATCCCAAAATGCCAAATACAGGTGAGGGACACTAAAATCAAGCAGGTACAAAAATTTAGATACCTGGGAAGTGTTCTAACAGAAGACGGAAAGTGCGACACTTTCGAAGACGAATTGGCATGGCGAAGGATGCATTCTAGAAGTTGAATAAAGTATCAAGAAACAGGACAATTTCGCTAGAAACTAGGAAGAGAGTACTGGATTGCTATGTGATGTCGGTTCTTCAATATGACAGTGAATGTCGGACAATATCTTCGAAGATGAAGGAAAAACTTGAAGCAGCTGAAATATGGTTCGACAGAACGATTCTGCGGATATCATGGACCGAGCATGTGAGCAATGATGAGGTGTTTGAAAAGGATGGAAATGAAAAGGAAATTAATACTGAGCATCAGGAATTGACAGCTGAAGTTCCTGGGGCATGCAACGAGGAAGGAGAGCTTAGAGAACCTGTTACTAACAGGCCAGATAGAGGGAAAAAGAAACAGGGGAAAGCAACTGATAACATATTTGAAGGACCTGATCAGGTGGATGACGGAACGAGGGTTGCATGGTGCAACAGGAAAAAGCGTGCTAAGAGCCACCAGGGATAGAGAAATGTGTAAAGCCATGATCGTCTACGTCCTGAAAGGACATGGCACATAAAAAAAAGAAAAATGAATACAACTCTTCTTCTCCAGCTCTGGCTTAAACAGTAAAACCTGTATCACACAATAATTATTAACTCCAAATGAATTGTTAATTTACTCGCTACAAAAAAAAAAAAAAAAAAAAAAAAAATTATAAAAATTCCAAAATATGTTTAGGTTTAAATAACCTATAAAAGGTTAATTTGCAGTGAAAAAGAAACTAACCAATCAATTTCTGGAAATTAAAAAACAAAACAAAAAAATAACAGCAGGACTTTTTTTTTTTTTTTTTTTTTTACAGTAAGGTTCACCTTATACTAGACCCGGTGGTCACTCGAGATAGAAGGTTACGTTAGGAGGTCATTTGTGGGCATAGGAGGGAAAAATAACGGTTAACGCTAGACATGTTAATATTGAGGTTATCGAGAAAACATCTTCTTTGGGAGTCAGTTCCACAGAGGTTCTCGGGAAGAAGCTGTTCGAGAGGAAGTTACTTCTCAGTGATGGTATATGAAGGAAATGTGGGTGGTTTGCGACAATGTGACTGGCATAGCGGATCCTTGTCACGAAGGTTAGAACTGGCGGGATCAGGGAATGTAGTTCGTCCGAGTACTTTCCGTGAAAGTATCGATAGAGCACTTGCCATATACCACCTGTGTGAGAGACAGCTTGGAGGGTGAAGAATAATTCGTCGTCCACGAGCTCGGTGACGGCTTTTAAACTTTATCAAGGCTGAAGAATCGATGCGCAGAATCGGTCGAAATATAGAACCCCATTTTTGTCCTTATCCAGCTCTTATAAAGATAGAGGAGAGCACATGGAGTCAGGTACTAACTAGAAAGGTACAGGGAGACGACCTTCTTACCTGCATACGTAGCAATGAATTGTATGTACGAGGATGTGTTATTTGTGGAAATGATCTAGTAGTTATTATATAGATCTAGGCACCACCAATTATTTTCGATACCTAAATTTAAATTGAATTTTTAAAAATAAAAAGTTTTCTTAAAGTTTTAATTTTAGCTTTAACTGAAAGCCAAGAGATTTAATTTACTAATTCCAGTAAGCAAAATATTCTAGCGTATTTCAAACCGAAATTATATTGACTTGAATATAATTTTTTTTATTTTTAAAAAATTTCAATTTTTCGGCCAGTTTTCATTTTTTTATAAACAGTAACCAATTATCGGTTTTAAAAAATCTTGCAAAAATAAAATATACCTCACTGAAACATTATTATATTAAATTTAGCAAATTTAAACTTACCTTATTTTGATTTGAAAATGTATTACTTGCTCACTGTCTAAAATGTATGATAAAAGCTTTCCTTAATTACGGTAGTCTTCTTATCAGGGTCATCTGAGGTGACGATTGATTTAATGACAAGCGGAAGCTGTCAAAAGTGCTAAGTACGGCGGCCAGACATGAAATAATTTTATGTAAATGTTATCAAGCGTTTCAATGTTTGGTTTTTAACTACATAGTAAAATTAAAAATTGAACATATTTTCAGTAATTATATAATATTTTGTTACAATTTCAGTTAGTTTACTTTTATGATCATACGTTTGAATATGCTTTGTGAATAAATGAAAAATAAAATAATATAAAATTTACTTTTAAAATAATTCGACAATTTAATAAGAAAGAATGAAATTGGACCGTACTAGTTCAATTTATGAAATTTGATGCTAAGTAGGAATTTAACAATAAAAAATTTATAATTTCAATGGTAGGATTAGCCTAAAGGCTATTGAAATGTACAACAAAAACAGACCAAAAACGGGTTAAAAAACAGAACAATTAATGTAAATAATGATGAAAATAGCAAGTAAATTACTATAAATTTTGAAAGCGGGATTTCGGAAGCCTGTTGTTGAGTGATTCAGAAACACGTGGGAAGGAAAAGAATTGATCACTAAATACAAATGTTTATTATAGGGAATTTTTTCCCTTGAATCACGTGATCATTTAATGATAAATATCACGTGCGGACACCCGTACAAATAAAATGCGGGTAATCAGCATGCACACAATTAAAATGTTTTAATTATTCTAAAAATCCATTATTTGTATTAAGCTTTTTAATTTTCGATTAGTAAATATAGCCGTCACGCATTAATTTAACAACCTAGCGTTAACGATGAAGGAGGAAAATTTTAAAAGATTTTTGAAACTTTATAAATTATTATAATAAAAAATAATAAAATTGAAACAATTCTTGTAAAAATTCATTATTCATTGAATTTGTTTTTTTTTTTCTTTTCAGATTATGATATTCTTAATTTATATTGTTTATAAAAAGCAATTAGAATTATCTAAAAAGGTTTTATTGCATCTTTGTAATATTAGTTTTATGGGGAAATGATGGAAATTTTTAGACATCTCCGAAAATTAATTGGTGAGGGCGTAAATATGTAAATATATATATATATATACTTATATTTTCTAAAGATATTTATTTCAACAATGATTTCAGTCAGTTATGAATAAGTCCTGAAATTTTCATTGAGATTTGATCATTTTTTGATTTTAGCAAGAAATTTTACATTAATGTGTCTTTCACTTGCAAAAAAGTGTCTTGTGTAATATAACGTTTGCCGTTATAAACCCTTGTAAAAATTACGCCACTCACGGACGAAAAAAAAACAAAAACAAGATTTTCTATCAAAATTTTGAACATGTTAGAAAGAATTAAAATTCTTTTAAAAATAATTTAAAAATGCTTTGATCTATCCTCTTAATAAAAACATAATCATTTTACCGATAAAACTTTGTTTTCATTTAGTTTGGGTCTATTTTTTCATACTATGCTGTTTTTTTTAACGAGTTTTTAGATGTACCTACATAAATCCTACGTAAGAGAGCAGAACGACTCATCACCGCCAAGTCAATGCCGCCGATTCAACATCGACGCAGCTCCGTGACAACTCACCATTAGCCTACTAAAGTAATTTATTAAGGATAATCTCTTTCTTTTACTCTTGTATCTTCTGCATGGTTTGTGATACCTTCAAAGACCTTATCTCAAGTTCCACTGCTACTGCGTGGTGGATCCAAAACGACCGGCGTTTTTACCTTTGGCACAGTGAAAATTCGACAAAAATGAGAGGATAAAAAATAGGTTGGTTTAGCAGAGCTTGAGCTGAAGTCTTGTCGCGCGAAAGGCTCTACTTGATGGATGAACGGATGGGAGGAGGGACCAACTTACATTCCTGCTTGCTGGCATCCTCAGCATATTAAAGCCGGGCTGTTAAAATACCGCCGAGCGAAGAAAACAGAAATACGAAAACTGTGAAACATTTTTAACTATCTATATTATGTTTTTATATATATATATATATATATATATATATATATATATATATATTATGGACTCTCCCGTCGATTTCGACGTATGGGTGTCTAACACAGTTAGACTGCCACACAAAGAATTGTTTAGAGTGGTGAAGGCTTGTGTAGCACCATCCACACTTTTTGGAACTGCTGATAACAAACAATCGGTGCAGAAGTTCGTCACGGATCGCATGAACAGCAGACCTCAGATATTTAGCCCATAACTGGAGGGAAGGAACGGATTAATACCTTTCCCAAGGGTACCAGTGCGTAAGTGAATGCAGAGTGTTCGACTGGAATTGGAACTCGGCTCACCGATTTCCTTTTCCGAAACGACATCCACTGCACCACAACGCACATCCGTCAATAAACGCTTATAGCACCTGGTATTCCAAAGCGGTCACCTATCTAAGTACTGACCAGGCTCAACGTTTCTGCCATTTATGGTCAGGTGCCCCTGCCGTTCTCCTCAGTGTTCTTGACAAGCACCAAAGGAGAGTCTGTAATGTGATAGGTACTGATCTGGCGACTCGACTGCAGCCACTTACCCATCGTCGAAATGTGGCCTCCCTCTGTCTCTTCTATAAATACTTTCATGGCTTCTGCTCGGATGAGCTTAAGTCACTGATGCCTCCTCAACAGGTGTTTATCCGTGCAACCAGACTGGCAACTGGGTCCCACCCATTCACAGTCAGGTTAGCCAAATGCAGACGACAATTCTACTCTTGCAGCTTCCTCTCTCGCACTTCCCGCCTGTGGAACTCACTCCCGTATTCTTGCTTTCCTGACGGCTACAACCTCCAGAAATTTAAATGCAAAGTTAATACTCATCTACTAACCACTGGCCTCTAGCTCTCTCCCCACCCCTGTATAACCTTCCCTTTCTCTCCACCTATGTATCTGTCATCGCACCTGCTTTCTCAGATTTCTATTGTTCTTTTCTAACTAGTTTGTACTCCTCACTCTTTTCTAATTAATCTTTTTACATTTATGTAACCCCCTGCACATCAGTGGCGTTTCTGCCTTGCTCGGTGTGAAATGATTAAAAAAAAATATGCCAGATTAATAAATTGCAAACACTATGTTTGCTTATTTTTAATAAAATCAGTTCATATTGATAATCTTTCGCGTATTGCAATCAAAAGATGTCAGAAATGAGCTGTAAATACACAAATGTAAATTCTTAAATACACAAATTTTAAATTATACATATATATATAACTCATTTGCATACAGGTCTGTTTCGCTCTATCACAGCCCATCAATGCAGCTAGATTAAACGCCCGCCTCAAGCCAGGACCGAAACCCGACTGATTTATCAAACATTGTTTTTAAAAGATACACATATTGAGTAGATAATCTGTTCTTAATTAAACAGCATATTAATATATATCTAGCCTGAATATTTTTTAGAAGTTTTCGTTAGAAAAATATGTCATTCGGCAGGAATGGAATCTGCGACCCCCAACAACACAGGGGAAGCTGCTGATTGATCTGATGCGTCTTAGAGGAGCTGAGTAAATCGCGGGTAACTGACTTAAAGGAACTTCCGAATATGGATGGTGGAACAGGGAAAGATGGCGGACAGTAAAAACGCAAACATTGCAAAAATCTTCAAACAATAGGAAGTTGTGGGAAGACATAATCGTCCACATCTTGAAGATGTGTCGACACATAGAAAAGGAAAATCTTAGGCTCGCTGTCTCTCATAAAACAACACCCTCTTGTTCTAAGATGGATGAAACATGTTATCTTTATTTGTTTCATTTTTATTTTATTTTATTTTGCCAAATTCTGCCGTCGTACTTTTTGGTTTATGCTATTTAGACTTACGATATAATATCACATTTACAGAGAACACATATAACAGAAGTTAAGCATCGTCGAGCATGGTTATTACATATATGGGTGACCGTTTAGAAATACCAGGGACCGTAAACTTGGGTGTGCGAGTGGTGTAAGGGATGAAGGTTCCGAAGGAGAAATCCGAGAGCAGATTTCATATCCCAGTCTGGGCCGTTACATTCACTTACACACAAATCTATCTCTTCTTCCACCTATGGGTTAAATAGTAAGTCTTGCATGTGAAAATCAATATTATCCTTCAGCAATTACTAATTTAGTGTTCACTCCCAGAAAGTATTATTATTTTAATCCAAAAATATGCTTCAGCTTTAAATACCCTATAAAAGGTTGATAAGCCGTAAAAAATCAGATCAGCCAATCAATCCAACTCCATAGCATTTGTTAGTTTATTTAACATAAGCCTACATTCTCGTAATGTTTTGTTTAACTATTGGAAAAACAATTTTAATACTCTAATCTCGGAGACACATTTTCCTTCCTTCCATTAAGACATCCATCCGAGTAGGGGTGGGGAGTAATTTAGTAATTTATTGTTCTCGGCTTTTCGGTCGTCCGATCAACTGCGAACCTGGTCAGTAACTAGATGGTTGACCGCTTGGTAGTACCAAGTACAGTAAGTTTGAATATGCGCGTAGTGTAATTGAAAACGGCTCGAAATGGGAAATTTGGAGAGCTTAGTTCGAATACCAGTCGGGTTCGTTTGATTCACATACTTTTAGGAAAAGTATGAGTACACCTATTCTCACTTCAGCTATGACTTAAATAGTAGAGCGTCTATCTAAAAATCATTAACTCCAAAAGAATTGTTAATAAATAATTTACTTGCTATATATATAAATTAAGGCATACACGTTATTTCATGGTAAGCTGATGATGGTTCGCCTGAAATAGGCCTACACTTCCGATTTATCATGAAATAACGTGTCTGTCTTAATTTTTCTTATATTTGCTCTATATGTATTTATGTACATATATATTTAGAGTTCTCTTAGAGAGTTATTCTACCACTGTATGTATAGGATACTCCTTTGGATTCTTCTATACCCACACTGCATGCTGATATATATATATATATATATATATATATATATATATATATATATACACTACCGGCCATAATTATGAGGCCACCCCAGTGTTTAAAAAAATGATGTATTTCGTACTATTTTTTAGTATTTATTGCCAAGGGAATAATTGTAAATGACAATAGAATGGTTCTTTTGTTAATACTGCACAATAACATGTGCATCAAATGAATTTATAAATATTTAATAATAACCTATATTGCAGCTTCATCAATGGAAGAATGAAGAAAATTTAGGGTGGTTGGAACAACTTCATCTTTGCTTTCTTGTTTTGTAAAATTTTGTCAAGTAATAATAACAAAAGAACCATTCTATTTACATATAGAATCATCCACTTGGCAATAAATACTAAAAATAGTATGAAATATATAATATAATAAAAAAACTGGGGTTGCCTAATAATTATGGCCGGTAGTGTATATATATATTTACAATCCCAAAATGTGTTTCGGCCCTTCCTCATAAGTTGAAGAACTCTCTCTATAAGGAGAGATCCTTCCCTATGAGCAAGAGTGTACACTTTATTTGAAGTGTTTTTTATTTACGAATTTCACATTTTTGATGAATACTGACCAATTTAGATGAAAATCTCAAAGGCCTATCAAAAATAATAAAATAGAAAATGATTTCATTTTTTTTTTTTATCTCCCTAGGTTGTAGTTTAGGCTTGGACGAGTTTCGAAAGATAGCGAAGTTAAGCAACATCGAGCCTGATCATTACTTAGATGGGTGCTGGAAACCTGGATATGTGGATGGTGTAATGAATAACAGCTCGGAAGGAGACATCGGTTATCCGAGTTTCAAATCTACTTTGGACCGTTACATTCACTTACTCGTAAATTCACCTCTTCTCCTATAAGTTGGGTTGTATGTTGATTTTCTAAGCACCACTTAGATGTGGCACAAGGCCGATAATATAGGTTTTCTAGTGAGGATAGAACTCATTATTAAGTTGTTACAAGGTCTAGAGAGGCAAGCTTGCTAACCATTACACTACGTCCAAGTAACCAATAAGCTGGGTTGTATGGGTGGTATAATGGATGACGGCTAGGCATGAGAAATTTTATGAGCCGAATTTCAATTCCAATCTGAACCGTCATTGCTCACTTAAGCGCAAATATAATTGATGAAGTTATGAATCCACCTCGTCTTCTCCCAGCTATGGGAAAATTATTAGGATTTGTACCGGTAAAGCATTGTTATCTCTGAAGTATTCATCTAATTTAGAAAAAAATTATGGCTTAAAATGGCTTAAAATAGTCCGAAAATGATTAGTAAGTCGTAAAAAAAAACCCAAATCAATTAATTTTACTTTCTATCACAGCATTCGAAGTCACTGTGGAATGATTTTTCCGGATATGGGAGGAAAATTCCCGTTGTAGAATTTACACTGCCTGATTTGATTTATCAGCCGTGGCTTATTTAATCAAACCTTTATATTCTTTAGGACATCAGTGCTTTCTACGAATTTATATCTCGTGCGGCTCTTAGCAGATTTTATCACTTGAATAAGCCTCACTTCTTTCGCCGCGAATACGCTTTCGTCATCCGTTCACACAAGTTATTTCGCTTGCCCTCAATATCCACCGTGAGGATTACGTTTTCAAAGCCCTCCTTTCTTATCACCCGTCCAAGGGTTTTTAGCTTTTTCTGATTCTGAGTAAAAGTGTTTTTTTCTGTTTCCATTTTCTTTGAGACTTCTCTCTCGTTTATTCGCTTTTTCTATAGAATTCTCAGTATCCTGCTGTAGAACCACATTTTTGTTGCTCTCTGTTTTCTCTTCATCTATTGGGAGACTGTTCAACATTTACTGCCTTATAAGATGATTGATATCATTTTCTTTGAGACTTCTCTCTCGTTTAGTCGCTCTTTCTATAGAATTCTCAGTATCCTGCTGTAGAACCACATTTTTGTTGCTCTCTGTTTTCTCTTCATCTATTGGGAGACTGTTCAACATTTACTGCCATATAAGATGATTGATATCATTTTCTTTGAGACTTCTCTCTCGTTTACTCGCTCTTTCTATAGAATTCTCAGTATCCTGCTGTAGAACCACATTTTTGTTGCTCTCTGTTTTCTCTTCATCTATTGGGAGACTATTCAACATTTACTGCCATATAAGATGATTGATATCATTTTCTTTGAGACTTCTCTCTCGTTTACTCGCTCTTTCTATAGAATTCTCAGTATCCTGCTGTAGAACCACATTTTTGTTGCTCTCTGTTTTCTCTTCATCTATTGGGAGACTGTTCAACATTTACTGCCATATAAGATGATTGATATCATTTTCTTTGAGACTTCTTTCTCGTTTACTCGCTCTTTCGATAGAATTCTCAGTATCCTGCTGTAGAACCACATTTTTGTTGCTCTCTGTTTTCTCTTCATCTATTGGGAGACTGTTCAACATTTACTGCCATATAAGATGATTGATATCAAATAGCAATCCAGAATTCGTTTCTTTGTTTCTAACAATTTTTTTCTGTTTCTCAGCACATTGCTTAACTTTAGGGAGGCATCTTTGAATAGTCCAATGCAGGTTTTGGATTTCAGTCTCGCATTTTTCATCAGCTATCTTTTTTCTGATTCTAAGGATAAATGTTCTTTATGGCACCATTTTCTTTAAGTCTTCCGCGTTTCTTACTTGCTCTGTCCATGGAATAGAAAGTATGCTTCCTTTGAACTACATTTCTGCTGCTTTTAGATTTTTCCACATCCTTATAATAATTGTCTAATAGTCAGTGCTATACAAGAGAATGAATACGGCATATCTATCCAACCCTCTTTTCCTTGTTTCTAACGAAATATTTCACGTTTCTCAGCACCTTGCTTAGCTTTTGGGGTGCATCTTGCGCATGTTCATCCTCTGTTAAAACGCATCCTAGATGATCTCCACCTGCTTCATGTTTATAGCTCCTGTTCTTAAAACACATCTTGTGCTTTCTCACATGCTACTGACCATACTTTCTATCTGCTTGCAATTGATGGTTAGTTATTTTTCTCACCTTCTTTTACTACCCAGTCCTCGAGATTCTGTAGTTTCCTTTCCAAGGCGGCCATTAACACAATGTCATCAGCATATCGTATATTAAGATTATGCTCACTGATCAACAAATCCTCGTAGGGTCTCCAGTTTAATTTTTTTTTTTAATCGTATCACCCCGAACAAGGCGGTAACGCCACTGATGTGCAGGGGGCTACGTACTAGTGAAAAGATCAAAAAAGAGAAATCCGGAAACCACATCCTAAACAGGGAACAAGGAATGAGCCTCTTAACCTGTTCAATAGACATGGGTGGAGTGTGAACCGGGCGATAGATAAATCGATCTACTCGAATTGAAAAAGAAAAAGTGAGAAGATTGGAAAAGAGAAAGCCGGAAACCACATCCTAAACAGGGAACAAGGGATGAGCCTCTTAACCTGTTCAACAGACATGGGTGGAGTGTGAACCGGGCGATAGATAGATCTATCTACTCCAATTGAAAAAAAACCAGACGATTATTTGATTTTTGCAAGAATTTTCTAATTAATGTGTCTTTCACAGTCAAAAAATGTCTTCACTTAATTACGTTTTGACGTAAAATCTAGCGTCAATTTATCGCTTGCACTGACAAGACAAAAAAGATTTTCTATCAATAAATGAGCCCGTTAGAACAATTTAAAAAATACTATGATCCATCCTCTTAATGATAGCATAAACATTTCACCGAGAAAACCTTGTTTTTACTTAGTTTTAGGCCTTTTCCGTCAAACTATGCTGCTTTTTCTAGCGAAAAATTGGAGGTACCTTATACCTCCACTCATTTTCGATACTTAAATTGAAATTTTAAAAATAAATAAGTTATCTTCAATCATTACAATTAGCTTTAATTGAACGCCAAGCTATTAAATTTAACAATTATAATAAGTAAAACATACTAGTATATTTTTAACTGAAATTATATTGATTGAAATCTAGAATTTTGAAGTTTTACTATTACCAGATGTTATCAAGATCAGAATGTATGGCTGCTAATCGTGCCAAAATTTACATTTTTTTAGCATAGCTGTTATTGTCGCGACTCAATAAATCTGTGGAAAAGATACATCTTTCTCTGACGCCCAACCTTTTTAAAAAATTTATTTTCTATAAGTATACAGTCGGTTTGCTCCCAGTAGAAGTTTTGGATTATTCTAATATTTTTTCCAAATAGATCGAGTTTTCCTAGCAGTTAAAATAAATCCATGTCAAAAACTTTAGACAATAATTGCACATCCTTCTTAATTTGTATTTCTCTTTTGAACATAATTCTGATCATGAATATGACACTTTTTGTTCCAGTGTCCTTGACATAGCCGCGCTGTTCTGGTTATATTTCTGGTCTAATTCTGCTTCACGTTCTTTTCTTCGGAATTAGTCTGTTCGAACCTTTAAAATTGACGACAATTACAAATTTTGTAGACCATCCCCACCCTTCAAAAAATATTTTAACGGTTCATATCATGCAAACTATTTGGAACAAAGATAAAAATGAAAATTATAGGGGAACGAACTTTCAACATCCTATTTTCTTAAGTACCAAATTTATAGCATGACAAAATTGACAAAACTCTGTGTGTAACAAATCCTTCTAAAATATATATGTTTTAATCCCAGACAGAAGTCTGTTCACAAAACGAAAGTTCAAACATGTAAAATTATATGGTAAAAATAAAGAAAATTTCCTTAACTGCTTAACTGGTCTTCTTATGTCATGAAAACGTTCAATTTTAAGGATGTTAACAATCGATCATTTTTTTCAACACTAATAACAATGTATATGAATAATAAATAGAAATGATTTATTAAGACATAAATGACAGGAAAAATAATTTAGATGCAGCATTTGATACACTTTATTAATGTAAAGCTCTCAAATGTTCTCCCCAAAAACAAAAGTACATCAACTGCACCTCACATATAAAAAATAAGAGGGTTGCATTTCTGGGAGTTAGGTTGCCAGATGTAAGGGGGGGCGCAAAAATTGTTTGAAAATTGTGACTTTGTTCTCTTGCTTGTTTGGCATGGTGCAGAGTCCGGTTGCCAGACACAGCGTCTTCTAGCAGCCATTTTCTTGACTCAGGACCGCACTACTTCCCCAAGACACACTATGTAGGTGTCAATGTTGAGTCAGAGGCCCTAACCAACAAAGTTAGGAGTTCTTTACTCATCAGAAATTTCTGAGCTGCCGTACATTCGTAATCACAATTAGACTCATCCAACTCTTTTCGAATCCTCTGCACTATACTCAGATTGACACTTAAGCACGGTGTTAGTATTGGAGCTTCCGGCGCAAATACCAAGAAGTACAGAATAACGTTTCAAATTTTCTGGCAGGGTGAATTGCATCATGGTGTTCCTTTTCTCTCCATACTAAATATATATATATAGTAAAATTGCGTAAAATTGCTACAGTTTTAAGGTGAGCAGAATTTTTGTCAAGTAAGTGATCAGTAGATAACTGCAGAGGCAACTGACAATAAAATTCCAATCAACATCTCTCAAACGACTTCAAAGTTTCGAGAAGCAAGGCTCATCCGTGTCAGAAGTTCAGAAATTTTTTAAATAAATACATAAAGATTTATATCAACCACTAGTCCTGGTGGAAGGTGTGACTTTAAAGTCGGTTGAAATATATGTTGATTGAATTTTTATTCATTTACTCACTAAATATACACTACCGGCCATAATTATTAGTTCCAACTCAGTTTTTTTTTTAAAGAAATGATGTATTTCATACTGTTTTTAGTATTTATTGCCAAATGAAAATAGAATGTTTCTTTTGTTATTATTACTTTGCAAAATTTTACAAGGCAAGTAAGCAAGGATTTTCTTCATTCTTTCATTGATCAAACTGCAATATAGGTAATTATTAAATATGTATAAATTCATTGATTCACATGTCATTGTGCAATATTAACAAAAGAACCATTCTATTTTGATTCATAATTTTTCATTTGTCAATATATACTAAAAAATAATATTAAATACAACATTTTTTAAAACACTGGAGTGGCCTAATAATTGAAGTCTAACCGTATAGATGAGCTGTGATACGGCGAAACAGATCTGTCTGCGGATGACAATATATATATATATATATATATATATATATATATATATATATTGTAATTTTGTTATTACAATGGTTTATGAAAGCATAATATCACTACACAAAATTTTTCATGTTTCAGAACAAAAGTGTTCCTCTTCAGGTGATAGGTTAAAATAAATGGTGAAAATGATTTATTTTGAAAATATAAGATGAATTCATGGTTATTTCGTAAATTAGGGAGGGGTAGTTGGAGGAAATGTGTGTGTGTGTCGACCTGTCAACAAACCTCTAGTGGAGTGTTATCAAATGTTTCTTATTTAAGATTAGTTTTCTGGTTCTGGTGAAACGTATACGTCCTCTTTTGTTCCTAGTAGCCTCTCGAGTCTTAGTGGAAATATCGCCTTGTCTGAAGTAAACTGGTCAATATATATATATGTACACAAAAGAAAAGACAAAAAGAAAACTTTTCTATGCCAATGAGTTTCATTCTTTGAGGAACTTTATATTTATACACAGAAACAAAGGTGATTTGCTAATATATTACATTGACCGGCAAAAATATGACTGACAAAAATATATTCCGCCCGTTGGTGGTGGTGATGGGGCGCAACATCAAAGACAGAAACACAGGCAATAGCCGACAAAGATATGATTGACATCAAAGGCAGAGAACATAAGCGACGAACAAAAGTTTAACAGCAATAGCCGAAAAGGATATGATTGACTTCAATTATGCAACAAATCTAAAAAGCAAAAATGTGTAGGAATTTTGGGTTTTATAAGTCTGAGGTTTCTGACCGAAGCGACAAAGTAGACAACACAGCGAGAGAACAAAGAATTCCCCTACAGCTACTGCGTGTGTGGTCTCTTTCTCCTACTCTACACAACCGTTACCTTCCTCTTCGTCTTTTTCTTCTTCTTTTTCTTTGTGCCTTGTCCTTTCAGGACGTAGGCGATCATGACCTTCCACGTCTCTCTGTTCCTGGTGGCTCTTAGCTCGCTTTCTCCTGTTACACCACCCAGCCCCCGTTCTACCTTCCACCTGCTCAAGCCCGTCAAGTATGTTAGACGCTGTTTTCCCCTGTCTCTCATTCCTTCTTTCTGGCCTGTTTGTATCTGATTCGCCAAGCCCTCCTTATCGCATCATCCAAGGACATTAACTGTCTCTTCCTGATACTCGGTATTAATTTCCTTTTCGTTTCTATCCTTTCCAAAACCTCATCATTGCTCACATGCTTGATCCATGACATTCACAGCATCCTTCTGTAGAACCACATTTCAGTTACCTCGAGCTTTTCCTTCATCTTCGATGAAATTGTCCGGCATTCACTGCCATAATTAACAGCTGACATCCCATAGCAATCCAGTACTCTCTTCTTTGTTTATAGTGAAATTTTCCTGTCTCTTAATACTCTACTCGGCTTTTGGAGTGCGTCCTTCGTCATGCCAATTTGCATTCGGTTAGAACACTTTCCAGGTATTTAAATATTTTACCTGCTTGATTTTAGTATCCCCTATCTATATTTGGCATTTTGGGTTGCTCATTTTGCTGGTGACTCTGCATTCGGTTTTCTTGCAGTTTATTTGTTGTTTTTTCTTGTCACCCTCTTCAGCTACCCCATGTAGGAGGTTTTGTAGTTTCCTTTAAGTGTCTGCTATCAGCACTGTATCATCTGCGTACCTTATGGTGTCGCTTCCGATGAGGAATCCTGACATAACATCTAGTGTCCTCAGAATAGTCTCGCTGTACAATTTGAATAGATCCGGTGAAAAGACACATCTTTGTCTTACACGCCTTTCTATCTTTGTATATATGCTGAATTCGTTGCATGTGCGGATGCATGCAGTTTCTGCCAAATGGAAGAATTATGGACCAAAATATTTTCCTACAGGCCATTATGGTGTTTACTTGGTCCTCAATGATGGTGACAAACTTTTTAGCAAAATTGATGCTATTTATCAACAGTTCCTCGGAGATTGAAAAGTAGAAATCTCTGATGTCGAATTGAATAAATGAGGCCTTGTCTTTGTGGCGTAGTTGTTTGAACTATTTAATAGCATCGTCGGAGTTCTTCAATAGATTAAGTTTCAATGAGGTTTGTATCTGTGAGATTAAATCTTGGATAATACGTTTAGAAATTATACCTAATGCAGATTTAGTGGGGTTAATTAATCTAGTTGGTTTGGCACTAGTAAAGTCCTCTTTGTGGTCTTTCAGTAAGATAGATGCATTTTTTAATTCAATTTTTCCCATTCTAACTTCGGTTTTCGGTTTTCTAGCATGCTTAGAAGTTTCATTATCTAAATTAGAAAGTGTGTTAGAAGTATCTAGTTTGTAGGATTTAGTGACAGTGACTCACATTAGTTTGTTATATTCTGATGGGCTATTGTGAGATTTGTCAGATGAGTGGGTCCGTGCCGTCAAAAATGAGATCAACATATTGATATCGATGTGTCATCCAAAATGAGGGCAACATACATATTGATGTACCTACTATTGGGTATCTAACAGTAAGACACAAGAAAAATTAATCGAAACCTCTGAGTGTGATAGGAGGGATATATATATATATATATATATATATATATATATATATATATATATATATATATTGTGATTAAAGTTTAAAGATTATTATTGTTATTATTATTGTTATCATTTTCATCATGATTCGATTTCTACTGTTTTCACACTATCTACCAAACCTGCGAAGACCTAAGGTAGGTAGGGGTGTGTTGTTATGGCTACATTTCCTTTGATATTTTATCTCCCATAGCATTATTAGCATTACATGTTCTTAATGTTTGGGCTGTACTTATCAAGACAATTTTTTTGTATATCTTTTAAGCTTTCGAAGGTTTCTCTCAATGTGTTGTTTTGTTCCTTTTTTATCATTCCAAGCGCACCTGTAATCACTTATACTTTTCTTGTTTTCAATTTCTACATTTTTTCTATTTCAATTTCCAGGATTTTATACTTTGATAGTTTTTTGAATTCTTTAGTTGTTATGTTACAATCCGCTGGACAAGCCATATCTATTTCTAGGCAAGCTTTTTTCGGTTTTGACAATAATGCTCGGCCTATTTTCTTTGTGTAGATGGTGTAATCTCAAAGAATTGTGACATCTTCTATTTCTGTAAACGGTGCTGGGTGATGTTTATACCAGTTTTTGTTTACGTATTTTCCATAGTGTTTTTATATTTTTATGTTATTTTGGGGCAAGTACAGAACATCCTGAGATTAGACGGTCTATTGTTTCTTGCTATTTGTCACAGAACCATCATTCTGAAACCACATTAAAAGTTCCCAATGAAAAACCTTTGGTCTAGCACCGCAAGAATAAAGCCTTCAGTCACAGACTTTAATCCAGATGCTCGTAATTTTCAATGAGTATTAACTTTATCAACATCGGTTTCTGGATTTTGGCCATGCAGTGTTGCTCCATCTGTTCAAGAGCTTTATCATTGGCTTACATTTTCATATTTTTTGCCGCAATATTTGGTTCTTGGCTTCTGTTTTGCTTTTCTACAGAATCTACTAAATGTAAAACTTGTTTGTATTTACTGCCATCTTTCAGAATTGAATATTTTTTCTTTCTGTTTTCATCATTATTATTATTATTATGTCATTTTTCATCATATTTCGATTTCTGCTTTGGTCTCACTGCCAACCAAGTCTGCGGGGAGACCTAAGGCAGGTAGTGGCGTGTTGTTATGGCTCCATTTCATGTTTTTCTATCTTCCCTATCATCCCTAGCATTACATACATAAAGTTTTCCTTAGTGTGTGGGCTGTACTTAATAAGACAATTTTTTGTATATCTATTAAGCTTGGGTTTCCAGGGATTCTTTCAATGTGTTTTGTTCCATTTTTTATCATTCCAAGTGCACCTACTATCACTGGCACAACTCTTGTTTTCAATTTCCACATTTTTTCTATTTCAATTTCCAGGTCTTTATATTTTGACAGTTTTTCAAATTCCTTGATTGCTATGTTACAATCCGCTGGACAAGCCATATCAATTAATAGACAAGTTTTCTCCTTCTGGTTTTTAACAATAATGTCTGGCCTGTTTGCTTATTATTATTATTATTATTATTATTATTATTATTATTATTTCTTTGGATTTCTGTTGTAAGGAGACATTTTAGAAGCTGAGTAGATTATTGAGAGACAAGGAAGTTTCGATGGAAACAAAGAAAAGAGTACTCTTCACTTATGTGATGGCTGTGAATGCTAGTCTTGTATGGCTGTGAATGCTAGTCTTGTATGGCTGTGAATGCTAGTCTTGTATGGCTGTGAATGCTAGTCGGTCTTCTCAAAGATGAAAAAGAGACTCGAAGCAACAGAAATATGGTTCTACAGAAGGATGCTGAGGACACTATGGACCGAACATTTAAGCAAAGACGAGTTTTTGGAGAAAATGGAAACGAAAAGAAAACTTATACCTAACATCATTTTGCTGCAACAGTTGGTTCTTGTGTTCTGTTTTGCTTTCTTGCAGAATCTAATAAATGTAAATCTTGTTTGCATTTACTGACTTCTTTCATTATTGAATATTTTTCTTCTGTTTTTGTGTTTTGTATCATCCAGTTCTTTGTTGTTTCTATGTATTTTAGTAAGCCTTATTATTATTATTATTATTATTATTATGTTGTCATTTTTCATCATATTTCGATTTCTGCTTTGGTCTCACTACCAACCAAGTCTGCGGGGAGACCTAAGGCAGGTAGTGGCGTGTTGTTATGGCTCCATTTCATGTTTTTCTATCTTCCCTATCATCTCCAGCATTACATAGATAAAGTTTTCCTTAGTGTGTGGGCTGTACTTAATAAGACAATTTTTTGTATATCTCTTAAGCTGGGGTTTCCAGGGATTCTTTCAATGTGTTGTTTTGTTCCATTTTTTATCATTCCAAGTGCACCTACTATCACTGGCACAACTTATTATTATTATTGTTATTATTATTATTATTATTATTATTGTTATTATTATTATTATTATTCATGCTTATATAAAATATTTGGTCTATTGACAATATTTTCTCGGACACCATTAACGCTGAGGTCTAGACAATATTTATTTTTCCTTGAAAATTCAAGCCACGTGTGCAGCGTTTTGCGTATTGTCTTGACTATTTATATATGCAGGTCAATGGTACATGATGAGTAGCCACATCTGTCGTATTATCCTCAGGGTTACTGGTTAGGCGGAAACGATTATGATTCCGTTTATTCTAGAGTATATCAAAACCTCCTACAGAAGGTAGCTGAAGAGACTGACAAAAAAGGACTGCAAATAAACTGCAAGGAAACCGAATGCATGGTCATCAGCAAAAAGAGCAGATCAAAATGCCAATTAGAGGTGGAGGGTGTTAAAATCAAGCAGGTACGAAAATTTAAATATCTGCGAAGTGTTCTAACAGAAGACAGAAAGTGCGACAAAGAGATCCAAAGGCGAATTGGTATGGCGAACGATGCGTTCCAGAAGCTGAGTAAAGTATTAAGACACAGGAAACTTTCACTAGAAACAAAGAAAAGAGTACTGGATTGCTATGTGATGTCAGTTCTTCAATATGGCAGCGAATGTTGGACATTATCAACAAAGATGAAGGGAAAACTTGAAGCAGCGGAAATGTGGTTCTACAGAAGGATGATGCGGATATCCTGGATCGAGTATGTGAGCATTGATGAGGTGTTGGAAAGAATGGAAATGAAAAGGAAATTAATATTGAGCATCAGGAAGAGACAACTGAAGTTCCTGGGACATGCAATGAGGAAGGAGGGATTGGAGAACCTGATACTAACAGGCCAGATAGAGGGAAAAAGAGACAGAGGAAAGCAGCGGATAACATATTTGAATGGCCTGAGCAGGTGGATGACAGAATGGAGTTAGAGAGACGTTTCAGGAGGAAGCGTGCTAAGAGCCACCAGGGATAGGGAGACGTGGAAAGCCATGGTCGCCTACGTCCTGAAAGGACAAGGCACATAGAAGAAAAAGGTTATAAAAATTATGTAACTTTTTTATGATCATGTATGATGCGTTAAAAAAGTTACATAAAAAACGGTTAGCTCAAGATTTTAAAATTTTAAAATGAATAAATTAATACAGAAATAATGTAAGAAAATAATATAATATAATAAACAAAAATTTAATTAAAAGTAAATAAATCAGTAATCAAATAAAAATTCGATGCGTTATTTTACAGAAAGATGCTGAGGATACCATGGACGAAGCATGTGTGCAACAATAAGAAAGGATGAAAGGGGAATGCAGCGCGAGACTTACTTGTTAGATCTGAGCAAATGGCTGACGAAGCGTGGTTTGAAAGAGATACCAAGATAAAATTATTGAGAGCGACAAAAGACAGAGCCAATTGAAAGTCCATGATCGCTCATGCCCTGAAGGGACACAGCATATGGAGAAGAAGATGATACGTTAGGAACGGAGCATTTAATTTAAGAAATGAAATATTAGAAAAAAAATTCTGAGCGTAGGTTAATATTTTGGCAAGAACTGATTGCTTCACTCTCAAGAAATGTAGTACAAGTAAGTTATTTTCTCTTTTGTAAAGTATCTTCTTCTTTTATGAGCCGTATTCTTTCCGGGTGTAGGCGATCATAGCTTTCCACATCTTCCTATTCGTTGTTGCTCTTAACACTCCTTTTTCAATTATCCCAATAAATCCTCGCTTCACCATCCATCTGCTCATATCCATCAAGTATATCATGCGTTGCTTTCCATTGTCTATCTTACCCTTTATTCGTCACGTGAGCATCAAGTTTTCCAAGCCTTCCTTCCTCAATACATATCCATAAAACTTCATCTCTCTTTTCCTGATGTTAATTATCAGTTTCCTTCTCGTGTCCAAAACCTCGTCGTTGCTAGCGTGTTCCGTCCATGGTATCCTCAGCATCTTTCGGTAGAACCATATTTCATTTGCTTCAAATATTTCCTTCATCTTTGATGAGATTGTTCAGAATTCGCTTCCATATTAAAGGACAGACATCACATAACAATTCAGTTCTCTCTTCTTTGTTTTTAGCAAAATTTTTCTCTCTTTTAATACTCTACTCAGCTTCTGAAATTACTCCTTAGCCTTGACAATATGCCTTCGAATCTCGATATTGCCTCTTTCCGTCCCTCTCTTAGAACACATCCCAAGTATTTGAAATTCTGCACCTGTCTGATTTTATTATCCCCATTTTGTAGTTGGTAATTTGGGCTCCTCTTTTTATTGATTACCATACCATTAAGTTTGATTGTAGTTCATAAGCAGTCCTCTCTTTCTGCTTTTTGTCTTAATTTTTCTTATATATGCATTAACCAGATGTTTTATTAAAATTGACATGATGGAACGATCAGTCTCGACCAAATACGCGAAGATTGGTTTGTGCATGAAATTCTAATTCGTGCTTCTGGTGAAGAATAATATCTAGCGTTGAGTTGTTAAGGTGCTTAGAGCCAAAATAATATTTTTTCAGTGGCTTACTGAAAAATAAGGATTTTCTCGTAGGGTTATCGATATCTAGAAGGAGATAGAGCGTTAATATATATATATATATATATATATATATATATATATAAGAAAAACTACTAAAAAGTTGTAAGTTAAAAATGTATTTTTTGACAGTATTTATTTATTTCTATTATTATTATTATTATTATTATTATTATTATTATTATTATTATATATATATATATATATATATATATATATATATATATATATATTTTATATTTCAGACCGGCCTCGGCCTTTCATCAGAAACAAATGATTTCAAAATTTAAACTAGATGCGTCCATCGCGATATATATATATATATATATATATATATATATATATATGCATATATATATATATCAGGACTGAGATGGATATAGAGCATGAATAGTATATGTATGTGCCTAAAACGTAGGATAATATGGATATTTATTAATATATATATATATATATATATATATATAGAGAGAGAGAGAGAGGGGGGGAAGTAAGAGAGAAAGAAAAAGTGTGAGAGAGATGTGTATGATAATCCGCTATAATATATTTTTGTTTATTTTCATGATTTTCAAAAGCAAAACAATGGCTCAGTTCATTGCTGGTCGCACGCCCTAGAAACGTTTTGAAATACCACTGAAGTCATTGTTTGCAGCTGGAACGGATCTGCGACAGTACCGTTGTAATTGAGATATAATATGTCTTGTTATAAATATGCGCATTTATAAACAGCAACAGAGAAAAAAATCTAAAACTTTGACGGTACTGAAAATTTCTCGCTTGGAACCGTATCCAAAAATTAGTATTTCGATGACGAAACATCAGAACACCGATTTTCAGACGTGAGTTGTTTTGAGAATTTTTCATCCCTCCACTGGACGTATACCTCGATTTATCAACTCTCATGCATACATATAATACATATAAGCGCACGTCAACACACAGACATCTGTATATATATATATATATATATATATAATTCCAAGTGAAGAGGACTCAATGTTTTTTTTTTTTGAGTACTCTGGCTTTTATTTTGTTACAAACAGTGCTCAATATAATGAGTATTATAGAGCTTAATATAATTGTATAGTTATGCATCAATTTTACATTGCCATATGAAAATTTCTATGTTTCAAGAGAGGTTCTCATCATCAGGCAATGTTGATGTGGTTGTGCAGATGATTTACATTTAAATGACAATATCTTTTGGTTTGCTGTGAATGTATGTGGGTGTTTTATTTTTGTGGCTAATCAGAAGTGAATCTCCATTCTGATTAGCCACAAAAAAACACCCTCATACATACAGAGCTAACCAAAAGATTTTGTCATTTAAATGTAAATCATCTGCACAACCACATCAACAGTTCCTGATGATGAGAACCTATTTTAAAACATAGAAATTTCTATGTCGTAATGTAAAATTGATATATAACTATATATATATATATATATATATATAGTCATCCACAGACTGATCTGTTTCGCAGTATCACTGCTCATCAGTACAGTTACACATCCCATTGCTTCTAGCCAGGATTGAAACCCGGTCGAATTAACATCAGTCGGTGATTCTACATCTGAGCTATGGGCGCTCGGTATAGGAAGGCGGACTTTATCTTGTTATATACAATGTAAACATACGCTAGTAGCTGATAGTATTCAAATTCATTACTGAATGAACGATGCGTAGATGCTTGAGTAGCTACTGCTTTATCAAGTCTACCATTCTTCCATAGTGCTCAATCATGGTGTGAGAGCGTGAATATATATATATATATAATAGATGGCTGGCCACTCGTATTCTAATGTGAATTGCAAACGCCTGCTCGGGCACACTTGTGTTTGTTTAACACCTAGAATGTCAACCTGTGGTTTATACCGCAACTATGCTGAGAGGAAATTAGTTACAGTTTCTGGGAGAGAGAGCGTTATCTATCTTGAGCAACAGTCTGAACAACGCCAGGACGCTCAATCCCTCGGTCACGATGACTTGTAACCTCAAGCTAGCAAAACCATTGACGAATCCTAAAAGAGAACCGTCTGCCGAATTTTACATATGATATAGTTTACAGGGTCTTACCAAAAGTAGTGCACATTAGGATTGCCTTCTTCAATAACATCAAGAGGTCAATGTAAGATTCAAACCCGGATTTCATGTTCAGAGAGCAAACTTTCAGAATGCAGAAAGCGCTAGACGGAAGAGTCCCAAACATAGAACGAAACGGCCGTCCAGTGCATTCTGCATTCTGTTGAGGTCGAATAAAAAGCTCGATAAACTACTTAATAAGTGTTCAAATCCTCCTACTGCTTCTGTCATATCTCTGGGCTTCAACCAGCTTAACATGCTATGGATTTAGCGGCTTGAGTTGGAGAAGTCGTGCCTCTGGGAAGCATAGTCCTACGGGTAAAGGAGCTTGGATGAGCTCCACCACGGAATTTGTGAACGGGCAGTGCTTCATCGAGTTTAATTCGTCACATCTTCGTCATCAGGGCCCGTGGTACAGTTGGTATAACATCAGCTTAATAACCAAAACTGTCTGGGTTCGATTGCTGGTAGTAGATGCGCACTGCTGAAGAGTCCCAAATATAGGACGAAACGGCCGTCCAGTGCTTCTGCATTCTGTTGAGGTCGAATAAAAAGCTCCATGAACTACTATATTATATATATATATAATGATGTTCTAGTGGTTCTAACGAGATAAAAGTGTATATTTCAAATAAAAAAATAAATAGCAAATGTTATGATGGATGATGGCTTTTGCACCCAAAAATCTGCCTAAGATCAATCCCCCTATTCCCTAGAACTTTGGGTTTGCACTTTGAAAAGCCCCCCCCCCCCTAGAAGAACTACATGAAATTCTTAAAAAACGAGGCTACCCCACAACGCTTATAAACGAAGATTTCGAACTAGCAGAAAAATGCCTTTAGATGAACTACGAAACCTAAAGAAACGCAACATCGTGCAGACTCTAGCACATGTCTCAACATACAACAGGAACAATCCAGAACTATTTAGAGAAATTTCCAAAAAATTAAACCTACTTAACAAAAATGATAAATTGAAAAACATACTAAAATCGACCAAAATAATTAAGAGTTATCGCCAACCAAAAAACCTGAAACACATATTAACCTCATCCAAATTTAACAAACACACGATACAGCGGGTTACAAAATGTAACAAACACATATGAGGTTTGTGATATCATTATAGAAAGCAACACCTACACTTTTGAAAACCCTACAAATGCATTCACAATAAAAAATTTTAACTGCAACTCCAAAAATATGGTATATGCACTCAAGTGCACAAAATGCAGCAAATCTTATATAAGAATCAGCCAAGCACTAAACAACAGAGCTCTCATTCACAAAAGCATGAATGAAAGATGAAAGAAAGACTTGAGGCAAATGAAACGTTGTTCTACAGAAGGATGCTGAGGATAACATGGACGGAACACGCGAGCAACGACGAGGTATTGGAGAGAATGGACACAAGAAGAAACTGATAATTAACATCAGGAAAAGACAGATGCAGTTTCATGGATATGTATTGAGGAAGGAGGGCTTGGAAAACTTGATGCTCACGAGACGAATAAAGGGTAAGATAGACAATGGAAGCAACACAAGAAGAAACTGATAATTAACATCAGGAAAAGACAGATGCAATTTCATGGATATGTATTGAGGAAGGAGGGCTTGGAAAACTTGATGCTCACGAGACGAATAAAGGGTAAGATAGACAATGGAAAGCAACGCATGATGTACTTGATGGACGTAAGCAGATGGATGGTGGAACGAGGATTTATTGGGATAATAGAAGAAGGGGTGTTAAGAGCGACAACGGATAGGAAGATGTGGAAGGCTATGATCGCCTACTCCCGAAAAGAATATTGCTCATAAAAGAAGATACTTTACAAAAGAGAAAATAACTTACTTGTACTACATTTCTTGAGAAACTATCAGTTCTTGCCAAAATATTAACCTACGCTCAGAATTTTTTTTCGAATATTTCATTTTTTAAATTAAATGCTCCGTTCCTAACGTATCATCTTCTTCTCCATATGCTGTGTCCCTTCAGGGCGTGAGCAATCATGGACTTCCACTTGGCTCTGTCTTTTGTCGCTCTCAATAATTTTATCTTGGTATCTCTTTCAAACCCCGCTTCGTCAACCATTTGCTCAGACCTAACAAGTAAGTCTCGCGCTGCATTCCCCTGTCTCTCCTTCCATTTATCCGACCTGTGAGTCCTCATTACGTGTTCCAGGAACCTCATTTGTTTCTTCCTGATATTTAGTATCATTTGCCTTTTCCTGATATTTAGTAACATCAAATTATCAGATAAAAGAAAACGCTTTACATCACAACACATCTTTCAAAGTAACCAAGATAAATTTGAATTTATGCCGTTATATCAGATAGACAATTATTCTTACCTAAAAATACAAGAAAAAACTTCATAAACAAATTTAAACCAGCATTTAATAGATCATAACCCCCCCCCCCTACACATACAGACACAAAACACGTCAGCAAAATGACCAGATACACAAGTTGGTTGGCGTGCGCACATGCATGCGCGCACACACACAAGCATTAAACATATTGGCAAGCACAAACGCAGTGGCACACACACGAAATCCTACAAGACATAGTGTGTATATATGTATATGTATACATAGTGCATAATTCAACGCGCACAAATGATATCTTCTTCTAAATCCATTTTTTATAAAGAATTACTCAATATTAACCAAACACTTGTCAAAAATGGTTTTCCTAACTCCGTTATTGATCAAATTAAAATGTATCTCAACAAACTTAACAATAGCTCTAACAATATTAATAATATTAATAATAATAATGGTTTGCATCAACATAAACATAACACTATTAACTAATACTATTGCAACCAAATACATAATATTTACAAACAAGATGAAAAAACTCTCAAAAACATAATATGTAGAAATGTTAAACCAATAAATAATAATAATCAAATTAATCTCATCATATATTATAAAAAAATTCAAAACAATTGACCTCATAGTGTCTAATAACTCTACAAGCACTTAGCTAAATCCTCTACAGGAAACCAATGTAGTGTACCAATTTACATGCCCGCTCAGAGATTGTATCTCTGGTACTAATAACAAACCCACAACATATATTGGTTTTACTACAACCACGCTCTCCTGTAGATTTACCTGTCACCTTTCTGATCAGAATACAATTAAACAACATTTCTTAGAAAACCATAACCATTCAGGTAATATCAGACAGATTTTAGTCAACAATACAATAATCCTCACTCATACACACAGTAAAAAGAACCTTCAAATATTGGAGGCAATCTGCATTAAATCCAAACAACCCACATTTAATAAAATCACGTTTAAATCTGATCAAAACACTTTACATTGCATTTAAATATATGGTTTTGTTATCATTTCGAGCTATCACGCGATGTGACGTCATAGAACCGCATTGCAACTTTACGAACTGCCATTGCTATTTTTGGTAACTGTTGTTGTTACTTGGCAGGATTTTATGTCAGCACATGATAAAATCGTCTTTGATGGTGGATGTTTTTATGTTAACGTCCTTGTAACCTCTCTGAGGATGGCTCATGCGTGGCGAAAGCTTAGAACCAACGTAACAGGGGATTATCCAAATGTTGGAGAATTTTTGCCTTTATTTTCACCTGAGATTAAAGCCAAAATACGATATTTAAAACGGCTCATGATTAAACATAATAGACATTCATTATCTCTCGTATTTAACAGTATATGTTTAGAATATATATATATATATATATATATATATTAAAATGATCCATCAACAGACTGATAACATCAAACAATGAAAAATCAAAAGAAATCAACGGGGACTACCAATTAAGAAACCTATACGGAAATATAAAATTACGTAAAACGTGATGCACGCTAGCTCCCATCATTTCCGATTCCATCCGTCAAAGCATATCTCCTCCAAAAATTGTTGTATGACTCACCACCAAAGTCCCTTTCTACGACAGTAATGGCAAAATCTACAACCAAACTAATGGTATTAGTCTGAGGATTGCTCTCGGTTTATACTTCTCTATGACGTTTCCCACGTAGAAAACACAATATTTAAACAAGTTATTAAGCCGTAAATATATATCCGTTATGTAGACAATATTTTTATTTTAGTAAAAAAAAAAAAAAAAAAAAAATCGATAACCTCAGTAACACATTCGAAAAAAAAACCTGTCCTTAACTTTCCCAATGAACTTAGTTAAAAAAAAAACAAAAAACAAAAAAAGACTCTCTTAATTCAGTAATAACACATTCACCACTTCATTATACAAAAAATCGACTAGTAGAAATTCTTTTCACCTTAATTTTAACTGTCAATGCTTATTTAGATATAAAATAGTAGTTTTAACAAAAGAGAGTACAAAGTGAGCACAAGAAAATCCATCTTCTCCTTCCCTTTTCCTCAAAGAACTCAACAATTCAAAATAGATGCTAGTTAACAATGGTTTTCCTAACTGCCTCATCGGCTATCAGGCTAGACTATTTCTTTCTGAAGTAACTAATAGCGACACAGAACATATAAATAAAATCAATAACAGTAAAATCGTCTCCAAAAGCCAAATACATGCCAACTATAAGCCAGATGAAAATATAATACAGAACATATAAATAAAATCAATAACAGTAAAATCGTCTCCAAAAGCCAAATACATGCCAACTATAAGCCAGATGAAAATATAATACAGAACATATAAATAAAATCAATAACAGTAAAATCGTCTCCAAAAGCCAAATACATGCCAACTATAAGCCAGATGAAAATATAATACAGAACATATAAATAAAATCAATAACAGTAAAATCGTCTCCAAAAGCCAAACACATGCCAACTATAAGCCAGATGAAAATATAATACAGAACATATAAATAAAATCAATAACAAAAGTAAAATCGTCCTCCAAAAGCCAAATACATGCCAACTATAAGCAAGATGAAATTTCTCTTAAAGCTACAACAAATAAATGCACAACCCCAGTCGTTATGAACAAGAAAATTAAGTTATGTAGTCCACAAAACTAAAATAGCTAACATTATCATAATAAATAACAAAGACACCGGCAAAATCAAAGCAAGAAAGAACTAACATTATTTACAACTTCAAATGCCCCTTAAGGAACTGTATTCCTGATCAAATCAAAATCATAAATTATTACACTGGGCCTATTTAGACAACTCACGTTATACTTATCCGACCATAGCTCAAGTAGGATGTATTTTAAACACACACGAAAACCACCCACAAAACAAGTATAATAGCCTCATCCACATTTAAAAATTATTAAAAATAATAGAAACCGTAACAATAAAAATTCAGCACTTAGTAACATTAACTACAAACATGGCTACAATGTGCTGTCCGTGTTTGAAATATAAAACGTTTTCATAAATTTAGAAACGTACATAAAAATATCCACATTCGGTTGATATAAAAACTAAAAATCACCCTTGATAATGGCTAAAAGAATATCCGAAAGCGCTTTGATATGCAGAAATGTTTGATAGTTTTTGCACACTTTGAGTTCAGAAAAGATAACACTTGTACGAACTGAAGAAAAAATAAATAAAAAGGCGTCATCACAGAATTTTGTTAGTCGTTTATAACAAAACATGCATATAAAAGGTATTTATGCCAAGTACGCAATATATATATATATATATATATATATATATTTATATACGCTCTCACACCTTGATTGAGCACTCTGGAGGTATGGTAGATTTTGAATGGTAGACTTCAGTAATGAATTAGAACACTCTTAGCTACTGGCGTGTGTTTACATGGTATATGACACGCGCCCATAGCTCTGACGTAAAATTGGCAACTGATGTCAATTCAGTCAAGTTTCAATCCTTGCTAAAAACAAACGGAGGTCTAACCGCACTTATGAGCTGTTGTACAGCGAAACAGATCTGTCTGCGGATGACTATATATATATATATATGTATATATATATATATATATATATATATATATATATATATATATATATATACTTTAAATCCCAAAAAGGAAGTGTACATAGGTAAAATCCCAAAACCCGATCCTATTAATATTAATTTTATCAATATTAAATATCACTCAGTTGGAGGGCTCGATGTAAATCGTATTATCTATTTACAGAGCCAAATATGTATATTATATCAATAAATTTCGAAATTTCAGCTAGAAAACTCACGCTTCATCAGCAACGATCCAAAAGAAAAATTTCAAAACAAAAATTTGAATTAATAAATTTTTGTTTTATATATATATATTTAACGACAATCTGTAATGAATTTTAATTGAACATTATTTTTACCGATACTTGTATTTAAGTAGATATTCTGTTTTTAATTAAACAGTATTTTATATTTATATCTACCGGCCTGATTATTTCACGATAAATTTTTATTACGAAAATGTGTGCTACCCAGCAGGATTCGAACCTGCGACCCCTATTACATAACATTCGATCTGGTACCGCCTTGACCACTCGACCATGGATAGCCTCTTGGTCAGACGAGGTTTTTATCATGCTTATATAACACAATTTTCGTAAACAAACCATATCTGCTCTGTAATGTATCGTAATGTCAAACAAATGTAAACATGTTACGGAAATTAACGAAATTTAACGAAACTTGGTTATAAGCAACCGACAATTTGTAATGAATTATTTTGAACATTATTTTTACCGATACTCGTATTTAAGTAGATATTCTGTTTTTAATTAAACAGTATTTTATATTTATTTCTACCGGCCTGATTATTTCACGATAAATTTTTATGACGAAAATTCGTAATAGGGGTCGCAGGTTCGAATCCTGCTGGGTAGCACACATTTTCGTCATAAAAATTTATCGTGTAATAATCAAGCCGGTAGATATAAATATAAAATACTGTTTAATTAAAAACAGAATATCTACTTAAATACGAATATCGGTAAAAATAATGTTCAAAATAATGTTCAAAATAATTCATTACATATATATATATATATATATATATATATATATATATGAGTGTGTGTGTGTGTGTGTAGGTAGCTAGCTAGCTAGCAAGATAGATATAATTAAGATGGAATCGATAGATAGATAGATAGATAGATAGATAGATAGATAGATAGATAGATAGATATGAGTGATAGACTGAGATAGATAGATAGATAGATAGATAGATAGATAGATAGATAGATAGATAGATAGATAGATAGATAGATAGATAGATAGATAGATAGATAGATAGATAGATATGAGTAGACTGGATAGATAGATAGATAGATAGATAGATAGATAGATAGATAGATAGATAGATAGATATGAGTGAACTAGAGATAGATAGATAGATAGATAGATAGATAGATAGATAGATAGATAGATGTAGGTAGACTGAGATAGATAGATAGATAGATAGATAGATAGATAGATAGATAGATAGATATGAAGTGAGTGAGATGATAGATAGATAGATAGATAGATAGATAGATAGATAGATAGATATAGATAGACAGATAGATAGATAGATAGATAGATAGATAGATAGATAGATAGATAGATAGATAGATAGATATGAGTGTGAACTGAGATAGATAGATAGATAGATAGATAGATAGATAGATATGAGTAGACTGGGATAGATAGATAGATAGATAGATAGATAGATGGATAGATAGATAGATAGATAGATAGATGTAGATGAATGGATAGATAGATAGATAGATAGATAGATAGATAGATAGATAGATAGGTAGACTAAGATAGATAGATAGATAGATAGATAGATAGATAGATAGATAGATAGATAGATGTAGATAGACTGAGATAGATAGATAGATAGATAGATAGATAGATAGATAGATAGATAGATGAATGAATGAATGAGTAGACTGAGATAGATAGATAGATAGATAGATAGATAGATAGATAGATAGATAGATAGATAGATGAATGTGAGTGAGTGAGATAGATAGATAGATAGATAGATAGATAGATAGATAGATAGATAGATAGGTAGACCGAGATAGATAGATAGATAGATAGATAGATAGATAGATATGAGTAGACTGAGATAGATAGATAGATAGATAGATAGATTGATAGATAGATATGAGTAGACTGAGATAGATAGATAGATAGATATGAGTGAGATAGATAGATAGATAGATAGATAGATAGATAGATAGATAGATAGATAGATAGATAGATAGATGTAGAGAGACAGAGATAGATAGATAGATAGATAGATATGAGAAAGACTGAGATAGATAGATAGATAGATAGATAGATAGATAGATAGATAGATAGATAGATAGATCCCCTGCTCAAAGAACAAAAAGAAAGAGAATTGGAACTCGGCTCTCTGATTAACAAATCTGTGGCATTATCTATTACATCACCCGCACGTCCAAACTTACAGTATCTGTTTTTTTTTAAATTTCAAGGAGGATTCATCTCGGTACTGGCCAGGCTCAACGTTGCTGAATATCGAGAATCACACTCGCACTGTGGTTTCAATATGATACCTTTAACCCTTAGAGCTAAGATAAATGGCAAAATAAATTAATACTAAATAAATAAATAAATAAATAATGAGGAAAAATAAAAAGTGATGAAAGGAAAGCTATCTAAAATAAATGAACAATATATTAAATAGATAGCCTCTTCTCGTACGAAGTTGAGTATTATTAACTCTTATAATGATTTTCAAACCAAATGACTTTGAACGCATCTTTCCTGACGGATCCAATGACATCACATTATTACTTAGCAGTAGGAGTCCACCGAAAGTGCTTCATTTCACGACTTGTGGCCATTTATTTATACCCCTTACCCTAGCACCACCAATTGTCTTTATATTCACTACCCCCATACAATTTTTATTATTTAAGAGGCTCTGAGATTCGAGACTTCTTTTGCTCTTGGAAGGATATCTTTGTTAGTTCCACAAATAAGATTTTGAAGATGGGGGTAAAAGCATCAACGAAGATATTTAGGGTTCATCTTCCTGTACTTTTTTATTGTTGTTTTTGTTTCCCACCCTAGAGACAATATAAAACAAGAGGGATTGAGAGAGAGAGAGAGAGAGAGAGAGAGAGAGAGAGAGAGAGAGAGGAACCCGTGCTAGACAGAAGACGAAGCAGCTGCTGCTTTGTTACAAAGTAAATAAATAAGTAAATGAAATTGTGTTCTATTGAGCACCTACTTAAGTTACGATTAAACCTGGCTAACCTCTTGGGGAATCGGTAGGAGTTTTTGCTGGATATTTCTTAATGACCTTCCTTCATTATGTCTTTTTCTTCTTTTTTTCCCTTTTCTTTTTATTTTTTCTTACTTTCTTATTAGATGTGAAACGCAGTGCCTAATCATTGTCTTGTAGTGGGGGGTCATCTTTCAATTTTATGTTGGTTTGTTTGTTCATCAACCCCCACCCGCTGATGTAAAGGTTTGTTTTATAATTGCACTTTCCAGCTAAAAAGACAGGAACATAAAATACGCATATATATATAATAACTATAGTAATTATAACAATATTAATAGTAACAGAAATAATTCTACTAATACTAGTAATAGTTATACTATAATTTAGATCACTTTGAATAACCCACCGAGGACGAACTCGGAGGGAAAAGGAGGGGAAGTAAAAAAGCAAAAAAAAAAAAACACACACACACACACGAAGTACATGAACAAAAAGTCAACAAAGACAGAAAATCTATGCAAGAGCCAACAAACCTACCATGGTTTCACCCTTCGGCTCCTCAGGGTAAATTTACCCTGACGAGCCGAAGGGTGAAACCTAGGTAGGTTTGTTGGCTCTTGCATAGATTTTATATATATATATATATATTAGGGCCTTGGATATATTCTGGCTGATTTTTCATTAAAAGTAATATTTCATTGACAAAAATTAATAAGAAACCTCACTGAAAATATTGTCTATTGCTAGCTACTACTTTTTCTCAAACATTTCGTCAGCATTTTCGATTCCACATTGGAAATACGACTCATCTTTTGAAGCTAACCACATGTCGACCCGTTTTTTGGCATCTTCATAAAAATGACAGTGTCGCTCAGCCAGACCATGTGCCATCGATCGGAATAAGTGATAAACGGACGGAGCAATGTCTGGTGAATACAGCAGATGTGACAGAACTTCCCATTTAAGTGTTTCCAAAAAGATTTTTACTCGTTATGCAACATTTTCCTTAGCGTTGTCATGTTGTAAAATCACTTTGTTGTGTCTCTGCTCGTATAGCGGCTGTTTCTTCTTCAATGCTCGGCTCAAAACGCATCAGCTGTAGTCGATAGTGATTTCCCGGGATGGTGTCGGTCAGTTTGAGCAGCTCATAATAAACTACAGCAAGTTGATTCTACCAAATGCAGAACAAAAGCTTCGAACCATGGATATTCGGCTTTACTGCCGATTTTGATGGATAGCCGGGCTTACCCGACAATCTTTTACACTTAGGGTTATTGTAGTGTATCAACTTTTCATCACCAGTCACGATTCGATGCAAAAAGAAGTCTTTCTTTTTCCTGCCGTTGAAGCAGCTGTTCACACGTTACGAGACGCCGTTCGACGTCTCTCGGTCTCAGTTCGTACGGTACCCAATATCCTTGCTTTTAAATCATTCCTAATACTTTCAAAAGTTTCGAAAGTATTGTGTGATCAACTCCTAATGATTCTGAAGGTTCAGATTGCTTCTGACATGAGACTTCGTGAAGTAATGCCCCCAATTTTTCGTTTTCAAACATTTTCGGTGAGCCAGAACATTTTTTATCTTCAACATCAGAATCATAATTTTTGAAGCGCTAAAGCAATCTCTGAATCTTGTTTTCAAAAGAGCATTCTTAACAAGAATTCTGTGTGCTTCACCTTTAAATTTCTTTTGAATAAAGTAGTGCAGTTAATTTCCTCGCAGATACACGTTCTTTTACACGAAACCCAACATGTTTAACGCTATGAAAACAATGTTGCTTATATTTCGACGAAATGACATACACTAAATTTTAACATTGCTTATAGTAATCCCTTATTCCATCCGAAATTACAGTTCTGCTAACGCGAGATGTTGGAAAACAACGAGAACTTAGAAAATGGGATAGTGTGAATAGGCAGTAAAAAAAAAAAAAATGAATGCTTCCAAAGAGACAGTCAGAAGTAAAACAATGAATGATAAAAAACTGCCAAGAGAAAAACAATGAATGCTGAGAAAATAAAATTATTAAACGACTAGCAGTATAGCCTGGCGTTGCTCAGGTGTAATAAAAGCTTTAAAACTAATCCATGGTCCTGGACCTCAGACTCTTTAGATATTGGCACGAAAGACTAAAAAGCTAAAATAGTTGTTTCCAGTTAAAACGAAACCGTAGACTGAAAGAAAAATGAATGGATGTAAGTCAAATTTTGATTTCCTGGTATCGATATCAAATGTTCTGCACTATTGTAAGAACTGCAACCTTGAAACTTCTGGATATCGTTTCTTATGTCTTTGTCTATGAGTGTATCAAATTTGATTAAAATTGGACCACTCCTTCTATAACTCGATTTTTTCGATTATCGATTTTCGATATTTATCGGGGGGACCTCGACACAAAACTTAGCTAAGAACACTCGCAGACGCTTATAGTACAACTGTGTAAATTTTCAAGAAAATCGGTTCAGTCGTTTCGGAGTTTATAGGTAACGGACACACACACACACACACACACACACACACACACACACACACACACAAAAAGTTCCATTTATAAATAAGTAAGATTAAATATGAATTTTTTCCTTCTCTTCTCAAAGAGAAAAAAATAATTGATAGACAGGAAAATTTTGTTGGAAACAAAGAAAACTACTAAACTGTTATTTGATGCCTGTCCTTTAATATGGCAACAAATGGAAGACAATCTCATCAAAGATGAACGAAAGACTTGAAGGAACCGAAATTTGGTTTTACATAAGGATGCTAGAGATACCATGGACCCAACATATGAGCAACCATGAGGTTTTCGAGAGAATGGAAACGAAAAAGAAACTTATACTTAACATCAGGAAGAGACAACTGAAGTTTCTGGAACAAGTAATAAAGAAGAAGAACTTAAAAATCTGATACTCACAGGACAGATAGAAAGAAAGGGAGGTAGGGGAAAACAACGTGTGACATACTTGATGGGCTTGAGCAAGTTTATATCAGATCAGAGTATGGGTTAAAAAAAAACAAGAGAAAAAGTGTTAAGGGCTACACTGGGCAGGAGATGAGGAGGGCCATGATCTCCTATGTCCTGAAGGACACGGAACATAGAAGAAGAAGAAAGTAGCAGAAAGGCAATGAAATAGGAGAGAGTTTCACCAGGCGAAAAATTTGAGAGGGAAATATTAGAACAGAACTTACGGTTACATTTAGCTATTTCGACAACAAAACGATGCAACCTATTTCAAAATATTTTTCCCTAGCCCCATCAATTCAATGAAGTAATTTAAGTTCGCTTTTTATCGCTTTCTCGTGGTTCTATTTTGTTTTGCTCTGGGATAGAATCTGAGTCAAAAACACGTGAATGCATGGCGTAACCTCAAAAACGAGATGTCATGGGCTGGCCAATCCTTTCAACACTGAAATCATAAGTTTGGTAAAAAAGAAAAAAATCAAATTTGACACATCTGACTCAAGTTTGCCTCTATCAGGACACCCAAGGCAACGGCAATTACACTCAGACCTCCAGTTCTCTTACCATTAGAAACAGTTTTAACACGCAATTCTGGAAAAAAGCTGTATTTTTATTTTAACACAACTTGTTCCAGCCAGGTGGTCAGGGACTGTCTCAGAATTAAATAAACTTCTTAGGCTTGTTAATAAAGTTTCCGGAACATAATTGACAAAAACAAAACAATATATATATATATATATATATATATATATATATATATATATATATTCTGCACATATACTGTCAAATATAAGAGACAATAAATGTCTATTATGTTTAATCATGAGCCGTTCTAAATATCGTATTTTGGCTTTAATTTCAGGTGGAAGTAAAGACAAAAATTCTCCAATATTTGGATAATTTTTTTTAAAATTGGTTCTAAGCTTTCGGTTCCCATGAGCCATCTTCAGAGAGCTTACAAGGACGTTAACATAAAAACATCCACCATCAGCGACGAATTTACCTTGTGTTGATCTAAAACTTTGCTAAGTAACAATAACAGTTACCAAAAACAGCAAACGCAGTTCGTAAATTTTTAATGCGGTTCTATGACGTCACACCGCATGAGAGCTCGAAATGATAACAGAACCATAAATTTAAAGTTTTATGTCAACTCAAGATAAAATTGTCGCTGGTAGTGGATGTTTTTATGTTAACGTCCTTGTAACCTCTCTGAAGATGGCTCATGTGAGCCGAAAGCTTAGAACCAACTTAATAAAAAATTATCCAAATATTGGAGAATTTTTGTCTTTATTTCCAACTGAAATTAAAGCCAAAATACGATGTTTAGAACGGCTCATGATTAAACATAATAGACATTCATTGTCTCTTATATTTAACAGTATATGTTTAGAAAATTATCTGCTGCCTCGTCACACTAAATATATATATATATTGATCAATAAGTAGAAATACCGACTAAGGAGTAAAAAACAGAAATTGGGGAAATAAAAATGTGCTCAATGCTTTATAGAAGAGCCGATATTATTTACAGGAAATAGTAAGGATAATGTTAATGATAGTATTAACATTTTTTTCTACAAAGAAACATTTGGCCTTCGTTGACCATCGGCCAGTACTGATTTCGTTTGAAACTTATAAAATGTTTCACTCAAAACAATGTTTCAGGAAAATGGTTTTCTACAAATCCAGTAGCTGTTATCTCGCTTTCTAGTATTGATGGGCTGAAGTTTCTTCTTAATCTTTTCTTTGAATTATTGTCGAATATCTACGTATTGGTTATGTCATTGTTTGCTCATCGAGTTTCTTGTGATATCCATTTTAGTTATTACATTTGTTGAAAGTCTTCAAGTGATATGGTTTCTGCTGTCTGGTCAGTCAATTGTGTGCCATACGTGATACACCATCATGTCTCGAAAGAGACATGACTCACTGGGCAGAAGATTATCCCGCAGTAAGTTGCCATTTCTTTTCTGCGGTAGACTGGTTGACAGCCAAGGCTCTAGAACCTAATCTAAGCTATTATTTAACCCATAACTGGATGGAAGATACGGATTTATACTTTTCACAAGGGCATTTGTGTGTCAGTGAATGCAAGAAATTCAACTGGAATTCGAACTCGGCTCCCTGATTTGTCGTTCCGTGTCGATATCCACTGCACCACAACACACATCACAACGCTATCTGGTACAGTTCTTATTTTGTGATTCTGTGTCATCAGTTCATGATCGGTAATCTAACTAAAGCTTTTATCCCGTATCCTCAAGGTCACATGGCCCAGTGGATAAAAGCATTGGTTAGCTCCAGTGACTTGACTCAGACAGTTGTGAGTTCAATACCTGGCGACAGCATTGGTGAACAAATAACTTAGAGAGTTGAGTTAAAGGGAGATAACTGCATGATATCTGGAAGTGGCATCGAACATGGAATGAGAATGATACACTCCAGTGATCGTATTAAATGGTCCGGTTCGAAATTCCAAGTACCTGAAGAAGGCTGGAACGTACAACAGCCGAAACAATGATGAAGATGAGGACAACCGTTTGAACAATGTAAAAAATGCTTCTGTTTTATATCTAGAGATTCTTGATAAAACTCAACGAGGAATCTGCAACGTTATCAATCCTGAGCTGGCATCTCAGTGATTTTAGCGTCGTAATTTCCCTATGCTTTGTCTATAAATATTTTCACGATAATTGTTTTGATTGGATTTCCTCGGTAGCGTGACTTCATGAATTAAGTTGCAATACTAGATTGGAAGCTAGGTCTCATAATTTCACTGCTGACATTATTACTGTAACGGTAAGTTCTATTCTAATTCGTTCTTCTCCCGCATATCGTTTGTAGAACTTTCTTCCGGTGTCCTGCTTCCTTGTCAACAATGATCTTCAAGAGTTTCAATCAAATGTCAACGTCTGTCTAATTTAAAGCTGTTCTTTTATTGTCCTATCTCTCAATATCAGTAACCTCTTGCCTTGCTTGGGGTGAAATGATTAAAACAAGATTCAAACAATAGCTTTTTTTAATCATTTTACCCCAATTAGATATGCGTTGTGGTGCAGTGAATATCGACTCAGAACGACAACTCGGGGAACCGAGTTCGAATTCTAGTTGAATTCCTTGCATTCACTTACGCAAAAATACTCTTGGGGAAAGTATTAATCCGTCTCTTCCCTCCAGTTATGGGTTAAATAATAAGACAGATTAGGTTCTATAGACTTGGCTGGCAACCAGTCCTCCGTAGAAAGCAATGGCAACCTACTGCGGGATAAACTTCCGTCCAGTCCGTCATGTCTCTTTCGAGACATGATCGCCCAAAGCGTGTATCACGAAATGGCACTTAACTGACTGACCCCAATTAAGGTGATAAGGCCACTACGACACCAAGGGTTACAGCGCGTGAAAGAATGTTTTTAGGAGAAATCGGAAAAAGGAAAACATATTCACTGAAGAAAAGAGAGGACAAAGACAATAATGGAATAGGCACATGGAAGAATGAGATCGCGACTGACATTGTCTTTCAATTTTAGAAGATTGTAGGCAACGTGGAAGCAAGAAATGGAAAGTGAACTCCATAGACAAGAAATGCGAGTAAAGAACCTTTTAAATTTGAATGAATGGTTGCATTCAGATAATTCAACACAAATTAAATATTTCTAACGATGGCTAAATAAGTTATATATTTACCACAACATACGACTCAGACATTGGTGTTTCAACTAATTGTCGATGACAAACATATTTTTTAAATTTTTATTTTGACTTATAGCCAACAAGTCTCGATTTATTTTATAGCTAACCTACCTCATTGAAATAATTACATCTGGCTTTATCATTGATTCTGATTTGCAAATGTTTCTAAAATTTATCTTAGCAATATTCAGTCGTTAGTCTGTATGTTGTGCAATAAAAATTAGAAAGTGAGGGATAGTTAGTGGTCAGGAATAAATGCGACCGTGAGCAAATTTTAAGTAAAGAATAAACGTTTGAGTGCAAGTATGTGTACAGCTTTAAATGTGTGTGTCAGTGTGGATATTTACCTACTCAGACATATATAGTTGTAGCTATATTAGAACCAAGATCGCTCGATAAGATGTCCGTGTTTCAAATCTTATCATTTAATCTTTCTTCAAGCAGTTTAATTTTACTTACTGCATGGTCTGCCAGTCACATTTTATTACACATTCCGTGATATATATATATATATATATATATATATATAATATCTATCTATCTATCTATCTATCTATAATATTTTTTATTTACTTTCTTTCATTTTATTTATTCATATTTCGGGTTGTATCTGCTTTTTTTTCATCCCTTATTTTAATTAGGAAGATAACACCGAATTGTACAAGCAAACAGATATTAATTTTTTCAGCCCTGCGAGTATACAAGGCCGAGCGGAAGTAGTATGTCTGAGAATAATTAAACGGTTATCCACGTAAGAATGGGTGAAAGTAGAATCGGCATTTCGGGTTCATTTCTAGATTATTCTGTTGTGTTTATTTAGCACTTACGCCTTTGAGAAAAGCAAAAATCCATTTTTTCTTTCCAATTCCTAGATATGGGTGAAACAGGAGACTAGAATAGTCGGGTGCTCCTGCTGTTCATTCCGAGGTTTTTGACAAAATCTAAACAGGAATCTGCAACGTAATAAGTCCTTATTTAGAATCTCTACTTCAGTCCTTTCTCACCAAAATTACGTGGTTCCTCTCTGGCTTTTCGACAAATATTTTAATGGCAACTGCTGTCATGAACTTTTTTTCTAATGCCATCTCCACGTGAATGTAACCATGCTACTAGATTGGCTTTCAGGTCCCACCCGGTTACCGTTAAAATAATTAAATATAACTTCTATTTCTACTCCAACAGTTTCTTTTTTTGCACTTCTCGCTTTTGGAACTCTTTTCCGTTTGCTTGCTTCCCTGATAGCCACAACCCCCAAAAATGTAAATTCAACGTCAATTGCCGTCTAATATCTTCTTGAATCTCGTTCATTTTTCTCCCTTCTTCAATATCCAGTGTACCCAATCTTTTTTCTTCTCTGATAGATACAATCTCCAAAAAAATTAAATTCAACGTCAATTGCCATTTAATATCTTCTTGAATCTCGTTCATTTTTTATCCCTTCTTCAATATCCAGTGTACCCAATCTTTTTTCTTCTCTGATAGATACAATCTCCAAAAAATTAAATTCAACGTCAATTGCCATCTAATACGTTCTTGAATCTCGTTCATTTTTTATCCCTTCTTCAATATCCAGTGTACCCAATCTTTTTTCTTCTCTGATAGATACAATCTCCAAAAAATTAAATTCAACGTCAATTGCCATTTAATATCTTCTTGAATCTCGTTCATTTTTTATCCCTTCTTCAATATCCAGTGTACCCAATCTTTTTTTTTTCTGATAGATACAATCTCCAAAAAATTAAATTCAACGTCAATTGCCATTTAATATCTTCTTGAATCTCGTTCATTTTTTATCCCTTCTTCAATATCCAGTGTACCCAATCTTTTTTCTTCTCTGATAGATACAATCTCCAAAAAATTAAATTCAACGTCAATTGCCATTTAATATCTTCTTGAATCTCGTTCATTATTATCCTTTCTTCAATATCCAGTGTACCCAATCTTTTTTCTTCTCTGAGAGATATAATCTCCAAAAAATTAAATTCAACGTCAATTGCCATTTAATATCTTCTTGAATCTCGTTCATTTTTATCCCTTCTTCAATATCCTCTGTAACCAATTCTTCTCTTCTCTGATAGCCACAATCTCCAAAAATTTAAATGCAACATCAATAGCCATCATCTATTTTCTTGAATGTCGTTCATCTTTTATTCTTGTAATACCCCATTTCGCCAGTAACACCCTTACTGTAACACCCCTTACTGTAACACCCCTTACTGTAACACCCCTGCGTACTAGTAGCGGCCCGACCTTGTTTGAGGTGAAATGGTTGTTTTTAAATAAATAAAAAAAAAACCCTGACTTTTCTAGTCTAGGAGAAGGACAAGTCGAAATTCAGCATAATGAAGACAACGGGAAATCCCCGCAATTCTTCTTCTAACTGCCTCGCCTCTTCAGGACATGAGCGATCATGGCTCTCCAGAACCTACTATCCATGTGGCTGTCTTTCTCCCTTTTCTTAGGCGCCCACTCCTCATTCAATCATCTATTCACACAAGCCCGTCAGGTTCTCCTGTCTCTCTTACCCTCAATATCCCACGTGAGTTTTACGTTTTAAGGGCTTCCTTCCTCATTATGGGTCCAAGGTACTTCAGCTGACTTTTCCTGATTGTAAGTTTACGTGTTCTTTCTGCTGCCCTTTTTTATTATTCGTTCTATCCGTGGAATTCTCAGTATCCATCTATAGAACCACATTTCCACTGCAAGTAGGTTTTTCCTCATTCGATTGTCCAACATTGACTTCCATATGAGAAGAGGAATACTACGAAGCAGTCCAGCAATCACTTCTTTATTTATAACGAAATATTTTTGTTTCTCATCACGTTGCTTAGATTTTGGAATGCTTCTTTCGCTAGTCCAGTGCGTACTTCGGATCTCGGTGTCATATTCTCTTTCCTCTGTTAAAACGCTGACCAGATATTTAAACTTCGGCACCTGCTTGATGTTAAAATCTCCAATTCGTAAATCACATCTTATGCTTTTTCTCTTTTTGATGACGATACTTTCTATCTTATTACAGTTTATGGTTGTTTTTTTTTTTCCTCGCTTTTTCTGCGGCCCCTTCTAGGACGTCCCGTAGTATCCTTTCCGATTTTCACTATCAGCACTGTGTCATCTACGTATCATATATTGTTAAGATTATACCCACCGATCAACAAATCCTGGTAAGGTCTCCAATTCCCTCAGGATAGCGTCGCTGTAAAGGTTGAAGAAGACACATCCTTGTCTCACGCCCCTTTCCAATTTCCTAGAGCGACTCAGCTGCAGACGGTTTAACTGCCTATCCTAAAAAGTAATAGGCAGTTCAAACTGTTTAGTCAAAAACTCCCCTGAGTTCCTCGCCAGTTAAATAGTTTATTCGCAATTTTTCTTTGTCCGTTTTGCCTTTAATATATTCAATGTCTCATCCTGGGTTTTCTCGATAAATACATCCGGTAGCAAGGCCACTGATTGGGAGAATTATTTTTTAATTATTTTTCCCCAGGTAAACCCTTGCCTGACGGCAGTAGCACCTGCTAAGGTTTCAGCTATGAACAAATATGAAAATACCGCGAGTCAAAATATGAAAATATAAACATGGAATACTGCTTCCATATATGGTCAAGCGCCCCTACCGTTCATCTCTGTGTTCTCGACAGGCTCCAAAGGAGAATCAGTAATGTGATAGGTACTGACTTGGCGGCTCGACTACAGCCACTTCCCCACCGACGAAATGTGGCCTCCCTTTGTCTGTTCTATAAATACTTTCATGGCTTCTGCTCCAACGAACTTAAATCATTGGTGCTCTGCAACAGGTGTTTACTCGTGCAACCAGATTGGCAACTGGGTCCCACCCATTCACAGTTAGGTTAGCCAAATTCAGACGACAATTCTACTCCTTCAGCTTCTTCTCTCGCACTTTCCGCCTGTAGAACTTGCTCCCATATTATTGCTTTCCTGACGGTTACAACCTCCAGGAATTTAAATGCAATGTCAATACTCATCTATTAACCACTTGACTCTAGTTCTTTCCACACCCCGTATATCCTTTCCTTTCTCTCCACCTTTGAAACTGTCATCACACCTGTATTCCCATCCTTCTATTGCTCCTTTCTAACTGGTTCGTCTTCCTTTTCACTCTCTTCTAATTAATCTTTTTACACTTATGTAGCCCCCTGCACATCAGTGGCATTACCGCCTTACTCGATTAAAAATATGATTAAAAATGATACGATTAAAAAACAAAAAAAAACATAAATTTAAAAGAAATATATACTAGCAGTCCATCTTCAGAGATGAAAATAAAAAATGACATTTTAGGAAAAAACAACGCCCCCAAGAAAATTAAATGACCCCTAATTTGTTAATATACCGTTAACCAAACCAAACAAACAGTGGCAAATTTTCTCTCTTTCCTCTTTATGTACCTTAGAAAATTCAAATCGCAACTAAATCTTTTTTATTTTTATTTTTTTTTTTCATCAGGGAAACCAATTTTGGAGTCAAAGTGTGCCTCTACCAGTTAAACCATGGACATCACCCACGCAGGGTAAGAACTGAATTACCTATTTATTCGAAATCACGTTTCTAGTTGGGACTTCTACGAATCTGTATCAGCTAGCTTTAGTTTAGTACTCGAAAGGATTGCAATCTTATGCCCGGTACCCACCTATGTATATCTTTGCAGTTCACACTTCTCACGATGGGCAAAATCCTACATAACAAGATAAAGCTTAAATAAACGATAGATAGATAAACTACTTCTGGTGCTGATTATCTTTTGTCTTTTGGCTTTCCACTTTCAATCAAGATCATTTTGTCTTTCTATCATAACATCTATCTCGGCGGTTTTTCATTGTAACTTCGACACGCAACAACGTCTTCAACCCCCCCCCCCCACAAAAAAAAGTAAAATATACGCTTTCTATCTCACGCATATGTCTCATATCGCCATCATAAACAATATTATTATCATTGGTCATGCTGGTTCTGGCTGATAGCAAATTTCCTTGTCTCTAACAACACATAAAGATATACATATCTATATGCAAGTTTAAGAATTCATTTTTTAAAAATCATTTCACCCCCAAGAAAGGCGGGGTCTCCACTAGTGCGCAGTGGGGGGGGGGGGTTTACAGTGAGAGAAAAGATTGAGAACCTGTCCCCAGTCTTTGCTCTCACTGTAACACCTGTGGGTATTGAAGAAAGGATAAAAGATGAAAGGGAAAATAAAATATGGCAATTTTTTTTTTTTTTTAATCATTTCACCCCGAGCAAGGCAGAAACGCCACTGATGTGCAGGGGGTTACATAAATGTAAAAAGATTAATTAGAAAAGAGTGAGGAGTACAAGCTAGTTAGAAAAGAACAATAGAAAGCTGAGAAAGCAGGTGCAATGACAGGTACATGGGCGGAGAAAAAGGGAAGGTTATACAGGGGAGGGGAGAGAGCTAGAGGCCAGTGGTTAGTAGGTGAGTATTAACTTTGCTTTTAAATTTCTGGAGGTCGTAGCCGTCAGGAAAGCAAGAATACGGGAGTGAGTTCCACAGGCGGGAAGTGCGAGAGAGGAAGCTGCAGGAGTAGAATTGTCGTCTGCGTTTGGCTAACCTGACTGTGAATGGGTGGGACCCAGTTGCCAGTCTGGTTGAACGGGTAAACGCCTGTTGAGGAGGCATCAGTGACTTAAGCTCATCCGAGCAGAAGCCATGAAAGTATTTATAGAAGAGACAGAGGGAGGCCACATTTCGACGATGGGAAAGTGGCTGCAGACGAGTCGCCAGATCAGTACCTATCACATTACAGACTCTCCTTTGGAGCTTGTCAAGAACACTGAGGAGAACGGCAGGGGCACCTGACCATAAATGGCAGCAGTACTCCATGCACGGACGGATGGTTGACTTGTATATATGCAGGATGGATTCAGGTGGAAAAAACATCCTGGATCGACATAGTGACCCAATCTTCTTAGCAGTAGATTTTGCTATGGATTCAATATAGTGCTTCCATTTGAGGTCTGAGGACAGGGTAAGTCCGAGGAGGCGTAGTGTATTACTCTCCGGGAGAATCATCTGGTCCATGCTTATGGGAGGCAGAAGAGGTTGCCTGTAATGGTTGACGGACAACAGCTTGGTCTTAGATGAATTGAAGTTGACAAGCCACTTCTTGCCCCAGTTCACCACAGAGTGTAGATCCCGCTCAAGGTCAGCAGCGAGATTATGTCTGTCCGCCACGACAGGTTTCTTACTGGAGCGGGAGTATATTGTAGTGTCATCTGCGTAGATGCCTACTTGGGACTTGATCTCATCTGGGAGGTCGTTGATGAAAATAAGGAAGAGCGTCGGGCCCAGGATAGAGCCTTGTGGGACACCAGCATTCGTGCTGTAGGACGAAGAGGCACGCCCATTCAGAACGACCTTCATTTTGCGGTTATTTAAGAAAGATTGGATTAGGTCAAGCAGGCGACCGGTAATACCATAACCGCGTAGTTTGCATAGGAGGCCAGGGTGCCAAACCCTGTCGAAAGCCTTGGAGATATCCAGAGCAACCGCGCGAGCCTCGTCAGACTCATCAAGGGCCTGTAGCATGTACTCCGTTACAGTCGTTAGCAGGTCGGCTGTGGACCTGTCAAATCGGAATGCATATTGCCTGTCGGAGAACAGTTTGTGGGCGGTGAGATGATGAACTATTTCAGCATTTATTATAGCCTCGAACACTTTCCCGAATATTGGTAGAAGACTGATAGGGCGATAGTTGGATGGGTCCGAGGGTTCACCACAGTTCTTAAAGACAGGAACGACTGAGGAGAATTTCCAGCATGCAGGAAAGCAGGAAACAGAAAGGCAGTAGTTAAACAGTTTAGAGAGGACAGTGGAAAGTTCAGGGGCACACCTTGGAGATTCTAGCTATCAGGGAAGTAAAAAAAAGTGTTCCACGCGTGAAGTACGAGAAACTGATGGAGTAGAAGTGACGATTTCATTTAACTATTTTAGCGGTGGGACCTAAATGCCACTGTAGTTGAACACTTAAATTCACGTGGACGTGTGAATGTGACGAACTAGTTCTTTCTTTTTTTTCTGAATATTTCAATCAGTCAGTTAAGTGCCATACGTGATACACGCTTAGACGAACAAGTCTCGAAAGAGACATGACTGACTGTGCAGAAGATTATCCCGCAATAGGATGAAATTACTTTCTGTGGTAGACTGGTTGCCAGCCAAGGCTATAGAACCCAGTCTGTCCTGGACAGAAGAAACGGATTAATACCTTTCCCAAGAGTATTTGCGAGTACGTAAATGCAAGGAATTCAACTGGAATTCAAACTCGTCTCTCCGATTTTTCGTTCCGAGCCGATATCTACTGCAGCACAACGCACATACATTTTTTTAATCATATCACCCCAAGCAAGGCGGTAAAGCCACTGATGTGCAGGGGGCTACATAAGAGTGAAAAGATTGGAAAAGAGAAAGCCAGAAACCACATCCTAAACAGGGAACAAGGGATGAGCCTTTACACCTGTTCAATAGACGTAGGTGGAGTGTGAACCGGGCGATAGTTTAGTCTATCTACTCCAATTGAAAAAAAATTAAAAAGAAAAGAGTGTAATGATTGGAAAAGAGAAAGCCGGAAACCACATCCTAAACAGGGAACAAGGGATGAGCCTCTTCACCTGTTCAATAGACGTAGGTGGAGTGTGAACCGAGCGATAGTTTAGTCTATCTACTCCAATTGAAAAAAAATTAAAAAGAAAAGAGTGAAAAGATTGGAAAGATTGGAAAAGAGAAAGCCAGAAACCACATCCTAAACAGGGAACAAGGGATGAGCCTCTACACCTGTTCAATAGACGTAGGTGGAGTGTGAACCGGATGGGTTCTGAATATTTAACGATTCCTTTTTTTCTTTGTCTGGAAAAGACAGTTTGAATATAATTTAGTGAAATTTTATACGTTTATGTTTGGTACAAGGCCAATTTAACAAACATTATGAACGCTCCCTGCAAGGTCAAGTATAATAGTGAGGTACTAGTTGGACCAGTAAAGGGAAGCGACCATTTTTCTAGCAATTTTAGCGGCGAATTGTATGTAATTTTTCCACTTTGTGTTGAGTTCAAGTCACCAATAGGAAACCGAGGCTCGGGACTTTCTTGAGGGAATATCGGTTCATTGAGATTGGTGATAGTTCAGGGTCCGGTTGGCGATAATGGGATCTGACTAGTTTGTTCATCGAGGCATTGAATGGTTTCCTTCTACTGAGCTGTTCAAGATTGGTCAGAAGAGAGATCACCTGCCAATCTCTGGGCATCTCGTGTTTTCGAGGTGCACCCATATCACAACGACGTTTGGATAGATTGATAGATTCTTCTTCCATATGTCGTGTCCCTTCAGGACTTATGTAACCATGGTTCTCCACAATTTCTTTTCTAGAGCTAAACAATGTTTATCTCCATTCTATCTTTTCCGGTCTCTGTTCTTCCATATGCATATGCTGGTTTGGTATTTTTACACTATATTTCTATCTTGTTTTTAATATATTCTGTGAGTGTCAAATTCTCCAAGTACTCTTTCCTCAAAATGTCAACTATGCCTCCTTCTGACTGCACATTTTCTTTTTGTTTGAATTTTCTTTAAAACTTCCATACTGTTCACATACTCCGTCTATGATATTCTCAGCATCCTCCTCTAGAAGCACTTCTTCGTTATATGTCAAATAACTTCTTCATCTAAGGAAATTCTCCAGCATCCATGGGAGGATTTATAATACATAGAAGTTAAGCCCTTTTTTCTTATATTGCTTAGTTTCTGGTATAGGTTTTCAGTCAATCACTTAAGTGCCATACGTGATACACGCTTTGGGCGATCATGTCTCGAAAGCGACATTACTAACTTAGCTGAAGATTATCCCGCAGTAGGTTGCCTTTACTTTCTACGGTAGACTGGTTGCCAACCAAGGCTACAGAACCCAATCTGTCCTATTAAGTAACCCATAGCTGGAAGGAAGAGGCGGATTAATACTCTTCCCAAGGGGATTTGTGCGTAAGTGAATGCAAAGAATTCAACTTGAATTCGAACTCGGCTCCCCGATTTGTCGTTCCAGTTCGATAGGTATTCTTTTTAAACAGCTAATTTAAGTTAGTTAAATACAGTAATTCACCATTGTTCTTATCCTTCTTTCTTCTTCCTCTTTCTCATCACTCTCTTCTTTTGTGACCCGCTGCGCACAAGTGGTAGTACTGTCTTTCTTGGGGTGAAATGATTTAAAAAAATCCTTTTTCACTGATACTAAGTATTAGTATATTTTTTCACTTTCCTCCTTGGTGTGACTTGATTAAAAGAAAACATTCCTATTGGCAACATATTCCGTTCAAGTTATTCTCAGCATCCTCCTGTAGAACCACATTCTGCTGCTTTAAGTATCCTCCTCATATGTGAGAAGACTATCTAGCATTCAATGCCAAATAGGACGATTTATAATATAGTTTTTTAAGCGTATGTTAGGTGTGTCATAATGCTGAAAATATAGGACACCCAGTGAGGTTCGAACTCACTGTTTAGTTTTAATTGATCTAGCGAGACCAGCTTGCATTACACCATGTCGATACGGACAAGGTGATTTTCTACGCCGCTTAGATGTGGCATAAGGAAGAAAGTACGGGTACCCAGTGATTATCGAACTCATTACGCAGTTGTAATGGGTTCTAGCGAGAACAGCTTGCTAACCATTACACTACGACGAAGTGACCATTGAGAGTTTATATCATATAATTATTCATCCACCTTTTCTTCAATTCACTATTCTAATACGACTGTGTTTAACAATTTTAGCAACCATTGTGCATCATATCAACATCATCGTAGACTGGCAAAGATTAATTATAAAGCTGCTATTAGTCTTGATCGATAAAGCACAAACAAATTGACCACTCTTCATGTTATAGTAAAACACACCTATTCTATAGTGAATAGACTCTTCCACCTCATTTAAGTAGGAGTAGTAAGAGAAACGAGGACCAGTCGATGTTGGACGATAGTAGTCGACAGTTAGTCGAATACGAAAGTAGTAAGTGACCTGGCAAGATTACACAGCAAGATTACAAGATTACACAGCGTAATGCATATTATCCGCAGAAAGCAATGGCAACCTATTGCGGGATGATCTTCTGCCCAGTCAGTCATGTCTCTTTCGAGACATGATCGCCCAAGCGTGTTTCACGTATGGCACATAACTGACTGAATACATATTATATCAAGTTCCTAACGTTTTGTACGTCGAACCTATTAGGACCGACTTTAGCTCAATTGTGGTACAGTGGATATCGGCTCGGAACGAGAAACTGGGGAGCCGAGTTCGAATTCCAGCTAAATCCATTGTATTCACTTACGCGCAAATACCCTTGGGAAAGGTATTAATCCGTCTCTTCCTTCCAGTTATGGGTTAAATAGCGCAAATACCCTTGGGAAAGGTATTAATCCGTCTCTTCCTTCCAGTTATGGGTTAAATAGCAGGACAGATTGGGTTCTATAGCCTTGGTCGGCAACCAGTCTACAGCAGAAAGCAATGGCAACCTATTGCGGGATGATCTTCTGCCCAGTCAGTCATGTCTCTTTCGAGACATGATCGCCCAAGCGTGTTTCACGTATGGCACTTAATTGACTGAATACATATTATATCAAGTTCTTAACGTTTTGTCCGTCGAACCTATTAGGACCAACTTTAGCTCAATTGTGGTACAGTGGATATCGGCTCGGAACGAGAAACTGGGGAGCCGAGTTCGAATTCCAGCTAAATCCATTGTATTCACTTACGCGCAAATACCCTTGGGAAAGGCATTAATCCGTCTCTTCCTTCCAGTTATGGGTTAAATAGCAGGACAGATTGGGTTCTATAGCCTTGGTCGGCAACCAGTCTACCGCAGAAAGCAATGGCAACCTACTGCGGTATAATCTTCTGACCAGTCAGTCATGTCTCTTTCGGGACATGATCGCCCAAGCGTGTATCACGTATGGCACTTAACTGACTGACTAGCCTCCACTGCGAAAATAACTCCAGAACATTTTACCTGGAGAGTAGGTCTACATGAACTATTAAAATGAATGAATTTAAGCGTGTTACTAGATTGGTAACTAGTTCTCGTCGTTTTGCTATTGAACTAGTTAGATGTAATCGTCACTTCTATTCTAACAGTTTCTTTTCTCGCACTTCTCACTTTCTGATTTCTTCTATCCCTGCCACCTACAATTTTGAAAAGTCTAAAATTCTGCGTCAATCGCCATCTTCTGTTTTCCTGAACCATATTCCTTCATTGTCATCACCTCATTAAGTAAATAGTTTTTCTTTTATTCCCTGTAACCTGCTGCATTCTAGTGGCTTCATCCCCTTGCTTGGAGTCAATTGATAAAAAAAAAAATGTCATAGGGAAAAATTGAGTCCCTTAAGTGTCATACGTGATACAAGTTTGGGCGATCATGTCTCTTTTGATCCATGCCTGATGAGGCAGAAGATTTTCGTTCAGTATGTTACCATTACTTTCTGCAGTAGACTGGTTGCCAACCAAGGCTATAGAACCTAATCTGTGCTGCTATTCAATCCATAGCTGGAGGAAAAAGAGATGCATTCATATTTTTTTTCCAAAGGTTGTTTGACCGTAAGTTAATGCACCGAGTTCAGCTGGAATTCAAACTTAGCTCTTCGATTTCTCATTTCGAGCTGATATCCATTGCACTACAACGTACATCCAGGGAAAATTATGGCAGTGAATGCTGGACAATATCATCAAAGATGAAGGAAAAACTTGAAGCAACTGAAATGTTGTTCTACAGAAGGATACTATGAATCTCATGGATCGAGCATGTGAGCAATGATGAGATCTTGGAAATGATGGAAACAAAAAGGAAATTAATACTGAGCATCAGGAAGAGACATATGAAGTTCCTAGGACACACAATGAGGAAGGAGGGCCTGGAGAACCTGATACTAACAGGCCAGATAGAGAGAAAAAGAGACAGGGGAAAGCAACGGATAACATATTTGAAGGACCTAATCAGGTGGATGACAGATCGAGGATTGCACAGTGTAACAGGAGAAGGCGTGCTCAGAGCCACCAGGCATAAGGAAACGTGGAAAGTCATGATCGCCTACGTCCTGAAGCGACAGAGCACATAGAAGAAGAAGAATATGGAGGTAGAAGTTTTTTTAACTCACCCCAGGCAAGGCATTCTACTTCCAATGTTGCGAAGGGGGTTACATAGGAGAAAGTGATGAGAAAGATGGGTTAGTTATAGGAAATGTCATGAGGAGGGTAATAGACGGATGAGGATACCAAGGATGTGGGTGAGTAGATGGAAAAGGAGCTTGTGAGAAAGGATGCGAGTTAGTGTGGTAGGAGATGTCTATTGACCTTACATTTAAATTCCTGAAGATTGTAACTGTCGGGGAAGCAAGTATATGGAAGGGAATTCCACAGGTGGGAAGTGCGTGAAAAGAAACTGTCAGAGTAGAAATTGCGGTTACACTTTATCGGTTTCAGCATAAAAGGGTGAGACCTTGTTGCTAATCTAGTAACTCGTGTAAATTCATACCTAGGGGGCACCAGTGATCTAAGTTCATTGGAGCAGATGCCGTGAAAGTATTTATAGAAGAGGCACAGGGAAGCTACGTCTTAGCAATGGATTTCACATGAATATGGGTTCTCACTGGTGTACGTACACAGATGTGTGAGTAATACTGAGTTTTGTGTAAAAGAAAACCTGCATGCTTCACAAGAATATGGCTTCTCACCTGTGTGTACCCGTTTATGGACAAGTAAGCTTGATAACCCTAGTTTTTAATAAAGTCAGATCATACATAGGTTTACACCTAAATCAAACAAAGTAAATAACTAACCTAGAGAGATTTAATCAACGAACCTACCAAGGTTTCACCGAATTGAATTTCAGGGAAAGTTGGCCTTTGTTTGCTCTACTTGCGTATTGAGCGCTTTTTTGTTTTGGGTTACTCGTCTCGGATTTTTTTTTCTTTGGGCTACGTACTTTGACTGATGTTCAAGTGCTTAGCTCGTTCTTTTTTTATTACCATTTGTTCCTTCCACGTATGTACTCGGAGGGTTTTTCGAAACGAGTATAACAAGTTTATACATATAGTCATCCGCAGATAGATCTGTTTCGGTTTATCACCGCTCATCAGGACGGTTAAACTCCGATTGTTTTTAACCCAGGATTGAAACCCGAGCGAATTGGCGTCAGTCGGCGATTCTACCTCTGGGCTATGAGCGCTCGGTGGAAAAAGGCAGACTTTTTAGCGTATACATTATCATTATACACGCCCAATAGCCAGAGTTCTCTAATTCATTACGGAATGAACGATGCGTACATGAAAGAGTAGCTACTGTTTTACAAAGTCTACCATATATATATATATATATATGTGTGTGTGTGTGTGTGTGTGTGTGTGTGATATGGCTGAGCTCTCGTATCTGGCTATGCCTGTCTACTAGCTAATCCCTGTTGAAGACGCCTGTTCAGGCACATTTGTGTTTGTTCAACACCCACAGAGCCCTCCGGTGGTTTATACTGAAACTATACCGAGCGGACCTTAGTTTTGAAACAGAACTCGTTATTGCCATGAACAACAGTCTGAACAAAGACCAGGTCACTCAATCACGATGACTTGTGATTTCGTGCGAGAACAGCCATCGACGGCCCACGGAGGGTTCTGTCTATCTAATTTCACTCACAAATCTACCATGGTGAGTTTCGAACCCGAGCATCATGGTCAGAAAGTGAACGTTCTAACCCACATGACCTATCTCTCTTGCTCTCTTTATATATATATATAATGTGTAGAAAATTGTCATCTAGCTGAACAGTGTTATTAGGTTACTCGTCTCGGGTTTTCATGCCAACGTCGAAGTTTTTTGAGGACATTATTCTTATATCTTCACTCTTCAGGATCATTTAGTTCATCTTTCCTGCTATTTCTTAATTTTTTCGTATTCATCTGGAGTTTGATGTAATTTAATACCACGTACCCTATCTATCTATCTGTCTATCAATATCAACACACACGCACATATTCACATACATATATCTATATATATGAATTTTAGGCGTATATTGATATATTCAAATAGACATGCATTTTTGTACTTGTTTGCGTGTATATGTGTGTGTATTTGTAAAATATAATCATGATCATTTTTTTTTTTTGCAAGGTCAAGACACCCTGGTGGTAATGTAGTAAGATTCACAGGGTTTCTCACTTCCAATCTCAGATTTGAAGAATATAATATACTGATTTCAGGATGATATCTAGACTTGTCGGTTGACAACAACTTTCTATCAGAAAGCCTAGCCTCGTCTAGCCTAGCCTAGCCTAGCCTAGTGTGACATATCCCAGCGCAAGTCGAAGGCCGTCGGGGTAGGGTTGACGCGTTGTATTGTTGAATGCTTTTCTAGTGCATCATGGTCGGTATTTTTCTCCCCCATTCCCCCCGTACGATTACTTTTGTGCTTACAATATAGCGTATGTTTTATCTGTCCTTGAGATAAGCAAAATAAGATTGTGTTTTTTTATGCGATCATGAACGTTAATAGCAAATTTTAAAATCATATATCTAGATTGTAACAGCTTCATATGTAATAAAAATCCCCCACCACGCACACTGAATTTAATTTCTTGGAATATATTACGGAATCGTGTAAGAAAACCAAAATGAAATCGTGCAACACACGATTTAATCAACGAATATAAATGGCTCAGGTAATAAAGTTTGCGACATCGTGTCAGAATTGCGAAGACACTGCAAATTAGTCTCTTTGGAAACGGTAACTGTTAAGTAAGCTTGATATATTTTGCGAAGTATAAGTAGATAGATCTATCTATCGCCCGGTTCACACTCCACCCACGTATATTGAACAGGTTAAGAGGCTCATCCATTGTTCCCTGTTTAGGATGTGGTTTCCGGCTTTCTCTTTTCCAATCTTTTCACTATTACGTAGCCCCCTGCACATCAGTGGCGTTACCGCCTTGCTCGGGGTGATAAGACTAAAAAAAAAAAATTAGATTAGTCTATAGAATAAATTAGATATGAAATGAAAAGAGTATATTGAATGAATTTCTAACTTTGCAGCTAGGAAAGTTGAGAGAATTTTTGTCTCGGGAGAGACAGCATTTTTCTCTTTAGAATCTATCTTATATATCTATAAGTCTATCATTCGTACTTGCTTTGAATATTGCTGTCACATCTGTTTCTTTTTTATAATCGTGTCGCCCCAAGCAAGGTATTTTACTTCCACTGTTGTGCAGGGGGTTACATCGGAGGGATGTTATGTGAAAGAGTGACAGGTTACAGGGGACGTCAGGAGGAGGGTATGAGAAGGATGAGAATACTGATGAAAGTGGAGTGGTCAGAGAAAAGAGCATAAGAGAAAGGATGCAAGTTAGTGAGATAGAAGATGACTATTGACTTTACATTTAAATTCTTGGAGATTGTCGCTGTTGGAAAAGCAAGTTAGCGGAAGGGAATTTCACAGGCGAGAAGTGCGAGAAAAGAAGCTGATGGAGTAGAATTTGCGTCTACAATTTATCGTTTTCACAGTAAAAAGGTGGGACCTAGTTACTAATCTTGTTGCTCGAGGAAATTCATATATAGAGGGTACCAATGAGCTAAGTTCATCGGAGCAGAAGCCGTGAAAATATTTGTAGAAGAGACACAGAAAAACCACACTGCATCGGTGAGAAAGCGACTGTATCCTAGATAAGACATTCCTGTTATATATTTAGAGATTCTTGCTAAAATCTAAAAAAAGAATTTGCAATGTTAATAGTCCTAACCTGGAATCTCGCCTTTTGTCAATTTCTTACTGTGTGTAAGTCTCTTCCCTGTATCTTTTCTAAAAATAATTCCATGCTAATTGTTCTCATAAACTTTCTTCTGCGGTATTTAGAATTTAAGCGCAGTACTAAATTAGCAGCAACATTCTCATAATTTTACAGTTGAATTATAAATTATATGCTGATATGGCGATATGTCTCGAAAGAGACATGACTGACTGGACAGAAGATTATCCCGCAGTAGAATGCCATTGCTTTCTGCGGTAGACTGGTTGCCAGCCAAGGCTATAGAACCCAATCTGTCCTACTATTTAACCCATAAGTGGAGGGAAGAGACGGATTAATACTTTTCCCAAGGGTATTTGTGTGTAACTGGTATTCGATCTTGGCATCCTTATATTATTATAAGTTAAATACTACTGCCATATTTGGTTGGGTGCCCCTGCTATCCACCGAAGGGTCCTTGACAAAATCTAACGGAGAATCTGTAATGTGATCGATCCCGACTTGGCAGATCAGACGCAGTCACTTGATATTTATCCTACTCCTCCACTGGAGCGAATTGTGACACAAGGTCAGTTTTTAACGTGAGGGACCTGAGCGCATACACTCAGGCCATTGGTCAAAGATTACCCAGCCCGTATGCGGTAACTGGGTACAAAGCTGGTCTTAACTTGTCAAAGCTGGTCAAAAGCTAATCTTGGCTAGTCATTGCTTCCAGGCCGGTGAGCAGGAAGTGAGTATCTGAGAACAGATAATACACTTTGATCCTGCCTCAGATTCAGTCACTTTATCACCGGCGTTATGTGGCTTCCCTGTGTCTCTTCTACAAATACTTTCACGGCTTCTGCTCCGATGAACTTAGCTCACTGGTAACCCCTATGTATGAATTTGCTCGAGCCACAAGATTAGTAACTAGGTCCCACCCTTTTACTGTGAAACCCATAAAATGTAAACGCAACTTCTACTTTAATAGCTGCTTTTCTCGCACTTCCCACTTCTAGAATTCCCTTCCGTATACTTGCTTCCCAGATAGCTACAATCTCCAAGAATTTAAATGTAAGGTCAATTGTCATCTCCTATCTCTCTGATTTGCATCATTTCCCTCATGCTACTTTCTTCGTCTACTCGACACTCATCACAGCAGTATTCTGATCCTACTCTTACCCACTTCCATACATCATCTATAACCTGTACTTCTTTCTCATTACTTTCCTCCTATGTAACACACTGCACATTAGTGAGAGTAAACTGCCTTGTTTGGGGCGATGCGATTATTTAAAAAAAGCAGCTACATTTATCAGCAAAAGTATGAACCCAAAATACAAATCGCGCTTGTAAAACTCACTTCCGGTTACTTGCTTCCCAGTCAAATATGATCTTCAAAAATTTAAATGCAATGTCAATAGTTATCTTCTGTTTTCATAATTCCTGTTCTTTTATTGTCTTCTCTCCTTATTCTCTAAACCTACTTGCGTCTTAAGTGATTTTTATTGCTTTACTTACGGTGAAACGATATAAAAAATAATAATAATCCAGTGATTACATTAGGATAAAACTGCATACTATTTCATCAAATATAAAAAATAAAAATGGATGTAAGACAAGAACAGGTTTTCGCAACAGATTTACTCAGCCTGTACAGCGAGGCGATCCTGAGAGAATTAACAGACACGGAAAGGAAACTACAAATGTTTCTACAGATGTGACCCTCGGCCCGGAGATAAAAGCCCTGAAAAGACTTGTTTTTATTTGGAGAATTGAAAGCTCTGATTATCATTTTATCATTACTTATTTTTCTCTCCACTCATATTGTAATCTGCAAAATTAACAATAACTCTAGTAACTCTTTCCCTCACTCCGTTGCATTAAATCAAAAAGTATATTTACGTGGAAATAGGTAGACACAGAAGGTAGTTGAGAAAAGCGAGAAGTGAGGACCCATCAGCAAAAATATTGCCCCAAAATGTAAATTACAAATCGGGGATAATAAAATGAAACAAATAAGTCAATTTAAATATCTAAGAAGTGTTCTAACAATGCGACACTAAGAATATTAAGAAACAGAAAAACTAGAAATTAAGGAAAGAGTAAATGAACTGTTACGTGATATCTGTTCTTTCGTATGGCAGCGAATGCCGGACAATCTCCACAAAGATGAAGAAGAGACTTGAAGGAACAAAAATGTGGTTCTACAGAAAGATGCTGAGGATGCCATGGACGCAAAATATGAACCTGAACGAGATTTTGAAGAAAATAGAAGAAAAGGACACTTATACTTAGCATCAGAAACAGGCAGTTGAAATTTCTGGGTAACGTAATAACAAAAGAGGGCATGGAAAATCTGTTACTCTCAGAGCAGAATGAGAAAAGATTATCCCGCAGTAGGTTTTCATTACTTTCTAGGGTACACTAGCAAAAGATAAACCAAATTAGAACGTCAATAAAAATCATTTCATCTACAAACTGTATGTTTGAAAATCTAAATTATTTATAAATGGAACTTTGTCTGTGTGTGTATATGTGTGTGTGTGTGATCGTTACCTATAGACTCCGAAACGGCTGAACCGATTTTCTTGAAAATTCACACAGTCGTACTATTATCGTCTGCGAGTGTTCTTAGCTAGGTTTTGTGTCAAGGTACCCCAGATAAATATCGAAAATCGATAATAAAAAAAATCGGATTATAGGAGTGGTCCGGTTTTAATCAAATTTGATACACTCATAGACAAAGACATAAGAAACGATATTCAGAAGTTTCAATGTTGCAGTTCTTACAATAGTGCAGGAAATTTGATATCGATGCTAGGAAATCAAAATTTGACTTACATCCATTCATTTTTCTTTCAGTCGGGCTATACTGCTAGTACATCAATGAAACCAGACTCAAGACAAAATCTATCTTTAAAAAAAGTACATCAATGAACCCTGATCTACAAATTGATTTCTCACAAAGAATATATATTTTATTCATATGAATAAATCTTGTCTGAATAACCCATTGACGTTGATATGCTTTTAAACAAAATAAACCAAACAAAACGAAACTAAACCTAGTTTCCAATCTAGTGGTAAGTTTAAGTTCATTAAGTTGAGGTACCAGAGAGGTAAGCTAATTAGAACTTTTGATATTAAAATATTTGTAGAAAAGTCACAATAAGGCAATGGTACGTTGGTGGGAAAGTAGTCGATTCCGCGATACTAGGTTCTGACTAAAGAATTGCGGATTCTTATTTGGATTTTCTTTCACATCTTATGATACATAGCAGAATCACAACATCAGATTTAACAACAGTATTCAATGCAAAAAAGAATGATAGACTTACAAATGAGCAAACCCAACTTGAATGAGTAAAACTGTCGATCGCAACAAAGAGCATCAGCTTTCTCAGCTGCAGACCTAGCAATTGACTTGATATAATCATTCTACAATCATTTTCCCAAGCCCAAATTCTATCAAGTATCCAAATTTTCGATGTACATCAGCGTATTGTTAAAGTAATGACATGTGTTTCATATGGAAATTTGTCTTACATATTACTAAATCATTAATGAGGGAATAAATTTGATTGTTTCTTTCTGTCAATATATATTTTTTTAATCATTTCACCCCGAGCAAGGCGGAAACGCCACTGATGTGCAGGGGGTTACATAAATGTAAAAAGATTAATTAGAAAAGAGTGAGGAGTACAAACTAGTTAGGAAGGAACAACAGAAAGCTGAGAAAGCAGGTGCGATGACAGATACATAGGTGGAGAGAAAGGGAAGGTTATACGGGGGGTGGGGAGAGAGCTAGAGTCCAGTGGTTAGTAGATGAGTGTTGACTTTGCATTTAAATTTCTGGAGGTTATAGCCGTCAGGAAAGCAAGAATACGGGAGCGAGTTCCACAGGCGGGAAGTGCGAGAGAGGAAGCTGCTCCTGTAGAAGGGAATCTGACAGAATGTTCAGCATTATTGACTTTAAAAATGTAGATTCATTATTTACTGCTAAATAAAGCATCCATTCTATATGATTGCTTCTTCTGAAAATTAGTAGAGCTTTGGTTTCTCTCATTGGTTTTGGTTCCGTTTCTCTTCATACAAATCCTGGTTCGCTGATTGGATTTTATATTCATCAGGATCCGCCGCTGCAAAAATAGTTGGCTTCATGTGACATTCCAGAAAGTACCTGATTCTGCCTGTTATGCTTTATCTTCACAAGAGCCACAACAAACCGAAAATAAATGACTGCTACCATATAAGACCGGGAGCAATCTTGTGTTCACTTTCCCAGTATTGATAGAATTCAAAAGCGTCTACAAGATTGCTCCAAGTGATGATGCTTTATCTTCACATAAGCCAGATCAAACCGAAAATGGATGACTGCTACCATATAAGGGCGGGTGCAATCTTGTACTAATTTTCTTCAAACGTGCTGCTTAAATACAGAATCTTTTAGGTATCTGTTGTGGGATCGCCCTCTTTTGTATGGAATAATGTACTGGTCTGAGTGTGCATATAATCCTTGCTGTAGAGAGTACGGCAGTGGAGTTGTAAGTTGGTGAGAGAATTTAGTTTGTTGGATCTGGAATCACAATTGCAGTTGCTCTGAGCTCCACTTAGCTACAATCAGTTATCCGGACATACTATTTCACCTCAGAACTGTATATATTTATTTCTACTAATAGTATTCCTAAGTTGACTAACCCGTGTGCCAGTTTGTATATTACGTTCAATATAACTTATATTTTCTATCTCCATATCTGTTTTTCTTATTTATTATTTTGTGCGGTTCCTCACCCGGAATTTACATTAGTAACTATTTTTCTTTGGTCCTTCGACGAGTCAGTCGGAAGTCTAGGAGCACACATACTACAAGCCATTCAGTAACCAAAACACTAAACTTCACGCACTATTATAACTCACATGATAGTATTACAGCTTTTTAATAATGATTATATTTTCGTCTATAGTAAGCGCGTCTGTTTCTCTTCCAACAGCAGTTAACTTGCCAATACGGAACCCGGCATTAACGTTAATTCCTTTTTTTCTATTTCGAATTCTCATGAATTCTACCAATATATCTCTTGACTAGGTATACGGAAAGTGCAGCCATCCCATGAAAATTCATTGCCTGTGAATGTTTGCAATATCTTCACCTTTCAAAAAACAGCAATTCTATACCACTATTTTATTTTCATGTCTTTCTAATAACGCTCAATAGTACATTAAATTATATATATATATAAAATACGATTAAGCAAAGTAGGTAGCATGTGATGTCTTCCCTCTACCAATATGGAATCGGCTATTACTCAACACCTAGTAGAGAATATTGCCTGTGCTAAGTTGTATAAGAAAGAGTGGTTCAAAGTTTTACATGTGTCTGGTTCCAATAATCAATTAAAGATTTTGGAATCAGTCTACATATCCTTACGAAAGCCTTCTCTTTGCCAGCAGAAGGATTTCGTTAAGTCTCTTTATTTGTTGGGGGGGGGTATTTTATTTTAACTCTCCCTCGATAATTATTTACACGTCATTTCTCCTCGGTAATTTTTTTTCTATGCTGTGCGATCCTCTAAAGTGTGCCTCAAAATATTATCACACACACACACACACACACACACACATATATATATATATATATATATATATATATTATATATATATATATTGTTGTGGAGTAGTTGTCGCACTGAAGGTTATAATCGTGGTATGTCGATTGCTAATCGACTTAACGTACCCAAAATGTTAGGAACTTTGTAATCTTCCACTGAAAGCTGATTCCTTAGTATTCGGCTAACTGCCGATTAATATCAACTGCCTAGTAGTTCTACTGAACTCCAATAGAACTCCAAAGAATTCTTATGAACTTCCCAAGATACACACACACACACACACACACATATATATATATATATATATATATATTCTAAACATATGCTGTTAAATATAAGAGACAATGAATGTCTATTATGTTTAATCATGAGCCGTTCTAAACGTCGTATTTTTGCTTTAATTTCAGTTGAAAATAAAGACAAAAATTCTCCAACATTTGGATAATTATTTATTGGTTTTCTTCTAAGCTTTCGGCTCACATGAGCCATCTTCAGAGAGGTTGTTTAAACTGAAATATTATAAAATCCACCATCACCGACGATTTTATTTTGTGTTGACATAAAACTCCGCTTGGCAACGGCAATAGTTACCAAAAATAATAAACGCAGTTCTTAAGTTTGCGATGCGGTTTTATGACGTCACACCGCGGGATAGCGCAAAATGACAACAAAACCATGTAGTCAAATGCAATGTATGTTATTTCCTGTTTTAAAGTTGATTTTATTGAGTGTTGGTTGTTTCAATTTGATGTACATAGCCTCCTATATCTGCAGGTTCCTCTTACTGTGTATATGAGTAAGGATCACCGTATTGTTGACCAAAATCTGTCTGATATTACCTACATGTTTATGTTTTTCAGAGAAATGTTGTTTAATAGTACTCTGATCAGAAAGATGACATGTAAGTCTACGGGAGAGCGTGGTTGTAGTAAAACCAATATATGTACTAGGTTTTTGATTAGTATCAGAGATGCAATCTCTGAATGAGCATGTAAATTGGAACACTTGATTGGTTTTTTGTAGAGAATTTAGTTTAGTGCTTGTTGGGTTATTATAGACTATGAGGTCAATTGTTTTAAACTTTTTATAATATATAATGAGTTTAATTTGATTATTACTTTCCACTGGTTTAACATTTCTACGTATTATGTTTTGAAGAGATTTTTCATCTTGTTTATAATTATTATGTATTTGGTTGCAATAGTATAAGTTAATAGTGTTATGTTTATTTTGATGTAAACCATTATTATTAATATTATCATTATTGTTAGAGCTATTGTTAATTTTGTTGAGATACATTTTAATTTGTTGATCAATAACGGAGTTAGGAAATCCATTATTGACTAGTGTTTGCTTAATGTTGTGTAATTCTGATACTAATCAAAAACCAAGTACATATATTGGTTTTACTACAACCACGCTCTACTCTATCTTTATTATGCGGTTTGATTGGAACGATTCGATCAAACCAAGCATCGTTCAGTGATACCATAGCCCTATAGCTTGCGCAGAAGGCCGGCGTGCCAGACCCTATCAACTGCTTTGGAGATATCCAGAGTAACAGCTCGAGCTTCGCCGTTCTTATCAAGGGCCTGGTATATGTACTCGGTGATGGTCGTTAGCAAATCAGCAGTAGACATGGCAAAACGGAAGCCATACTGTCTGCCCGAGAATAGTTTCTGGGCGGTGAGATGATGAACTATTTCAGCTAAATGATAGCTTCGAACACTTTGGAGAAGAATTTGGTAGGAGGCTGATAGAGCGATAATTAGATAGTTCCGGGGCTTCTCCTGAGTTGTTAAATACAAGAACCACAGAAGAGGACTTCCAGCAGGCAGGAAAACAGAAAGCAAAGAGGTATTAATTAGAGAGTTTAAAGAGGACAAAGGAATGTTCAGGGGCACTTTTCTTCAAGAAAATGAACGGGATTCCGTCGCCTTATGGGGTTCAAGTTTTGAAATTATCTTAGAGACCAGAAAATGGTTATGTAAATATCCCTCAGCTGAGCCACAGTTTCAAGCGTGGAGTCGGATGCGGATACTCTGAAATTCTGTTGGTAGGAGGTTCTTGGGGTGGGGTGAAGAGAAATATTAATGAAAATGACAGCATGATCGGAATTTCCAAGAGATGAAGCAGAGATCTAGCAGAAAAGCGCATTCTGTAGGGACACTTGGGAAGCACGTGGGGAATTCTACCATTTGCGTAAAAGACTGAATAATTGCAAAGTTCATGGCATGAGTGACATCAGGATCGGTGACAACGTTTTTCAGCCACATGGCATGGTGAGCAATAAGATTACCGAACATAAATATGTTAGCGAATGGGTTGGAGGAAGTAGCCTTATCTATATTGCCAGAGATACTCTCTAGCAGGGAGCACTCTGGAGAAGAAGAGGAACGATATAAAAAGAAAAGATAGCAAACCGATTTTAGAAGTGAAAGACGGGACACATGTCAGGATATTCGAGAGAAGTCACCCTAGCTAGAAGGCGATGTTCACTGACGTAAACCCACAGACCATGCATATAACCAATAGAATTCTTCCTTAAGAGAGGAAGATAGCCAGGAATCGAGAAGTCAGAAGAGGGGATTGAGAGGTTCAGATTAGTTTCGAAAAGCGTGAGGATGTCAGAGAACTTTTTGTGGAAGAAAGATTCTACACTGCAGAAATTGGTACGGATGTTTATTATGGAAATGTTTAACCTCTACTCCTATTCAATAAAAGTTGAAGAAGTGTAAACTGGGCGATAGTAGGATCTATCTATTCTAGTTTGAAAATAAAATTAAAGTTAAATTTACTAAGGTTTAACTTATTTAAAGTCAAAAGATCACTTACTTGTTCAATAGAAAACTTGGATCAGCAGTAGCAAATAAAACAAATGTAATATAATAATCTGGCCCCACCCAAGAAGGCTGATGAAGCGTGGGTGTTTTCGGTCATTGAAAGCAGCGGATGTCATTTTGACCCTATTTCCGGCAGAGCGGAAATAGCTCAGAGCAAACAGACAGGTGTCTCTGAGAATTTACGTAGGCGTCGTGTAGGCGTCGCGTGATCAAGGCAAAGCCGGAAGAAACGAGTCCCGTTTTTGGAAGATATATAAAGACTGCGAAAAACACGGATTCGACAGTCCGAGTCAGTCCAGTAAGAAGTCGACAGTAGAAGAGAAGTCGAGTCCCAGTCAGCCTCGACAGGGGTCAGGCTCGACAGGCAGTCTGGGCAGAGAGCCAGACAAGACCAGAAGTCTCCAGAAGTCGAAGAAGAAGCTAGACGAGCTAAGCAGAGAGGAACCACACTCCTGTCGAACCCCCCGTCACCACGTCGAACCCAATTAGGGGCGCGCTCCCCCTCAACTCTCTGTTCACTAGGCTACACGGTCGATCGTCATTAATAAAAACACAAGTCATATTTTTATATACATGCGTGTTTGTCATTATATAACACAAAGACAAAAATCCAAACTCAGGTCAGAATTGTAGAGGCTGGACACCAACGAAATGAGATCTTAGAAAGACAAGAGAAATACTGTATAGACTAGTTAAATGAAAATGATTATCTATTTCGACGGACAAAGATCACTTTTTTTGGCGAAAACCAAATCGAGTAGAGTGATTAAATTTAGTCCTAACAACCGTATAAATGCCACCCTGGGTAGAGAGGTGGTGTTTGGGTTTGGGTTATTTATCTAAGAAAAGGAATGGCAAATATATATCGAAACAGAAAAAAAATTAAATGTAGCCCCTAAGGCAAGAGATTTTTCTAACATGTTAGAAAAATCACATGAGAACGAACATTTTTTTTTTAAGAATATCAAATACAGGAAAAAAAATCAGAATGAAAAATACTTGAAAACACTTACATTTAAAGAATTTAAACAAAAATGAAATTTAACGCCTATTTTGACTGGACAACAACTAAATGATAGGGAAATAGAAGAGAAAGAAAAATATCACAGCCCAGAATTGGAGAGGCCAGTTAAGTGAAAACGATAATCTCTTTCGACAGTGAAGTTCATTTGTTTGGCAAAGACTAAATCGAGCGAAATTCGCAATATGGAGATGGGAATCAAGCCTACGTAACTGTTAGATTTACGTCTCAAACAATCTTTAGAACATATAGATTTCGTGAGCAGCATATCGTATGACAGATCAAAGTGACTGTGACCATACAGTGTTGATTCCGCTGTACAAACAGTTTTTCTCTTTGAAGTCCGTATTGCCGACATTGAACATACTTCACCCCCCCCACATATTATATATATATATATATAATATGTCATTTGTCCGCAACGACACTTCCCCCACCGTTAGTGATTTGCAAAAAAACAATGTAGTATATAAATTCATATGTCCATTTAGAGAATGTATCTCTAACAACCTCAATAATATCTACATTGGCCACACCACAAATTTGCTCTCACGGCGTCTGACGTTGCACTTAAATGAAAATTCAAATATATATTCCGTTATTTAGAACAACACGGTTATCAACGCACACTTCTGAGAAAAACGCTTGTTGATAACACGTACATACATAAACAAGAAAATAATAAACAGAAACTAAAAATCCTCGAAGCACTCTACAATAAACAATTTAAACCTGGTTTGAATACAATCAATTTTGATATTTCCAACAACGTACTCAAATGTCTGTAATCAGACCAGGGACCACAACACCACAATGCCACTATTTTGTCACTGTCTTCGGCCATCCGCCACGGTAGGGATGGACTTATATTTTCAATTCAATTCTCTTTATTGTTAATAACTTAAATGTTCTATGTTTACTGTGTGTTAATATTTACTCTTTGATAATGGCTTATGTGAGCCGAAAGCTTAGACCCGATAAAAAATTCAACAATACTGTGATTTTTTTGTTGTCTTTCAACGACATAACCATCAAGTATATCAGACGGTATGAACGGATCCTACACAAAATTAATAGACAAAACTTGTCTATATTATTCAATGAAACCTGCATTAATATATATATATATATATATATATATATATATATATATATATATATATATGTGGTAGGTATATCCGAGAGAATACTTTCTGCCTGCCATTAGCATGACTGATGTTAATCTCCCGGCCTATACTGAACCCATTGTGGGACCAGCTGCTAAGGAAGCTGGTTTTCTGTGTCATGCTAGACGATTTTTCTCTCCGAAATCTGTCTTACCTGTCTACAAATCTACTATCCGTCTGTGCCTTGAATATTGCTGTCACACATGGTCCAGTCCTGTTGGTAGATATTAGAGATTTCTGATAAAATTCGAAGAAGACTCAGCAATATTTACTTGGTTTGATCTAATCGTTCCTATCAAACTGCATAATAAAGATAGACTAGAACGGGCACGCCTCCAGATCCTATCACACGAACGCGTTTGTCCACCAGGGCTCTATCCTAGGCCGACGCTCTCTCTGATCTTCATCAACGATCTTCCTGCTATCAGCCAACGACCATAGACATATCTGTCGTCTCGGGTTCAGTCATTTTCCTTTTGCCTAAATTGTTTCTATGTACCTTTTCTATAAAACATTCATGGTAACTGTTCGAATAAGCTCCTCGCTATAGCACCTAGACTACACTCGCAATCATTATTTTCCCGCTTGTAGAACTCTCTTTCGGCTACAAGCTTTCCGGCTAACCTTTTACTTGAAATCTTTAAATACAATGCCAATCTTCTGTCTTCCTGATTACTTTTCTCTTTTTTTTTACTCTTTAGGGATGTTTCCGTTTTCGGTAAATTTTCGTTTTAGGTACAGACGGCTTTTCCCCCTTCAAATTTATCCAAAATAGCATTATTTCTGTGCAAATGTATATGCTGAACTCAAATCAACAATTAGTTATTGAAGAAACTTACCTTTTTTGCTTTGAAAGTCCATAAAAAACGAACTATATCTTGCACTTTTTCTCTTTCGTAACTCTCATGAAGTCATGTAATTAACTGCAGAATGACATTCTAGGTAGGCAGCAATTTTGGTCGAATTTCGTCCTTTACTTAAAAACTTCCGGCGATGTACTTCCTGTTTTCAGAGCAATAAGCGTAGAAATACAATAGCGCATTGCTTTAATTACCGGAAGTACATCGCCGGAAGCATCAGTAAATGAAGAAAAATCGACAAAAAAATCTGCCAAAATTCGATAACATGCGTAGTCCGTCATTCTGCAGTTAATTACATGACTTCGTGAGAGTTACGGGTGAGAAAATGTGCAAGATATAATTCGTTTTTTTATGGACATTTAGATAAAAAAAACGTAAGTTTCTTCAATAACTAACACTTGATTTGAGTTCAGCATTTTCATTTGCACAGAGATAATGCTATTTTGAATAAATTTGAAGGGGAAAAGCGACGGGATTTAAAACCAAAATTTACCCCGTTTTCTAATTCTTTCATACCCGATAATCTCTTGTATCTTAGTAACTTTACTGCTTTACCTGGGGTGAATTCGTTTTAGAAATATCTTGATTCCAATCCGCCTTCGAATTTCTGCGTCACATCATTTGTTATAATATTTCTCAGATAATCACATCCTATCTTGATTTTTTCTGACGTCTCAAATTTGGTGAGAAGGTATGAAGGCATAACGTCGTCATCATTTGCAACCAATCCAAAAGTCTTCGTAATCACCATTAAACTTATTTAACTAGTTCCGAATCTACTGCACTGTCCTCAGATTAACATCCAAACACTCCGATTCCAAGTAGTACTGCAGGCCGTTTCCAAATTTCTGGTGGTATGAATTGCGTCACAGTGGTCTTTTTCTCAGAGACGGTGCCCAACTGACCTAACTATACTAAACAGTCGACAAAATAAAAAATACGCGCATGCGCGAAAATAAAAATATAAAATGGCGATAATTTATCCATCGCATTATATATATATATATATATATATATATATATATATATATATATATTCTTATCATCCTTATCATCATCATATGTTACACCCACCACTCGACTCAGAATTTTTTTCTGTAGTTAATACGATACCCCACCCGGGTTGGGCACCCACCTACAATAACTTTTCCATCAACACACCCTCTCATTCCTTTCAACATCCACCTTAACCTTCTTTATCATTCCTCGTCCACCACCTTCTTCCTATTCGTTTCTTTATCTTCATGGCCACCCGAACCCGTTGTTATACGAAGCATTTGTTGGCTGCCAGCGATCTCGAAACCTGATACCCGTCATGTTGCATGTAAGTTGAGCTCTGCAGCATCGCAGAGTTACAAACAATAGCAAGAAAGCGTCATTTTGTTGCTTTTGATAAAGAAATAAAGGCCTCGATGACGGGAGGCCAACACACATGTTGCTGGCTATGTTGTTTCGGATTGTCTCGAAGACGCCATTTTGATGAAATGCATGCATGTGTCCCTGTTTGTCAACATAGGCCTATGTGTATGTGTGCGTATTTGAGAATATAAGAAGTGTGGCAGTGTAAATGAGTGTGTGGGTATATCCTAATTATTGTTTGTCTGTATTTTAGATTTGTTCAGCAAGTGGGTGAAAAAATAGCCCCGATATATTCTCGATACGCACAAAGATAGATAGATAGATAGATAGATAGATAGATAGATAGATAGATAGACAATTTATGAAGACTCTTCAGTTATGTTCAGTCCGTAATAGATAGATAGATAGATAGATAGATAGATAGATAGATAGATAGATAGATAGATAGATAGATTGATTGATTTTTTTAATGGATTATTGACCATGTGTAAGTTATTTAAAGCCAAAGCATTCTTGGGGGTTGAGAGAATTTTTTCCGCGAATGAATATATCATTTACAGGGCATTTGAGAATAACAATGAGGGGTATTTACGCATAAGTGAATTTAACGAACCCGTAGGAATTCACATTCGACTCTTCAGTAGATCTAATTATATATATATATATATATATATATATATATATATATATATAGATAGATAGATAGATAGATAGATAGATAGATAGATAGATAGAAATACATTAATTATTAACAATAGAAATACCGAGTTAGGTAGATACATAAATAGATATATAATTACATCTTTTATGAGGAAATATAGATAGATAGATAGATAGATAGATAGATAGAAAGAAAGAAATACATTAATTATTAACAATAGAAAGACCGAGTTAGGTCGATACATAAATAGATATATAATTACATCTTTTATACATCTTTTATAAGCAAATAGATAGATAGATAGATAGATAGATAGATAGATAGATAGATAGATAGATAGAAACGTTAGCATACAGGCAAAACAACAAAAAGTTAGAAAGCGCAACTGATAGAACGAGTTTAATTAGTTTGTGCTTACATACATACAATTCGTCATATTGATTGAGCGGGCGGTTGAGATGTCAAATTTGTTTTCAGTGAATAAAAAACTAATTATCTGACATTGTTTCAATAAGGCTTGACGATCTCAGCGTTTACAAAACGACAAGACAACTTCTGCGTCAATGGCTGAAATTTCCAAACAACGAACAACTTTGAAAGCAAGTTTTTCGACAAACGTAAATTAATTTTCCAATCAGAATGGTCGTATCATTGTAAAATTTGCGATGTTCAAAGAGTCCATGCCATCTTTATTTGCATCTATCTATCTATCTATCTATCTATCTATCTATCTATCTATCTATCTATCTATCTATCTATCTATCGATTACGGACTGAACATAACTGAAGAGTCTTCATAAATTGTTTATATATTAAACGATCTATCTATCTATCTATCTATCTATCTATCTATCTATCTATCTATCTATCTATCTATCTATTACGACTGAACATAACTGAAGAGTCTTCATAAATTGTTTATATACTAAACGATCGATCTATCTATCTATCTATCTATCTATCTATCTATCTATCTATCTATCTATCTATCTATCTATTTTTGCACAAACAATAAATTGTCGATAAGCTTTAAGACATCACTCAATTAATCTATGACATTCTGTTCATGATTTCTCTCTCTCTCCCTCTCTCTCTCTCTCTCTATCTATCTATCTCAGTCTGTTCATATCTATCTATCTATCTATCTATCTATCTCACCCTGTTCTTTATGTATCTGTCGTGTTTTAATAGTACTCTCTCTCTCACTCTCCCTATCCATTTCATTCTGTTCGCATATATTCCATTCTATTTGTAATCTATCTATCTATCTATCTATCTATCTATCTATCTATCTATCTCAGTAGTATGTTCATCTATCTATCTATCTATCTATCTATCTATCTATCTATCTATCTATCTATCTATCTATCTGTTGTAGCATGGTTCTTTCTACACTGAAATTCACGTTTTTCCCCGTGAAGTCTCTACCAAGAAAGTAATGCAGATTTGGTGGCTCACGTGCGAAATGGCCGAATTCTCATCCGCTCACACTTGACCTCATTATTCTTCCTGCCTCGTTTTCGCTTCATTTTCCCTCTCTTCTACACATTTCTGTCGTTTTCCCTTACATTCTCTCTCTCTCTCTCACTTTTTGGTCGCATTGCCTCTTCACATGCACCCGTACACATTGATATGCACTGATGGGCTTCTTTTCACTCAATTCTTTAAGCTGCTAACCTATATTTCACATTATATTGTAAACTATTGTTAACAGTTTCTCTTTCGTTTCTGTTTCTGTTTTTCTTCTGTGCAATTCCTTTCCCCCTTCCACCTCTCTCACTTTCTCATCTTCATTGCGTTTATCATCAACGCGGAGTTTCTGATAACTCGACTTCATTCAAATATCTATCTATCTATCTATCTATCTATCTATCTATCTATCTATCTATCTATATATATATATATATATATATATATATATATAAGTATATATCTATGTCTTTTTATATAAATATAGATATTTATCTGTTTATATATTTATATATATACATATATATATATATATATATATATATAGTAATCCGCAGACAGATCTGTTTCGCTGTGTCACAGCTCATTAGTACAGTTAGACATCTGATTGCTTTTAGCCAGGATTAAAACCTGACCGAATTGACGTCAGTCGGCGATTCTACCACTGACATATGGGCGCTCGGTAATTCTCTCTCTCTCTCTCTCTCTCTCTCTCTCTCTATATATATATATATATATATATATATATATATATATATATGGTTTTGTGGTGTGCAGTTGAACTCGACTCGGGACGAAAATTCAGAGGGCCGAGTTTAAATTCAAGTTGAATTCGTTCCTTTTACTTGCACGAAACTACCTTTGTGAAAGAAATGAATCAGTCTCTTCTTCCTCCAGCTATGGGTTAAATACCAAGACTGATTGTGTTCTATAGCCTTGGTTGACAACCACTTTACCGTAAAAAGTAATGCTAACCTATTGCAAAATAGCCTTCTGCCCAGACAGTCATGTCTCTCTTGAGACATGATTCCTGAAGCGTGCATCACGTATGGGACTTGAATGATTGACTGATATATATATATATATATATATATATATATATATACAATTGAAGAGATGGAAAGAAGAAATGCTGACAAATGCAAAGCGAAAGAAAGAAAAAAGAAACAAATAAGAAAACATAAAGAAAGAAAGAAAAGTGAAAAGAATTGAATGAAGAAATATAGAAAAGAGCAAAGAAATCAAGGAAGGAAAAATTAATTACAGAAAGAAATAAAGAAAGAATATAGAAAAGAAAAAGAAGCAAAGAAATGAAGAGTAACATTACAAAAACAGGAAATGCGAAAAAAGAAAAAGAAACAATAAAGGAAAAACTCTGCAAGCAAGAGAAAGAGAAAGAGAAAGGAAGATAGAGTGTGGGAGAGATAAAAAAACCAATGCTTCTGTTCCTATGTGCTTCGAGATGTAAAAAATCCATGTCATAATATGTTAACTGTTGAATATATAAGTGTAAAATCGATACAATCTATACGTGCATGCATAAATTCGTATATAAAAATAAATTTAACAGTATTTGAACCTTTTAGTACAAGAGTTCAAAAACAATATATATATATATATATATATATATATATATATATATATTATCTACCATGATTTTTAGCACCTTCTGTATATATATATATATATATATACAGAAGGTGCTGCAAAAATCATGGCCAGACTAATATTTTTTTTTTTAATCATATCACCCCGAGTAAGGCGGTAACGCCACTGATGTGCAGGGGGCTACGTAAGAGTGAAAAGATTGGAAAAGAGAGCGCCGGAAACCGCATCCTAAGCAGGGAACAAGGGATGAGCCTCTTCACCTGTTCAATAGACGTGGGTGGAGTGTGAACCGGGCGATAGTTTAGCCTATCTGCTCCAATTCTTGCAATCTTATATAAAAAATAAAATATGTGGCTTGATAATTTGGCCAGATTGGGGAAAATGGGTCATGAGAATATCACACACACACACACACACACACACACACACACACACACATCTATATATATATGTGTGTGTGTGTCTATGTGTATATGTAACTGAGTGTGTGTGGGGGTATATGGAATGATTGGAAGAAAACGATGTGTGCATCATTCAAGAAGTCAGTCAGTCAGTTAAGTGCCATACGTGATACACGCTTGGGCGATCATGTCTGAAAAGAGACATGACTGACTGGGCAGAAGATTATCCCTCAATAGGTTGCCATTGCTTTCTGCGGTAGACTGGTTGCCGACCAAGGCTATAGAACCCAATCTGCCCTGTTATTTAACCCATAACTAGAAGGAAGAGACGAATTAATACCTTTCCTAAGGGTATTTGCGCGTAAGTGAATTCAAGAAGTACGTGATGTAAAAATGTGTGTTTATGACTGGCAATGAATTAGTCTTTACATAGGCATGTGGATTGCCAAAGAAAAATAGAACTACGTATATCACGTGTATATATATATATATATATATATATATATATATATATATATATATATATAAATTATAACATAAATATATGATAATATCGCTACAGAAGTAACCATTTTGTTTCAACTCACTTGGTAAGACACTGTATCGACAAAATTAAATATATTACAAATTCTAGATGAATATTATTCGCTCTACTTTGTATTGAGCACATCTTTAAAAAGTGTTTTTTCTGAGCTTTTCATATTTGCACATAGTTTCGTATCCAAATGTAGAATTTCAGAATGAATTTTTTAAATTACTCTAAACATTATTATTTTAAGAATAATATTTAAATTGATAAAATCTGTTGGGTTAATAAAAAATCCATTGTAATATGTATGTATGTGTGTGTGTGTGTGTGTGTGTGTGTGTGGGAGAGAGAGAATAAATGTGTGTCCTAACACCGAACAATAAACAAGGAAACAAATTTCAGGTATAATCTTGGAGAGAAGACAAGTAGAAAAAATTCCGACCAGCACCTTACTCTGGTAGTTGGGCTAGGGTCAATCTCTGGTGTATCTGAGGAATCAGTAATATGAAAATTCCGAGGGAGCTTTTTCCTTTATTAATCATGTCACTCCATGCAAGGCAGTAAAGCCACTAAGATGCAATTGTTACTGATTGTGAAAGAATAAGAGAAAAGACAAACGTTGTGAAGGAACGAAAACCATAGAAGAAGAGTAATCAAGAAGACAGTATATAACGATTGACATTGCAATTAAATAGTTGAAAATCAAAGATGGCTGAAAAGCAGGGAACCCCAATGCTAGCATGTGAATTTATTTCACCTCTGACTCGAAGGATATTTCGAAATGGGAATTCTGTCATATTCTCATCGAGTGAACAGAATTCCGTCAAGGATGCAAAACGCTTCTCTGGGCAGCACTATGCCAATTTTATTAAAATAGGAAAGGCTAGGGTTAATCCCGTGTATGAACGAAAATAAAACAAAACGGGTGAACCGATAGAGTTTGACCATTTTTCTCCGACTGGTTCGATGTACGCGAGTTCATCCCACTTTAGACTTGACTTTTTGTGCCACAATCTTTTCGGGTGGACACACAAATAAAGAAATAAGTTCTATTAACCAATAATGTAATAGAGTTGTCAGTGATAAGGGTAATGTTGTTAATAACGACTCGACATAATCGAAAGTACTGAACGAAAACAATGGATTTTTAGTGGGCCAGTCAGTTAAGTGCCATACGTGATACATGCTTGGGCCATCATGTCTCTAAAGAGACACGACTGACTGGGCAGAAGATTATCCCGCAGTAAGTTGCCATTGCTTTCTGCGGAACCAAGGCTATAGAACCCAATCTGTCCTGTTATTTAACCCATAACTGGAGGGAAGAGACGGATTAATAACTTTCCCAAGGGTATTTGCGCGTAAGTGAATGCAAGGAATTCAACTGGAATTCGAACTCGGCTCCCCGATTTCTCCTTCCGAGTCGATATCCAATGCACCACAACGCACATCCTGGGTGGGTACACTTGTTTAAATTGGCCATGATTGTTTTTATGTCTTAAAACAGTGAAATTAATATCAACCGGTGTAGACCGAGAAGCGCACCTTAAGCAAAGTGTGCTTTCCGACAGAAGTGTAGTCTTGTTACGAGTTAGTGTTTATTAGGCATATTTTGCATGAAACTGAGAGAAAAAAAAATTCAGATGATAATTCCCACTTTCTTATAACACCATACTCTCACCATATGCTCCCTCCACACACACACACACACACACACACACACACACACACACACACACATATATATATATATATATATATATATATATATATATCATCTTAGTAATTTTTCATATTCTTTAACACCCAGTAATGCCTTGCATCTTAAAGGTTTTATGCCCTTGCTTGGTATGAAATAATTAAAAAACATATTTATGATTGAATTGATTCGTTTTGTACGGCTTATCAACTATTTTCAGGCTATTTAAAGCCAGATAATACTTTTAGATTGTGAGAACATTTTTATATGGCGGAGAGGCTATAATAATGGTTTTACGATACACGTTTTAATAATTAATCCATTGATGGGGGAAGAGGTGGCTAAAATACCTTTCCCAAGGATATTTGTGCGTAAGTGAATATAATGAACCCAAACGGAATTCGAACGCAATTAACAATTCTGAGCGATTATCCATTTCGCTAACTCCACATTTAAGCTCATAACAACTGGCATTTACAGCAACTGTTATTTCTGGTCAGGCTCTCTAGAAATTTGATCCGGATAGACGACAGCTTATACGCAAACTGCAAAAATGTGAGACAACAGACAGTCGTTAACGGTAGATTTGTTTTTATAAAACTTTATATATAGGATGTCCATAAAGTCCGCGTGGACTTTTTAAAAAAATACCCTTTTATTTGTATTTGTGACAGAAATAATCTGCAAAAAATGAGCTTGAACAATCAAACTTGAAAAATAATCCAGTGTTTCAACAAGATGGAGCTCTTCGTCACTTTGCTTTGCGTGTTAGTTTCTAAATCCGGAATTTTCTAACACGAAGTGGGTGGACAATTTTATTGGCCACCACGTTTGCCAGATTTGACTCCAGTAGATTTTTTTTTCATGTGAAAACAACTGTGTCTGCAACCAAACCTAGTTCATTAGAAGATTTGAAAGCTAAAATAACTAATGTGATTTCAGGCATTACTGTAAATCAGTTGGCCAATGTTTTCTGTGAACTGCAAAATCACCTTGTATGCTCATGATGGAGGACATGTGGAAACATCAATAAAATTACAATAGAACTTTAAAAAATATAGATTTACTTCTTTCTAATCCTGTTTACAAATTATTTCTATCGCAAATACAAATAAAGTTATAAATTTTTTAAAGTGCTCACGAACTTTATGGACACCATATATATATATATATAGAGAGAGAGAGATAGATAGATAGATAGATAGATAGACAGATAGATAGATAGATAGATAGATAGATAGATAGATAGAATATATACACATATATACACATAATGTTTTCTGTGTACTGCAAAATCGTATTACTCCTTGTATTGCTAATGATGGAGGACATGTGGAGACTTAAATAAAATTTCAATAAGACCTTAAAAAATATAGATTTACTTCTTTCTAATCCTGTTTACAAATTATTTCTATCGCAAATACAAATAAAGTTATAAATTTTTTAAAGTGCTCATGAACTTTATGGACACCCTATATATATATATATATATATATATAGATAGATAGATAGATAGATAGATAGATAGATAGATAGATAGATATACACACATATATATATACATAGATATAATATAGAGAATATAAGTATCAGTTATGTGTTTAAATATAGTTTGTGTATGTTTGTGTGAGTATATGATTTGGTATGTGGATGTTGGCATCGTCCTGTGTATACACTAGTAAGTAAGCAAGTAAGTGAAGTAAGGGGGGGGGTAGTGGTGAGTGGTGGTAACAGGGGTGGGGAAGTAGCTGTGCAAAGAGAATATGCTTTCTCAGACTTGTCAGTCTAACAGCGATTTAGGTCCCCCGCTATAAGCCATCTCTGACCCAAACACAATCGGCGATATTTTTTATTCCCTTTTTAGCAATGCAGGTAAAATATTAACATCTTTTTTCATCTTCTCTTTCTCTTTCTCTCTCTCTCCCTCTCTCTTTCTCTTTCTCTGTTTTTCTTGTTGTAAATCTCGTCGTAAGCCAAACGTGGTTTGGTGGTCTTACTGGTCATTTACGAAACAAACTGAAAAAAAAAAAAAGAAAAAAACAAAAAAAGGAAAGGAAAGAAAAACCTTTCTGATTATTTATTTATTTATTTATTTATCATTTCCTCCCCACACTTTGGCGTGTTTCTTTCAGCTTAATGGAATTTTATCTTTTTCCTTTAAGAAAAAAAAAAAAAAAAATGATTACTGAAAAATTACAAATCAGTAAATTTAGCTGTATACGTTTCCCCTACATTTTTATTCGGTTTCATATCATAATCGTATGCATTTTAAACAATCTCCGAACGTCATTAAACTTTTCGAAAATTATGAAGAAAAAAATGAATGAATGATTTTAAGAATTTCCACAGTTCTAGTGATTAAACTAGAACGTTGTACAGAAAATCACTACTCGACATAAGTATCAATTACAACAAGAAAGTCACATGACTACTTTTCTTGTTGTCACATGTTCGAGAAAAATTGATGTGATTCAATTAATACTCCTCATCTTCAGTTTGTGCATTTTTAAAAAAAAATTTTTTTATCCAATTTGAATTTAAGATTATATTACAGTGACGTTTTATCTTCACGTTGCTCTGGAATTTCATTTTTAAACACGAACAAAAACATATGATCAGATCATCATTTGATCAAACATAATTCCTCATTTGTTTTTAGGGAGAACTGCTTAATATGAAATCGATCTTTAACGCATATTGATTGTAATAATTCTATGAATCTCTAATCGTTTTGTTTCTTTTTTTAATTTCTATTTTCAAACGTTGAAACTATTGCTGATGCATTTAAAACTTAAGATCGATTCTCTAAAATAAAATAAAAATAATTTTTAAATAATAATTTTTTTAATAATTTTTTGTAATTTATTTTGCTTTTTTTTCTGCTTTTTGGTTGATTGTTTACTGTCTGTTTACTTAATGTTTTTTTGTTATTAAATAAAATTCATTTTATTTACCAACAAAACGTTTGTACTGTTGACGTTTCACCGTTTCATCTTTTCTGCTTTGTCTTTCGACAAATTGAATAATTCCATCAATTTTTTCCACTTTTGACATAATCGGTGATAAAAAAAAAAATAAAAAAAAAAACCCGTAAGACAAAACAACTATAACTTATTCGTGTCATGTTAAATGGAGGGAATATTACAAAATTTAAAATACGAGATGGTGTTTACGATATTATGTTGTCTTTCGAAGTTTCATAGTCGTTTACAAAATGAATATCTGACTATTATAATTTAACAATGAATGCAGAATTCAATTTAGCAGAGATGAAAAAATTATCTATAGAAGAAATTAATAATGTTTTTTTTACACGGACATGAATAACAATAGATTTGAATTTGAAATAAACAGGCACAACTTTATTAGTAAATGAATATTATTTAAATCTATCTATCTATCTATCTATCTATCTATCTATCTATCTATCTATCTAGCAAACTTAAATCTATCTATCTATCTATCTATCTATCTATCTATCTATCTATCTATCTATCTATCTAACAAACTTAAATCTATCTATCTATCTATCTATCTATCTATCTATCTCATCCCATACTTAAGCGCTCGGTCTCTCTCTCTCTCTCTCTCTCTCTCTCTCTCTCTCTCTCTCTCTCTTTCACTCTCTCCATGTCTCCGTTTATTCATATCTCAAACTGTGTATCTAAGTCAGTATCTTCTGTTTTATCTTTGTGGGCCTGTTTATATCTATCTATAAAAAATATTATATATATATATATATTTATATATATAGATAATTATTAAAAAAAACACAAAATTTACTTAAAATTTAATTCTTCATAACAATCATTCATAATCAAGGTTTTTGAACATTCTTCCCCACAATACCTGAAGAATAACAGTTATTTTTCAATTTTTTAATACATATATATATACATATACAATATGTGGAAAGTGTACGTATATAATTATAAATATCAATATATATATATATATGCAATTTGTTATATATATTATATTGTTTACATATTATATATGCGTGGTACTTATTTAAAAGCGCTCAATATCAGTGACAGAGCAGACATATTTATATAAATAGGTGTGAGTTTGTAAACCTGGGTTTCACGCTTTTGCGATAGTCAGACAAACTCTTTGTCTGACTATCGTAAAAGCGAGAAACCCAGGGTTACAAACTCACACATATCTATAAATATATATATATATATATATATATATATATACAAAAAATCTCAAACGAGCCAAAACCTACCGCGGTTTCACACTACGGACCGTCAGGGCCCTGACGATTCGTAGTGTGAAACCGCGGTAGGCTTTGGCTCGTTTGAGATTTTTTGTGTGTCTTTGCTCTACTTTTGTATATCTTTTGTACTTTGTATCGAGCACTTTTTCTTGTGGTTGGTTTCGTTTGGGTTTTTTTTTTCTTTACTGCGGAGTATTGAATGTTTTGTTCTTATTCCGTGGATTTCTTTTTTTTCTCCCCATTCATCCGACGCCTCAGTGCACCGGATTGTAACGGAATTAGGTTCTGTTTGTTAATGGTTTTTTTAAAGGTTTATCTTAGTATAAATTTACAACCTAAATACTTACAGAGTCTATTTAGTTATTATTATTATTATTATATATATATATATATATATATATATATATATATATATATATATAATAAAAATGAAGTATTGATTTTTTTTTTTTTATTTAGAAAGATGGTTGCGCGATTTCCAGTTGTCAACGGAAGTGTGAGATTGCAATGAACGCTCCTTTTTTCAAAAACAATAAAAAATAGATTGGTACATAACAGTCAAAACACGACGAAATATAACAACACCAGAGATATAAACACCCTTAAAAATTGCTATAGAAGTATCCGAAAGCGCTTTAGAGAATAAAAATTATTAAGAATTTTTACATTCCTTATCTACAAGAAAATAGAAAATGTTAGGTTGTTGAAAAACTTAATAATAATAATAATAATAATAATAATATATATATATATATATATATATATATATATATATATAATCAGTTGTATAAGTCTGTTCATACCTATCGATATCGACTCTATGTAACTCACCACACACACACACACATATGTATGTATATATATATATATATATATATATATATATATATATATATAATTACGTGTGCATAAATATTTATATAGATATATGTATAAATATAATCATTTGTATACAAATAAATTTCTAAAGACCTATGCATATATATATATATATATATATATATATATATATATATGAATGTGTTTATTAAATCATTTCTATTCAAATCATTATGTTCACGTCTGTCAATCATTATGGGTTTCATTTTTATCTATGTAAGTTTTCTCTTTCTCCTTTCTGTCTCTCTCTCTCTCACACATACACTCGCACACAAACACACTCTCGCACACACACAAACACGCACACGCATACGCATATATATATATATATATATATATATATATATATATATCCAGCACGGTTCTTTTGAACAGGAGAATAGGTTTATCCCTTGAACATTATTTCTAGTTTTTTTCTAAATCTCCTCTTTTATTCCCATTAAGCCGATTGCCTCTTATAGACTTTCTCGCCTTGCTTAGAGTGAACTGATTATGTATATATATATATATCAATCACACCTCTTTTTAGTGGCTGCAGCTGTTTGTGATGTTACCCTGACTTTTTTTTATTAAATTTCGAAATTAAAAGCAAATTGTTTAAGTTGAGAATTTCTACCAAATATATATATATATATATATATATATATATATATATATATATATATATATACAATATTCACTATTTAATAAAATAAAAAAACATTTCACCACTTAATAAATTAAAAATCAGGATATCATCTCAAACGCGTGTACCCAATGTACGTAAAGGTGTATTTATTAATATACACTTCTTAGCTCTATTACATCGGGTATTGTTTTATTAATAGCAAAAAAATATTTATATATGTGTATATACTTGCGTGAATACCCACTATTCACATGCATACTTATTGATATTAAAACTTATATATATATATATATATATATATATATATATAGAGAGAGAGAGAGAGAGAGAGAGAGAGACTGAGAAAGAGGTGTGTGTGTGTGTGTGTGTGTGTGTGTGTGTGTGTGTGTGTGTGTGTGTGTGTGTTTCCTAAACATTTCTATTTTTCCATATTTATCTGCATTCCCACAACAAATTTAGCATTTACTTTTGGTCGGTAACTTATCGTGTTCAATTCCTAGATACCGCCAAATGTTTTGTTTTTTTTATTGAATGCAATATATATATATATGTAAAAATGCTAAAATATAGGGAAATACTCTATTTAAATGAAATTTTGTATTCATTAATAAATAAAATGCATGATGAATATGTGTTTATATTAGAAAACCTTTCAGAAATATTTTTAGTTTAGGCCAATAACTTCTCCCTGCCATTTCTAAAAGGTCATGAATACCATTAAATTTGGGTTTATGACAATTTTTCTTATATTTGTACAAAAGAATCCGCGATGATCTTCTAGTAAATACATTTTTTCCAATCTCAAATCATAAAATCTTAAAAATATAACCTTGAATTCTTACAAAAAATATCATTTTTGTTGAAACTTGGAGATCATATAATTTAATAAAACTTCATCTCCTTTGATATTTGTCAGGGGAAAAAATCTACAATTAATATTTCATTTTGTAAAAAAAATACATCAACTTTTTAGTGCGATTTCATGACAAATTTGACTATTTAAATAAATTAAAATTTATTTTTGTTTTTCTTTATTTTTGTTCAAATTTTCTCTATTTTCAATGGTAACCAAAAATATCTACATTGATAAGCTTATTATATACATATATACAGGGCCGGTGCACGGGTCTTGTTGTCTCCCACCAAATCAATGATACGAAGCCCATACTCATCAACATCTCAATTTTCAAAAGTTAGTATTTATATAAAATACAAATTTTAATAAATATGTGGTTGAAGAATAAAAAGATAATGCAAAGTTTGATACCATTTTCGCATCAAATAATTTTATAAAAATTTTATCTTGTTTATTATTTTCATTAATATTTTTTTTTAATTTTTGTGTATGGGAGATCAGATAGGCAATAATTCAACAATTCTGAATTAAGCCTTAAAATAATGGTAAATTTTCGTTTTAGGTCCCGAAGGCTTTTCCCCTCTTCAAATTTATCCAAACTAGCATTATTTCTGTGCAAATGTATATGCTGAACTCAAGTCAACAATTAGTTATTGAAGAAACCTATCTGTATTGATCTAAAAGCCCAGAAAATAATCGAACTACATCTCGGTGATTTTGTCTCTTGTAACTCTAACGCAATCATGTAATTAACTGCTGAATGACTTTCGGCGTAGGCAACAAATTTCGGCCTATTTTCGGCCTATTTACTGAAATTTCCGCCTATTTACTTCCTGTAATGAAAGTATTACGCGATTTTTTTTCTACGCGTATTACTTTCATTACAGGAAGTAAATAGGCGGAAATTTTAGTAAAGGAAGTAAATAGGCCGAAATCTGTTGCCTACGCCGAAAGTCATTCTGCAGTTAATTACATGACTTCGTGAGAGTTACGGGAGATAAAAAGTGTGAGATGAAGTTCGATTTTTTTTTCTGGTCATTAAGATTGATATAGGTAAATTTCTTCAGTAACTAATTGTTGATTTGAGTTCAGCATATACATTTGCACAGAAATAATGCTATTTTGGATAAATTTGAAAGGGTATAGGCGTTCGGGATCTAAAAGGAAAATTAACCAAAATAATTATATCGAATGTCTGAAAGCGTCTAGAATATTTTACGACATTATTAGCTGAAAGAAAGCAAAGTAAAATCAATCAATAAACAGTATCAATTCAGTAAGACAAGGTTACACAATTTGTTTTTTTCTATTATAACAACTTTTTCTTTTGTTTAACAAATTTTCTCAAAATATTTAAAAAAAAGATTTAGTGCAGCTTAATATTGCGTCATCAAAGAAAAACTGAACAAATGCCAAATAATTTTTTTTAAATTTTTAATTGGTAGTCATGGGAGTTGCTTACATTGTTTGATCTGTGAATTTGTTGACAGGCAGTTGGAATATACCTCGTGTTCAAAAGTACTTACCTTTGAACACAGAAAGTTTTATTCCAATTATATCGATATTTTAAACGTATATTAAGTAATATTTTCCTAAGATTCTGTAAATTAATCGATAATTTTACTAATTTTCTTTAAAACTAATATATATGATAAATATTTGATTTCTAAGAAATTTTTAGATTGATTTAAATTTTCTGCCATCATTTCTCAATTTTTGTGATCGATGATAAATTAATCTTAGGAACGTTTTTCAAGATGTCTTAAATCTTAATGCATAAAATTATTTTCTTTTTTAATCGATTATCTTTAGGATATTATCTTTCAAATCGAACCAAGATATTACGGAAAAGGAGGTATTTAAATGAATTAAAATGAAGTTTTATTCTTTTTATTTTTGTTCAGATTTTAACAGTTTTCAATGGTAACCAAAAATATCCACCTTCATAAGCTTATTATATAACTATATACAGGGCCTGTGCATGGGTCTTGTGGGCTCCCACCAAATCAATTATATCAAGTGTGTGTGTGTGTGTGTGTGTGTGTGTGTATATGTATGTATTTCCTTTATACAAATCCACAATTTTTATCCGATTCTCGCAAAACTTCACACAAATATTCTTTAGGCTTTCGGTCAGGTCATGGGCTACTTATTTTTTCCCGATCCCCCCGCCCCAATATCGGAAATCGATACCTTGATATCCGATCAGGTCTGGTCAAGATGAGGATTTCAACCCTTTTATCGTGGTTCTTGCTGCAGAATTTGCTCTAACTTGGTAAAATTATAGTTTTTAATCTCAAACGTATGTAGATCTTCTCAGACGACTCATTTTGCCCGATATCAGAAATCGATACGCCTGATATTCTATCGAATCTGATCAACAATCGATATTCAGCCATCAATATGGCTCATTTTTTTCCCAATTTTACTCCCGATGGGTACGATGAGTTTTCATGGACTTACTTAGGTTAGTTTATCCTTGGATGACTTATTAGACTACGAGACTGAAAATAGATACCCCGATGTTCTATCGAGTCTGATTAAAATCAGGTTTTCAGCCTTTCTATTTTGTTTTTTGTTTCGGGTTTTGCCCTAAGTAAGTATAATTGCAGTTCTTAGTCTCAGCCAATGATACCATTTACTCAGAGGACTTATTTAGCCTTCAAAATTCAGTTTTCGACGGAAAACTTATTTGAGATCGATACCGGAAATCAAAATTTGACTTACATCCATTACTTTTAGTAAGTTCTACGGATTCGAGGTCAACCTTTCAACAACCTACGTTTTTCGTGTGAACGTCCAAAGAGTCTGAGCTTCAGGACCATGGCTTAGTTTTAAAGCTTTCATTACGCCCGATCAACGCCGGGCTATACTGCTAGTTCTGGATCATATGCAACATACAATGCTACTTGAAAGTTTGTGAATCCCTCAGGCATGGTCATTGTTATTGTGAACAAATTTAAAATAAACTTAGTATTTGTCTATATTTCTGAAATGAAGTAGCATTTACAGTAATTACATTATTCAGACTATTGTCCTCATATTTATTTTCAGTTAAAATTCAGTTGTTCTTGTTCTTAAGGAAACATGGGCTAGTGGATACAGACGTTGGTTAGTTCCTGTGACTAGACCCAAAGAGTTGTGAGTTTAATACGGGGCTACAGCAGTGATGAACAAGTAACTTACAGGGTTAGAGGGAGATAACTCATGGCTTTCAGAAGAGGCATTAGGCAAGGAATATACCCCAGTGATTGTAATAAATGGTTCGGTCCGAAATCCATAGCACCTGTCCCTTTGTCTGTTCTATAAATACTTTCATGGCTTCTGCTCAGACGAACTTAAGTCACTGATGCCTTCTCAACAGGTGTTTACTCGTGCAACCAGACTGGCAACTGGGTCCCATCCATTCACAGTCAGGTTAGCCAAATGCAGACGACAATTCTACTCCTGCAGCTTCCTCTCTCGCACTTCCCGCCTGTGGAACTCGCTCCCGTATTCTTGCTTCCCTGACGGCTACAACCTCCAGAAATTTAAATGCAAAGTCAATACTCATCTACTAACCACTGGACTCTAGCTCTCTCCTCACCCCTGTATAACCTTCCCTTTCTCTCCACCTATGTATCTGTCATCGCACCTTCTTTCTCAGCTTTCTATTGTTCCTTTCTAACTAGGTTGTACTCCTCACTTTTTTCTAATTAATCTTTTTACATTTATGTAACCCCTTGCACATCAGTGGCGTTTCCGCCTTGCTCGGGGTGAAATGATTAAAAAAAAAAAAAAAAGAAAAAAAGAGGGCCGGAGCGTACAACGGCCGAAATCGCAAGAAAGATGAGGACAATGGTCTGAATAATTAAAATGAATTTATTAAACACCCAAACAACAATTTGTAGACTTTCCAAATAATGAACACAAAAAATGTATTTAAATTATTTATTTAAAAAAAAAGAATATTTATTTCACCAAAACTAAAAATTTGATTTGTGCACAAGTATGTGAAGATTTTCAGTTATTACCTTGTGAAATCGCCTTTTGCAGCGACTACTTCATCCAAACGTCTCTTTTTAGCCACTGATCAGTCTCTTGTATTTATTATTGGAGATTTTTACTTACTTAATCCTTTTAGCAAAACCCCGTCAGTTGAGAGTGGTTAGAGGGATAACTTGCATGAAACGCCAGCTTTAGGTCTAGCCACAACATTTTTATTGAATCCAGACTTTGACTAGGCCAATCCAGGATAAAAATCCTCTTCTTTTAAAGGCCTACCTTGGTAAATTTACTGGTTTTCTTCGCGTCATTTTCTTGTCACAGAAAGCATTTTAGGCCAAGCTTCAACTCCCTGACTTATAAGAGTTTCTGGTTCAGAATTTATTGATTGGACTGAGAATTCATATTTCCATGGATAATGTGGAGTCATCCGAGTCCAAAGGCAGAAAAGTATCCCCATATCTTAACATTTCCATTACCATGAATCACTGTTGGAATAAGGTTCTTTGCTTGGTAGGCAATGTTGGCTTTTTCTCCAAACATAGTAGTTTTAAGATTGCGAGCAAAAACTTCTATCTTTGATTCATCTGTCCAGAGAAATGACTTCTTGTTTGTTCAAGTGTTCTCTGGTAAAGTTTGAATGGACATCTTTGTCAGTTCGTTGAGAGCAAAGGTTTTCTTCTAGTAGCTCTTTAATGAATGCCATGTCTGTTCAATTTGTGTCTGATTGTAGAGGCATGTATATTTACTCTAGATGCTGCCAGGGAGGTCGACAACTCTCTGGGGGTGATGTGCTGTCTTTTATTTCTGGTGCTTCTTAGTGATAGTTTCTAGGAAGAGTTGTGGTCGTGTTAAATGTCCTTCATTTGTAAATTATTTATCTTATAGTAAATCGATGGCGCTGCACTATTTAGAGATGGTCTTATAGGTTTCCCCAGACTGCGGAAAATACAATAATTTCTTCTTGATGTTATTAGATATCGCTTTTTTCTCGCTATTTTTTATCTGTGAGGTATTACAGTAACTTAGCTGGTTTTTCTTTTCTTTTAATCTGTGCGATCACAACCAATTTACTAAGGATGTCTCATTTGATTGGTCAGCTTAAATTGATTAGATAAACAGACAAATGTGTTTCAACAACGTGACTTCATCAATGTAGAAAGAGGTTTACATATTTCGAAAATGTTTGAATGCACATTTAATAGACTTATTTTAATTTTTTTTCACAATAATAATGGCCATGCCTAGGATATTCTCAAATTTTTAAACAGCACAGTAGGTGAACAATTCAACTAGTAAAATTGAAAATAAATACAATGAGACAATTATGAAAGGTCATAATATATCATACCATCTTGAATAAATCAAAAAGTTTTTGCTGCAATTTTTAACTTCAACTTAAGTTTTTTCTTGTTAGAAAGTTGAATAATTTTAACACTTTCAACATTTTTTTAATCATTTCACCCCAAGCAAGGCGTCAACGCCACTGATGTGCAGGGGGTTACATAAGAGAGTTGAAGTCTTAGGCAGGAGGTGAATGAAGACAAAGACGAACCAGCTAGAGCGGGTGAAAGAGAAAGGGCAAGAGAAGGATGTGACCACAGGAGTGAAGACGGTTGCGAAGGTAGAGAGAAAGGAAAAGAACAAGATACACGGGGTGATGTAGAAAGAGATGGAGTTTAGTGGATAAGAGATGGAAATTGACTTTGCATTTAAATTCCTGGAGGTTATAGCCGTCAGGAAAGCAAGTATGTGGAAGTGAGTTCTACAGGCTGGAAGTGCGAGAAAAGAAGCTGATGGAGTAGAATTGTCGCATGTATTTGGTTGATCTAACTGTAAATGGGTGGGACCTTGTTGTCAGTCTGGTTGACCGAGCAAATTCTTGTGGATAGATCACCAGTGACCCATGTTCGTCAGAGCAGAAGCCATGAAAATATTTATAGAAGAGACTGAGGGAAGTCACATCCCGTCGATGAGAAATTGGTTAGAGTCGAACTGCCAGGTCCGAACTAATCATATTAGAGATTCTCCTCTGGAGCCTGTCGAGAACACTGAGATGAACAGCAGGGGCACCTGGCCAGATATTACAACAGTATTCCGTGTACTGAATTATGGATAAAAATAGTGAATTTTATATAATGTATTTTTCTATTTAGAGACATAGCATAAAAAAAAAAAACAAAACAAACAAAAAAAACAATCACGGATTTGGACGAAGAAAATTTAAAAAAAGAACCCAGAATTACGTCAAAATCCGCGAAAATTTTTATCTTTTAATAGTCAGCTGTAGCTAGTTTAATTTATAACTGTTATGTCGTGAGTAAGAATAAATAACTCAACAACAAGAATAGGTTAATTGTTGTATTCCGTGAAAATAGTATTTACAAAGGTTATTAGTATCCAATACAAGAATAAAGGTTAATCGTCTCAACCGTCGTAAGACGTAGTATGAGCAATGGTTACTTCCGGGTCGTCACCGGAAGTCTGCGACTGACTTGTCGATTGGCTGCTCGGCACCCTCTCCTACGTAGATGCCACCATTACTTTACATAGTAATGGAATAGTCCATTATAGCCGAATAGGCGCGGGCGTCCCAACAATAACGCATACAAAATGTAAGAAAAATAAGCTAATGTTAATAAGATAACAAGTATCAAAAAGCACTAGGTGGGATCCCCAATTAAAGCTTTGATTAACTACCTGCCTAAATATGTACGTACCCAGCTAAATTTATTTACCTGCAGATCAAATATTTACCTGAAGAAATATTATTTGTACGTCTGTTTATCTATATTTTTATAGACAGGTAACAATAGCACGATCGAGACTGAAGTGACAGTTAAACAGTTAAGCTATCAATACCTTCTATAAATTCGTTAATAAGTATAAAATCATTAAAGTAAAAATTTGCCATTAATTGTTGGTTTCTATCTATCACCCAATACTTCCCTTATTGCCAGAAAATGAAACGGTGAGCCTTAAGTCATCAGTCATATGATTTGCTTTTATTTATAAACTACTAGCAGCTTAGCCCGGTTTCTCTCGGGTAGTTTAAGGAATAATAAGAAAAAAAACATATGATGAATTTACATAGCAAATACTTACACAACGTTCACCCTAGAATCTTTTGACATAGATAACAATGTAGAATGTCTCCATTGGATTAGGGTGGGAGGAGGAGGGACAACATATATGGATATAGATAATATAAAGTGGGGTGATCGATTCTATATTTTAATCAATACATAAACTGATCCCTGACTTGGTGGGGTAATAATATATATTTTTCTACCCCTAATTTTCACTTTCTGAAAATGCTCATGGTGTCGTTAGCGTTCTAAAATTTTGATCTACATTTGAGCGCAGTTCCCGTCGAGCTAGACCGCAAAATGAAGACGCTAACAATCTTCAGGAGTTTAAATGTAATGTCAATAGATATCTCCTATCACACTAATTTGCATCTATTCTCCCAACACTCTCACCATCTACCCAACCCTCATTCTCGGTATCCTTACCCGTCTATCACCCTCCTTCTGACATTTCCTATATCTAACCATCCTTTCTCACCACTTTCCCCTCTATGTAACCCCCTGCGCAATAGTGGCAGTGAAATGCCTTGCTCGGGGTGAAACGATTATTTTTAAAAAAAAGTCGAATCTATCAAACAAAAAAATACTTACACAACGTCCACCCTCGTCACTTTTATAGAGCTAGATTTCTCAAATAAACAAAGGATTCATTATTGATGACAACAATCTTATAATCTGAGATATGCAGGTGACACAGTGTTGATAGAAGACGCGGTAAAGAAACTAAAGAGACCGTGACAGAAGGTAGCAAATGGAAATGTGAAAAAAGGCAAAAGAAATTATAAGGAGATAGAAGATATGGTTGTCAGCAAGAGAAACAACCCGAGATGCAACGTACGAATCTGAGACGACAAAATTAAGGCAGTACAGAAATTTAAATATCTAAGCTCTGTTTTAACAGAAGATTGAAAATGCAGCGTCGAGATTAGAATAAACATTAGAACTACGAAAAGCTAAGCAAAATATTAAAAAACAGGAAAATTCGTGAGTGCAAAAGAAAAGAACATTGTTATATAATATCTGTCCTCCCATATGGTAGTGAATGCTGAAAATATCATTACAGATGAAGAGAAAACTTGGTAAAACTTGTTGTGAATTCGTCACCAATTTGTTGTGGTCCTGTTGAAGCCAGAAATAAAAACACAAAGTGGGAATAGTGTAAAAAAATATATTACCAAAACAGTATAACATAAAAATGAGCGATTATTAGCGTGACCGTTTTTCTGGCTGTCAATATTGACTCGGAACGACAAGTCAGGGAGCCAAGTTCGAATTCCAGTTGAATTCCTTGCATTCATTTACGCACAAATACCCTTGAGAAAGGTATTAATTCATCCCTTCCTTCCAGTTATGGGGTAAATAACAGGACAAATTGGGTTCTATAGCCATGACTGGCAACCAGTCTACCGCAAGAAGCAATGGCAACCTAAGGCTTGATAATCTTCTGGCCAGTCAGTCATGTCTCGAAAGAGACATGATCGCCCAAAGAGTGTATCACGTAACAAAAGCGCGATCGCGACTGAAGTATGGCGGATTTCACTAAAGTTGTAGTTAAACGGTTAAGCCATTAAACCCTATAAAATCCTAAGTGAAAAAGAAATTGCTATTACTGGTTGGTTTCTATAATCACCGAAAACGAGAAGGTTTTATTTAAGATATTAATCATATGATTAGATTTCATTTATAAACTATTTCACTAACCAACAAAAAAGGAGTAAACATCAATTGTAAGAAGACAGAATGTATGATTGTCAGCAAGAGGAAGAGACAAAGTAAAGGAAAGCAAGAATAAAGGACTAAACATTAATTGGAAGAAGACAGAATGTATGGTTGTCAGCAAGAGGAAGAGACAAAGTAAAGGAAAGCTAGAAGAAAGGACTAAACATCAATTGTAAAAAGACAGAATGTATGGTTGTCAGCAAGAGGAAGAGACAAAGTAAAGGAAAGCTAGAAGAAAGGACTAAACATCAATTGTAAGAAGACAGAATGTATGGTTGTCAGCAAGAGGAAGAGACCAATTAAAGGAAAGTGAGAAGAAAGGACTAAACATCAATTGTAGGAAGACAGAATGTATGGTTGTCAGCAAGAGGAAGAGACAAAGTAAAGGAAAGCAAGAATAAAGGACTAAACATTAATTGGAAGAAGACAGAATGTATGGTTGTCAGCAAGAGGAAGAGACAAAGTAAAGGAAAGCTAGAAGAAAGGACTAAACATCAATTGTAAGAAGACAGTATGTATGGTTGTCAGCAAGAGGAAGATACCAAGGAAAGGAAAGCAAGAATAAAGGACTAAACATCAATTGTAAGAAGACAGAATGTATGGGTGTCAGCAAGAGGAAGAGACAAAGTAAAGGAAAGCTAGAAGAAAGGACTAAACATTAATTGTAAGAAGTCAGAATGTATGGTTGTCAGCAAGAGGAAGAGACAAAGTAAAGGAAAGCTAGAAGAAAGGACTAAACATCAATTGTAAGAAGACAGAATGTATGGTTGTTAGCAAGAGGAAGAGACCAAGTAAAGGAAAGCTACAAGAAAAGACTAAACATCAATTATAAGAAGACAGAATGTATGGTTGTCAGCAATAGTAACAGACAGAGAAAGTAACTAGGAATTAGAGACGCGAAAATCATCAAGTACAATAAGTGAAACATCTATGTTCTGTTTATACTGTGGACGAAAATGCGACGTTAACATTGAAATATCGTAAGATAGCCTCCAAAAGCTAAGCAAAATATTAAGCAATAGAACCTTTTTTCTTAATACTGTTTTGTTGTAATCGATTCTGACCTGGTAGCTCAACTCTCGTCACTTTCTCACCGATGTAATGTGGCTTCCCCTGTCTCTTCTAAAAATATTTTCACGGCTTCTGTTCCTATGAGCTTAGCTTCCTGGTATCCCAATCTGCATGAACTTACTCGAGCTATTAGCAACTAGGTCGCACCATTTTAATCAAATGTAACCGCAACTTCTCTACCAGCATCTTTTCTCGCACGTCTCCCCTGTGGGATCACCTTCTGTATACTTGCTTCCCTGACTTCCACAATCTCAAAGAATCTAAATGCAATGTCGATTACCATCTAATATCTCCTTAACTCGCACCTTTCCCTGACAACACTTGTATCACGTCCTTCTTCTTTTCCACTCTACTCTCATGCAGCTCTCTTCACACCAGTGTTCTCTTCCTTCTCTTATCTATTCTCTGACACCCGCCGTAATTTGTTCCTCTTTCTCATACTCTCCTCTTATATAACCCCCTTCGCACCAGTGGCAGTACTGCCTTTCTTGGGGTGAAATGATTATAAAAAAAAACAGGCAAGGAGAAAAATACTGAACTGTTAGATAGCATCGGTCCTCTTAAATGACATTGAATGCTGAACAATCCCATTAGAGATGCAGTAGAGACTTGAGGCAAAAGAAATGTGGTTCTACAGAAGGATGCTGAGAATACCATTGATTGAATATATGAGGAACGAGACAGTTTTAATGAAAATAAAAGCAAAATGACTATCTATATAGAATAAAAAAAGACAGTTGAAATTTCAATGAGAAGGAAAAAGAAAGAAGGCTTAAAAAATGTAACACTCACTGCAAGGGAACTAGAGGAAAAGGAACTAGAGAATAAGCTACATAACGGTGGAAGATAGCAGTGGCAGTCGGGTTGGTGTAACCAAGACAGACCATGATAGACCAAGCATCCGACAGCCCGATTCAACCAAGTTTACCTGATCTCGCTTGTCCCAATCCTCTTTGAGCTGCGATGGAGGAGCTACTGATCATGATGTGTTATGCCCCAAATTCAAATTCACGCGTATTGCGTTGTCAAACTTTATTTGATTCACATCCATCACCGCAACTTCCACCATTTAGGGGAAAAAGAGAATAGGGAGAGGGGATGACGATCCCGATTTCCAGATGCGAGTAGGTGTCGGTAATTTAACCTTAATCGCCGATCTACCCCATGTCATATCAGTCAATTGTCATACGTCAGACACGCTTGGGCGATCATAGTAGGTTGCTATTACTTTCTGTGGTAGACTGCTTGCCAGCCACGACTATTGAACCCGATCTGTACTGTTATTTAACCCATAACTGAAGGAAAGATACCTTTACCGATGGGTATTTGCGCGTAAGTGAATGCAAGGAATTCAACTGGAATTCGAACTCGGCTTCCCGATTTCTTGTTCCGAACCGATATCCTCTGCACCACAAGGCACATATAAATGCCTTAATTCATGCATATTAACTAAATGTCCTTCTTCACTAAAGTTTATCTTTTGTAAGACATAATCGTTGTAATCACTACCCACCCGCATCAGGATCGTCGCCCTCTCTCCTTATTCCTTTTCTCCCCTCTAGTAGCTGCGACAGAGATGGTTGTGAAGTCCCAGCCTATTCCTTAGCAGTCGTGACTAGGAGTCACAGAGGACTGTGGGTGGTGGGCGCAAGTCAGGCCCTCCTAACAGCAGATCCTTTTCATATTAACTGCTAGACTCGAAAGTCTGGATTCACACTTCTCGGATGGTCCTACACCAGAAAGACCGATTTGTAGCAACGATTTAACAGGTTTCAGTGCCGATGTTGGCCCGCGTCAGGGATGTCTTCAACTGATCTTTCTGCTGATGAGTTCTACAAACAAGATGATACGTGGGAGTCGAGTGGGACGCATTCTGGGTACGTATGTACGTTGTGGTACAGTGGATATCGGCTCGGAACGAGAAATCGGGGAGCCGAGTTCGAATTCCAGTTGAATCCATTGTATTCACTTACGCACAAATACCCTTGGGAAAGGTATTAATCCGTCTCTTCCTTCCAGTTATGGGTTAAATAGCAAGATAGATTGGGTTCTATAGCCTTGGTCGGCAACCAGTCTACCGCAGAAAGCAATGGCAACCTACCGCGGGATAATCTTCTGCCCAGTCAGTCATGTCTCTTTCGAGACATGATCGCCCAAGCGTGTATCACGTATGGCACTTAACTGACTGACTGAATATAATAATTGAAATAATGATTAAGGCTTCTACTGGTCATAAAGTGGGGGATCGTTTTTCTTTGTTATGAAGTAATAAACTGATCCCCCACTAATTACTACTTAATAATATAATACATCTCTTTTTTTCTCTAGCTATGAGTCAAATAACAGGACAGATTGGGTTCTATAGCCTTGGCTAGCAACCAGTCTAACGCAGAAAGCAATGCGGGATAATCTTCTGCCCAGTTAGTCATGTCTCTTTCGAGACATGATCACCCAAGCGTGAATCACGTATGGCACTTAACTGACTGACCCACCAAGCGAAGGTGATGCTGAAGGACTGTAGCCTTAATGTTATTTGCCATTATAAAGCTTACTAGCTTATTGTTAAATTTAGCATTTGTCTGATTGGAGCATTATTTTACTAAATAATGTCATGGTCTGTTCCGAGAGTTCATGCCCAACAGGTATTTCCTTCGGCGCTTGTGGAGAATTCTTTCCCTCACGAGTAAATGCTCTGCTCTTTCCACTACACTTTATATTCTCCTGGCATTGACTGATTTCTTGATTGATAAGCCGGGTAAAACTAAGCATTTTTTTTTTATACCTCTATAGGAATGTAAGGTGTGTCTACATTTCCGAGATGAGGTCAGTGAGTTAAAGTGCCTTACGTGAAACACGCTTGGGCGATCATATCTCGAAACAGACATGACTGACTGGGCAGAAGATTATCCCGCAGTAGGTTGCCTTTGCTTTCTGCGGTAGACTGGCTGCCGACCAAGGCTATAGAACCCAGTCTGTCTTGTTATTTAACCCATAACTGGAAGGAAGAAACGGATTAATACCTTTCCCAAGTATATTTGTGCGTAAGTGAATGCAATGCATTCAGCTGGAATTCGAACTCGGCTCCCCGATTTCTCGTTCCGAGCCGATATCCACTGTATCACAACGTACATTGTAACTATTTACACTATTTACATTGTTTGAACTGTTATCATCATCTTTATTGTCGTATCTACTTTTCGACCGTTGTACGCTCTGTACTTCTTCTGGTGAAATACGTTGAAATTTTGAAGCGAATTATTTCGATTAGATTGCTCTAGTTCCACAGGCCTTGCTTTTTCTGGATATCTAAGTTTCAGTTAATTCCCTTCAATTAGTCAACTCTCAAAGTTTATGTTAACCACTGCTCTGACCAGGTATTGAACTCACAACTCTTTGCGTTGAATAACTGGATTGCTTTAACCGACGCTTTTATTCACTGGACCATGTGTCCCCCAAGTCCCAGTAGATGAAATAAATGATTCGGTTCGAAATTCCAACGTATATCACCTGATGAAGGCCGGAATGAGCAATGACCGAAACCTCGTGAATATTACAGTAAAATTGATGACAGCAATCCGAACAACGTAAATAGTATGAATGTGGTTGATATCCGTGCCAACTTTTGATGGAGTTTTTTTTTTTTGGACCACCTCCATTCGTGTATTGGTCTGCAGCGATTTGATAATGTTTGTTTGAACATGAAGATGAGGAGCCTATGCTGATCATCGATTTGTATCCATAGGATTTTTTTTTCGGGATCATAATCACTTCATTTGATAAAAGAAATTGAATTTCCATTTTATTTTTGTTTTTAAATCATATCGCCCCAAGCAAGACAATTTACTGCCACTGGTGCGCAGGGGGTTACATAGCAGGAAAGTTATGTGAAAGATTGACAGGGGATGTCAGGAAGTAGGTAAGAGAAGGATAAGAATACTGATGAGAGTGGAGTGGAGGGAGAAAGGAGCATGAGAAAGAGGATGCAAGTTAGTGAGATAGAAGACGACTATTGACTTTACATTGAAATTCTTGGAGATTGTAGCTGTCGGGGAAGCAAGTAAATGGAAGGGAATTCCACAGGTGGGAAGTGCGAGAAAAGAAGCTACTGGGGTAGAATTTGCGTTTACATTTTATTGGTTTCACATTAAAAGTGTTTAACTTCTTTTATAGGCCCTGTTCTTTCATGTGATCATGGTTCTTCACGACCTCTGTTTCTTGTCACCCTTAGCAGCTTTTGTCTCTTTAGAAAGCCACCACCTCCAGTTCCGCCATTCATACATGCGCGACAGGCATGCGGCTCGCTACTTTCTATCGCTCTTGCCCTACATGATCGCAAACCCACATCAGTCACTTTCTCACCGACGTGACATGGTTCTCCTTCCTCTTTTCTATAAAAATTTTTGTGGCAACAACTCTGACGAGGTTTTTTTTCCTCTGGTGCACCAACCACATGAATTTAAGGATTCTATTAAATTGGAATCTCGGTCCCACTATTTTACCATTGAAATAGTTAAATAAAATCTCAATGCTACTCCAACGGTTTCTTTTCTCGCACTTCCCGCTTGTTGGAATCATTTCTGTTTACTGATTCCCTGATAGTTACAATCTCCAAAAATTTAAATGCATCGTCAACTTCCATCCTTTTTCAATACTCCCAGTGTCAAGTTTTTTCTCTCACTGTAACCCCACTCGCATTAGATGCGTAAAAAGATGCCCCGTGTGGGTTAAGTTGATATTGTGTACGCGTTCTTTTTGTTACAATTTCCTTAATATTTCCTCCGTTGCTTACTCACTCCGTACATAGAATACTCCGCATCCATCTGTAGAACCACTTTTCTGTTGTTCTAGCTTTTTGCTGTTTTTATTTTTTATCCTTTCACCCCAAGCAAGGCGGGACCACCACTAGTAAGCAGGCGGTTATAGTGGGAGAAAAGACTGGGTACAGTGAGTATGGAGGAATGTATAATAGTGAACGAGATTCAAGAAGACAGAAAAGTTTTTAAAGATTATAACTACCAAGTAAATGGAAGGAAAAACTGTTAGAGTAGAAGTGGCGTTTACATTTAACTGTTTTAACATTAAAATATTTGGACCTACATGCCACCAAGTAGCTTGCTCAAATTCATGTAATTTGGGCACTAGGGAAAAAAACTGTTAGAGTAGAAATGGCTTTTACATTTAACTACTTTAACATTAAAGATTTGGACCTACATGCCAAACAAGTAGCGTGCTCAAATTTATGTGGTTTGGGCACTAGGGAAAAAACTGTTAGAGTAGAAGTGACGTTTACATTTAACTATTTTAACAGTAAAACATTGGGACCTATATGCCAACAAAGTAGTGTGCTTAAATTCCTGTGGTTTGGGCACCAGGGAAAAAAACTCAGAGCAGTTATCATGGCAATATTTGTTTGAATCTACAATTCTTAGTTTTCATCTTGGGCTTTTTGTCTTGCTGACAGCCACACTTTCTGTATTCTATATTTTTAACTAGTTATGTCAATATCCGTACATATTTGCCTTTACTGGCAAAAAGAGCTAGATGTTCAATCTATATCCTTCTCTTACCCATTCTCTGACACCCCCTATAACTTGTTCCTCTTTCTCATCACCCTCTTCTTATACAACCCCCTGCGCATCAGTGGCAGTAAAACTGTTGTGGCTTCTGGGTGAGGAAAAGCATAAAATAATGAACAAGAAACAGATATTGAGATAGAAAAGTAGGTGATATTGAACGTAATATACAAACTTGAACGCAGGTTAGTAAATCCAGGAATACTATTAGTAAGAAATAAATATATACAAGTCTTGAAGTGAAGTCGTTGGAAACAGTATATCCGTGTATATTATTCTAGCTGAGTGGAGCTCAGAGCTATTCTGACTTCTGACGTGGTAATCTCTGGGTAACTTCAGTATTTCTCGGTAGCTTACATCTCAGTTCCGGTACTCACCAATAATTCTAACGGATCTCTACGATTACTCTCAACTCTCAACTGCTGTTCTCTCTATGGCAGGAGTATATGTATACTCAGTCGAGTCCATTATCATATACAAAGGGGAGACCCCAAAACAACAATTAACTTGCTTGGGGTGAAATAATTATATTAAAAAAAAATATAAATTACCCACTGGTGTGAGGTGTGACACAAGGTCGGTTTTTTAAGGTGGGGTACACGGTCGCGGACGATTAGTTCAATGGTTAAAGTTTACCCATCAACTACTGATGCGGTAACTGAGTACAAAGTGTAAAGAAAGACAGGGATTGCCAAATTAATGCACACTTTACGGTCATGTTGCAGCCAATAAGAGCTCGGAACGAGAAATATACCAACTGAATTCACTTACACCAAATACATTAAGAAAAGCATGAAACTGTCTCTTGTCTCCCACGCTGTGGTTGCCAGTTTGTCTCGGAGAATGACAACACTGAATTCAAAACCAATAGGAAACCGTGGCATAGCACATGTCTTATGACTGCCCAATCGTATCCGAGGATGTCTGCCTGCTAGGGCCAATGACGCATGCACTAGCATATCTGTATTTGTTCAACACCCAAAAGCCCACCTGTGGTTTGTACTGAAAATATGCAGGGTATATTAGGAGAGAGTGCTGATCAAGACCCGTACCCTCAAACCCTCGGTCACTTGTGACTAAATCGCAGTGTTCCATTTAACCAATTTCACTGATAAGGGTAGAGTTATATGGTGGTGTGATTTTCATCGACTCTAAAGTCACTTTACTGACAAATCGACCATGGTGAAATTCGAGCCCGGGTCACATGGTCAGAAAGCGAAAATGCTAACCACTCGGCCTTATGCTACACAGCCATTGACGAGATCATGGAGTTCACAATGACTATAATCTCGACGAGGAACGACCTTCGATAGTGGCGATGTATTATTACGGATAGAATATATCTATTTTATGCCTAATAATCTCATTGTGTCAGATTGTTTTATGAGCACTGTGCGAGTAGGATAACGGTTGTCGGCACGGCGAGCAGAGCTCAGATTTTAGGCTAGTCCGTAGACTTACTTTCGCACAAATGCTTTTTGGAAAATTCTTCTGCGTTTCTGCTATGGGTTAAATAGCAGTTTTGACTGGGTCCTATAACTTAAAAAAAGGGAGATTATTTTCAGGTACACTTTGGACCTAGTAGGTGCTGCTATAGGTTTTGCAGGGACCACTTCGGGACCAATTTCCAAAACCAAGATAAGGTTGGGTGTCCAAAATGACTTGCAAAGAGTTGATTATTACACCCGGGCGATGTAGCTTGTTTTTTGATATTCAGAGAAACACTTTTCATAACATCTTTGAATTGAAACATAACACATTGACAAGGGTCGAAAATCAGGGTTTTTGATGAAAAATGCGAAAAGATTTTGATGCCGTTTATTTCATATGAAGCAATAAAATACAAAAAGGTTTGTTTGTATATTATGAAGGATCTATCTATAGGTGTAAAAAAAGCAAGACTTTTTGGTTCTTACCTCCAAAGTTGTTGATCTTTTGGCTCCGAAAATTTGTCCTGAAGGAAACATGCGGAACTGTACCTGTCTTTGTAAGTATGATTTTTGGATTCTTTGCTTTCCAGACCTTACCAGGTTAAATTTTTAGGGTTACTGGATTAAAATTTTCTCAAAAAATTAAAATCTGATTAGAAAAGGTGGATCAGATTTTCGCGTAGCGAGAGGCAATTTTGAAGCCACGGACCTATTTTTGGGAGGCCTACAAAAATGGGTTCTATAACGTCCGTGGATCTATACTTTTGGATCTGTATCTTACAATAGTCAAAAGGAGAAAAATTCTGAGTGGGGTGGTATAGATTTGCTTTTCTTCTGAATGATTTGATATGGTATTAACCATTTGTAGCAAACATTACAGTTCTAATTTCAAAGCCAACTCGAATAGATTATCTCTGTCATGAAGAGACGCCTGCTGCTGTCACAGCTGCAGTACATATGGTGCACCTAAGAACTTGATGCGTAACGGAATTCGGCAATCCTTGAATAAAATGGTTCACTTGTAAAAAAATGGGGAAAAGTTTGTTATTTTAAATAACTGTTGTAGATAAGACTTCCACGATTTGCGAAAATTCTTTGAAACTGACACGTTTAAAATTGCGCTTTCTTCATTGATCTCAGTACACGATATATATATATATATATATATATATTACAGTTATTTGTCTGTTATTTAAAAATTTATAATGTTAATAATAATAATAATAATAATAATGATAATTATATATATATGTCCAAATGAATAAAAAGCTAAGAAAACAATTGCACATTAATTTAAAACAGTGCTCAATATAAAAATATAATAATTTTTATTAATTATTACTTTAGAACATATACCAACTAAAACTGCTACAAAATTGTACATTATGTTTCGACATTGAAAGAACAATGTCTCATCATTCATACCTACCGAATGAAAAATTGTTCTTTCGATGTCGAAAGAAAATGTACAATTTTGCAGTAGTTTGTAGTTTGTACATGTTCTAAAGTAATAATTAATAATTAATATATATATATATATATATATATATATATATATGTGTGTGTGTGTGTGTGTGTGTGATTCTTCATAATCAGCTATTATGATAATTCTTCATAAAACTTCTCGATTGTTATAAAAATTACAGTTTTTAAATAATAATAATAATAATAATAATAATAATAATATATATATATATATATATATATATATATATATATATATATATATATATTTCCTTACTGGTAGCACGGCTAGAGGTTTCAAGTAGAGCGAATTCTGAAACATATCTTGTTATTGAATGTAACGCTCAGTCTCTACTGAGCACTTGAAGATTGCGTTATGCATGAAACTCTGATTCGAGCTACCGGCGAAAATATTATGTTTTTTTTTTTAAATTAATATATATGTAATAGGTCTATGAAATTAGATGGAACACAGTTTTATTAACAGCCGCATAAAATGTCTGATTTCACACACACACACACACACACACACACACACACACACACACACACACACATATATATATATATATATATTCATACAGATCTGTTTTGTTTTATCACACCTCATCAATACGGTTAGACATCCGATTACTTTTAGCCAGGTTTGAAACCCGACCGAATTGACATCAGTCGGTGATTCTACCTCTGATTTATACATATACGGGGTGGTTCAAAAGTAGGTTAGTATTAAATGATGGCATTTATTTTGAGATTACATATACAATTATATTTACTAATACAATTATTGATTGACTCTTAAATTTTATTGTGAACAATAACACAAAAATGCTTAAATGTTATCAACACAGGTGCTCACCTAGTTGTCTTTCATAATATACACGGCTTTGAAGTCAACCCCTCACGCTTCGGCTAACATTTTTTTATCAAGTCATTTTGAAATGCACCTCCCATGTAATTTTTCAAATCACTAGAACTTCTTGGTTTTTGACTATAAACTTTGTCCCTGAATACTCCACAAAAGAAGACATCTATTGGGTTATGTCAGGTGAACGCACTGGCCAATCAATTGGCCCTCTTCGGCCAATCCATTTCGGAAGAAATGCTTAAAGATACTTACGGACTGCTCTTGAATAAAGTGGACGTGTACCACGAACACCATCGCTATTATGCAAATATCCGATACACCAACCTATTCAACCTACTGTCCATCTACTTTTGAAGCACCCTATATATATATATATATATATATATACGCAAACACAGAGATACACGCACACATTCAGATGCACACACAACATATATATATATATATATATATATATATATATATATATATATAGTTAATAGAAATTGACACTTTAACTGTGCAAGTTCATGCCGACTTTGAAGTTTCGTGAGGATATATATTGTTGGTAATATTTTTCTTTATAAAAATGTATTGCTGGCAATTTTTTATGTAAAAATATATTTTTATATTTTTATTTTTTTTTACCCAGTTTAGAGTTAACTATTTGCTCATAGCTGGGAGAGGGGCTATCTTTTCAGCTCTTAATGCATGTACATAATATATATATATATATATATATATAAATATATATATATATATATATATAATTGTGTATTTTCATATTAATTCTGTTTATGCAAGTTTCATTAAAGATGTATTGTAATTATTATCGAATTGTAATGAGCTTTTATTTTCCTGGACATAAAGTGTGTGAGAGCTGTTCAAATATTTGATCAATCCGAGCGCATTCGGCTATTTTATTAGACCTTATCATGAATTTATTTATTTTCTGTTTTGTTTTTTTTAAATGAATATCTAGGTTTTATATATCTGTATCTATTGTGATAGGAAAGATTTTTCCAAAATACAACATGCACATTTTAGCCGTGTTCACAGTTGATATAATTGAATGTTGGCAATTTCTGTTTTTCTATTTTTATAATGAATCCATTATTTTTAGTCGTTCTTTTTTTGTTTTTTACATGTGAATGATATTATCATAACCGTATTTCCTATGAATATGTTGAGAACTAAGTTGATAAGTTTCCGAGTGACTTTTAAATAGATCCTACTTAAGCTATGGTCTGACTGATGTAAGGTGAGTCTTCTTGATAAGCATATAGTAATATGTTGAATATAATTATTGATTGATTTGGTTTAATCAGGAATGAAGTTCCTTAAAAAGCATGTAATATATATATATATATATATATATATATATATATTCTACAATATCTACGTCTACAGTAGATAAATAAAAACAAGTGATCTCTTAAAATTAACATCCAAATCTGATCCTAAAATTCTTATTTTTTCATAACTTTTATAATTTCGTTTTCCAATTTCATGTTTACGCTTCGATATTAAACAAATTAAATTACACATTTAATAAATAAAAAAAAAACGCGGCATCAGATTTATACTTAAAACCACGCGAAAACCAAAAATAATAATTAAAATTAAAATCTAGAAAGGATCCGTTCATAATATGCGCCTGATGATTGTGTCGAAATAAAACTGAGAATTGTGCTACTGACGTAGGATAATATTTATATTCATTAATATATTAATATATATATATATATATATATATATATATATGTGTGTGTGTGTGTGTGTGGTGTATTTATTAATATGGCACGACTCCGAGTTTTATGTATTATGCAATCATCAGGTCCCCGAGTCGTGCCATAAACGTAGGATCATATGTATATTTATTAATATATATATAATATAGCACTGTCCATACATTAAGCACTCTTTTATTACCACTTGAATAATAAAACTATACATATGTGCACCATCATATGTATATTTATTAATATATATATAATATAGCACTGTCCATACATTAAGCACTCTTTTATTACCACTTGAATAATAAAACTATACATATGTGCACCATCATATGTATATTTATTAATATATATATAATATAGCACTGTCCATACATTAAGCACTCTTTTATTACCACTTGAATAATAAAACTATACATATGTGCACCATCATATGTATATTTATTAATATATATATAATATAGCACTGTCCATACATTAAGCACTCTTTTATTACCACTTGAATAATAAAACTATACATATGTGCACCATCATATGTATATTTATTAATATATATATAATATAGCACTGTCCATACATTAAGCACTCTTTTATTACCACTTGAATAATAAAACTATACATATGTGCACCATCATATGTATATTTATTAATATATATATAATATAGCACTGTCCATACATTAAGCACTCTTTTATTACCACTTGAATAATAAAATCTATACATATGTGCACCATCATATGTATATTTATTAATATATATATAATATAGCACTGTCCATACATTAAGCACTCTTTTATTACCACTTGAATAATAAAACTATACATATGTGCACCTTCATATGTATAGTTATTACTTTACGTCACTATATATATATATATATATATATATATATATATATAGTTATTAAAAATCGCCTGAAGAAACCACTCATGGTGGAAACTCGTTAAAAAATGAAAAATATTCAAAAGTTCTACAATATAATTGTATAGAACACTTTTTAATACAAATGTGTACTGGTCTAACCATATTAGGGCCAAAAACTAAGTATTAAACAATATATATTTAATACTTTTTTGGCCCTAATAGGGTTAGACCAGTACAAAGAAAGTTATCTACTCAAATGCGTGTATCCATTAAAAATAATGTTTAACAAATAAATTATATACATAATTTATTAATAGAATCTTTACGTGACTATATATATATATATATATATATATATATATATTAAAAAAGGATTAATTCAAAGATGTTAAAATATATATATACTGGCCAGTTTCTGAAAGGTTTTTTTCTGAAACAGACCAGTTTCTGAAAGGTTTTTTTCTGTTGCTGAGGTGATGTGTCGTTCCCCGTGGGGATCTTCATATCGAAATGGCCATTCAACATCTTTGAATTAATCCTTTTTTAATATATATTTGCTCTGTAATATTTTATTACATGGAGCTCTCTTCCTGTATCATTTTTTAATATTAAAATAAACTTTTAATATTAATTAGGATCGGGTTTTTTGGAATTTACCTTCCTGCTTTTTTCCCTTGGATTGAAGTATGTGAATTAAAATATATATATATATATATATATAGTCATATATATATATATATATATATATATATATATATATATATATATATATAAAATCAACTTTAAAACCAGAAATAACATATTACATTGCATTTGACTACATGGTTTTGTTGTCATTTCGCGCTATCCCGCGGTGTGACGTCATAAAACAGCATCGCAAATTTAAGAACTGCGTTTATTATTTTTGGTAACTATTGCCGTTGCCAAGCGGAGTTTTATGTCAACACAAAATAAAATCGTCGGTGATGGTGGATGCTATAATATTTCAGTTTAAACAACCTCTCTGAAGATGGCTCATGTGAGCCGAAAGCTTAGAAGAAAATCAATAAATAATTATCCAAATGTTGGAGAATTTTTGTCTTTATTTTCAACTGAAATTAAAGCAAAAATACGACGTTTAGAACGGCTCATGATTAAACATAATAGAAATTCATTGTCTCTTATATTTAACACCATATGTTTAGAAAATTACTTGCTGCCTCGATATACTAAATATATATATATATATATATATATATATGTGTGTGTGTGTGTGTGTGTGTGTATATATATATATATAGTCACGTAAAGATTCTATTAATAAATTTGGTATATGATTTATTTGTTTAAACATTATTTTTAATGGATACACGTATTTGAGTAGATAACTTTTTTGATTTTTCATATAATTAAATAGTATATTTATTTATATTTTCCGCCTGCATAATCTAGAAATCTTAAGAAAATATACGTCTTCCTATATGATTCGAACCTGCGTTCCCTAGAGGAAGCCGTCGATTGGTCTTATGTGTCTTAGACCGCTCAACTACAAAATATTTAGAGTTAAACAAAGCCCGACATAATGCTATTAAACACACATTTTCCTGGTTTTTCCTCAATTTAATTAATATCTGATCTGCTTTTGTGTCCTAATCAAGAGAAATACAAGGTATAGAATAATGTTTAAACAAACAAATTAAAAGTTTGTCAAATTTCGTAACGGATTTCGTAAAATTTCGTAAATTTATATATATATATATATATATATACATATATATATATATAAATTGTGTGTATTTTGGCAGTATTTTTTCATTCATGCAGGTTTCATTGAATAATATAGACAAGTTTTGTCTATTAATTTTGTGTAGGATCCGTTCATACCGTCTGATAACTTGATGGTGATGTCGTTAAAAGACAACAAAAAATCACAGAAACTAAAAATCCTCGAAGCAATCTACATTAAACAATTTAAACCTGGTTTGAATACAATCAATTTTGATATTTCCAACAACGTACTCAAATGTCTGTAATCAGACCAGGGACCACAACGCTACTATTCTGTCACTGTCTTCGGCCATCCACCACGGTAGGGATGGACTTATATTTTCAATTCAATTCTCTTTATTGTTAATAGCTTAAATGTTCTATGTTTACTGTGTGTTAATATTTACTCTTTGATAATGGTTTATGTGAGCCGAAAGCTTAGACCCGATAAA